>JARHVA010003173.1:1205000-1750000 GCA_037957365.1 Torreya grandis
CATTTGGGAAGGTTTTCCTCTTTTGATTTAGTTGAATTTCCTTGGGAGGGTTATTGTCAGCTAATTTCTAATAATCAGTTCAGCGGGGATATGGCGAAAATCAGATCAGTAGTACCACTGGATCAACCTCATATATCTTAGTTTCTCCAAATTGCCAAAACTGTCTTTGCAGGAAACTATGGTGACACTGATATGGCCATATAATAATAATGGGGAATGCATAGTGTCATGTCCCATTTTTCAAATAAAGTAAAAAATAATAAAAATAATATTTTAAGTTGTCTAAGTGACTTACTTTTTATTTTATTAAAAAACAACTTTATATTATTTTTGTAATTATTAGAAATAAAAGAAAAAGGTGAGAAAAGGGAAAAGTGAAAATAAAAGAAAAGGGCAAAAGTGAAAAATAAAACCCCAAACCTAAAATTATAACCCTAACCCTAAAAGTGATAATTGAGTCTATATATTGAGAGTTCTCATTGTAAATCATTAATTTTTTATTATCAATATTTCTCAATTGATTGAGCCTTCCAGTTCATCGATTTTCAACATAAGGACGAAAACACTTATAGTTGGAATGAATTGTGAGGGCGAAAACCCTCACCATTCGTATTTAGGTTTGAGGATGAAAACTCTTTAAACCTTTAAGGTAATTTCATCTATAAATTATAAATGTGCTATGTCACAATCTTCAAACATCAATTCGACAAAGTACCAGGGTTTCAGATTTGTGCAAAATAAGATCACAATTTCTTGTAGGGTTTTAGCCGCTCAGTACAAAGAACACAACTGACATTAGGGTTTCCAGAACTGACCAGGGGATCACAAGGGTTTCATAAAATATTCTTTTGCCCTTTTAAAGATCATGGTTTGTAGAAATAAGAACAACAAATAAATTTCAACATTTTAGCAGCAACACACTGCTCTTCCAGCAGCAAGTATAAGGTTGGAATTTCATAAATATTGTTAGCATTCCTTTGTAATCTGATTTTGGCAATAAACCCATTTTGTAAAAAGATTAAAGAATTGAAATAAATATGATACTTTCTTGTGGAATGACAATTCTGCTATTGTAGAATCATTTATTTAATTGCCAATTTAGAAAACAAGGGTTTACGTAAAATCCTGAATTCTTCAAATTTGTTTGGAAAGGGACATTACAATGGTATTAAAGTTGGTAATCTTGCCAACGTATTGGGAAGAATTAATATTTTGCAGATACCATCTGATGCATAGCCTATGAATTATGGAGTTAATGAGTAAAGATGATTTGGGAATAAATCTTTACAGAGTAGGGAAGAAACTTGAGTAGCTGTCTCATTCAAAAAATATTCTACTCAGTATTTTGGAGGAATTGACAAACTGTTTGTCCATGATAAGACAGTCATATTGTGAGTCTATGTTATGGGCACTGAATACATCTATGACTCATTTGGCTAAGCCCAAGCTTTTGAGTCACCTAGATCCGGATGTGAGACTTTTAGTTATCACTTGTATTAATGAAACTACAAGAATACCAACTCCTGAAAAGCCATCTAACAACACCATGAGGGAAATTTTTCAATTGATTGTCGAAAGCTTCTGACGTATGGATGAAATTAAAAGTCCTTATTTTGCTAAGAGGGTTATAATTTTAAAAATTGTTGCAAAAGTCAGATCTTGTGTTCCAATGTTAGATCTTGAATGTGATCTTATTCTCCAAATGTTTGAACATTTGTTTGCTACTGTTCATAAGAATTATGCATAAATTATAGTTGCGTCAATGCAAACAATTATGATATTGGTTCTGAATGAGAGTGACTATCTTTTCTAGCCACTCCTATCAGTTTTATTGACTAATGTGAGAAAGGATGTGTGGAACTTTCACCTGCAGCGCGTGCATTGGCTAAGTGTGGTTGATCAATGGGAAGAAAAGTTGAAACCATAATTAACAACATAAATGATAGTTGAATTGAACAAGAATGCTCAGAAAGATAGCAACAAAAATGATTGTAGAAGACAATTTTTGCTTCTCATACAAAGAACGTTGGGAGCCAAGCCATGTTTGTCTAGGCAAAGGTCATGTAGAAGTGTTTCTAGATGAAGAACCAAAAAAAGTGTTAGATGCAGCAGAATCTCAAAGGGTTGAGGAAGCAGAATTTGATAAAAAATCAACATCAAATTTAGCTAAACTACAACAGTCCAGCCAAGAGCAAACAAATAAAGTATAGTAGAAGATTGAAGAGCTACAACTATTGATAACATAAGAGAAAGAGATGCAAGTCCTAACAGAATTGGATAGTATGAAAAGGTTCATTGAAAATCTAACTCTAAGTTTGCAGAGTGCTCAAATTGTGGTGGAGGACAATACTATGGGTGAGGTAAATGTTGCTAGCACTAAGCATACAATCGCTCTTGTAGATTTGCAAATAGTAAAGAGTACATTGGAAACAATGAAACCAAAATATATGCGTGTGATCAAAGATAGGGATATGGTCATCAAAATTGTAGAAGAGGCCTTAACTGCATCTAAGGAAATGCAGGAAAGGGTTGATGCCCTCACAATGAAGTTTAGCTCAGTCTCTTCTTCACTTCATAAAACAAAAGAACCACAAATTGCTGCTGCAATTTTTAATGAGGTGAATGGAGAGAATATTTTCCATGAAAAACAGTTTCTAGGGAAGCTAGAAGATGCAAATTCAGAGTTGAGCATAATTGAGACAATTGGAGAAGCATCATAAGGAGGAATGGAAGAAACAAAAATATTGGTTTGGGATCCTGATTTTTGCAGGATGGTTCAATCATTGCTTGAAGACAAACAATCTTTGGGAAGGGCGGACTGCCATGTCCCCTTTTTCAAATAAAGTAAAAAATAATAAAGTAAATATTTTAAGTGGTCTAAGTGACTTTATTTTATTAAAAAAAAGTGACGACTTAATCTTACTTTATTATTATAAAAAATAAAAGAAAAGGGTGAGAAAAAGAAAAAGTGAAAATAAAAGAAAAGGGTAAAAGTGAAGTAAAACCCTAAACCTAAAAGTATAACCATAACCCTAAAAGTTACAATTAAGTCTATATGTTGAGAGTCCCCATTGTAAATCATTAAATTTTTTTTATCAATATTTCTCAATTGATTGAGCCTTCTAGCTCATTGGTTTTCAATATAAGGATGAAAGCCCTTATAGTTGGAACGAATTGTGAGAACAAAAACCCTCACCATTCGCATTTAGGTTTGAGGACGAAAACTCTCTAAGCCTTTGAGGTAATTTCAATTTCATCCAGAAATTACAAGTGTGCTACATCGAAATCTTCAAACATCAATTCAACAGAGCACTAGGTTTTCAGATTTGTGCAAAAATATGATCACAACTTACAGTAGGGTTTCAACCACCAGTACAAAGAACATAGCTGATAGTAGGGTTTTTAGAGCTGACCAAAGGATCACAAGGGTTTCATATAATATTCTTTTGCCCTTTTAAAGATTAGGGTTTGCAGAAATAAGAACAAATAAATTCTACCATTTTAGTAGCAACACATTGCCCTTCCAGTAGCAATTTTAAGATTGGAATTTCATAAATATTGTTAGCCTTTGTAATCTGATTTTGGCAAACCCATTTTGTAAAAGGATTAAGGAATTGAAATAAAGCTGATACTTGTGAAATTACAATTCCATTATATCTTTGCAAGCAATTGTAGAATCATTTATTTAATTGCCAATTTAGAAAACAAGGGCTTACGTAAGATCCAAAATTGTTCAAATTTGTCTTGAAAGGGACATTACACATAGTCAGATCAGCCTACCACTCCCTCAACAATAAAACTTAGACCGAGGATAAAAAGTGGATGGCAATTTGGTACTTACAAACTCGGCCAAAGATCAAAGCCTTCTCATGGCTTTTGTTACAACAATATTCTCACGGCTGATAATCTTCAAAGAAATGATAGTATGGTCCCACTCAATGCTTTAACTGTCAAAAAACAGGCGAATAATGCTTCATTTGTTCTTTGATTGTCCTTTATGTCGAGCAAATATGGAAACGAGTTGCTCATCTATTTGGATGCACACAACTTGATACGGTATTCATCATCCAATCTAGGACTAAATGGAAACTTTATACTTCAGATATGCAGTCCATGAGTTTCATGGCTAAAATAGCCCCAAGATTTGTATGTCAGCATTGGGTTTTAATGTCTTGTCCAGCCCCAATTTATATCACCATTGCAGGATTTTGAAGGCTTTCACCCATTAATTTTGGCACTAACACCACCCTTTGGGCAGGTTAGGACTATATAATTGGCTCTTAACCAACCAAACACAACTATTATTACAATCAGTGCAGAGTATGGCACCAAAGTGAACCTGTCAATTTGTCTTGAAAGTATACGATGAGGTAAATAGTCTATCAATCCCCCTCAGTTTGTTGATGTGCTTTTAGCTTTTGATGCAGGTGAACTTGTTTTTAAATGGTATAAAATGCACACCCTTATTGCATATAATATCTCGGTCGTATCCCCTATGAGGACTCTCTCCAAACCTGGGTTAAGCACCATTGGGAATCTAGGGAGATCACGTTGGGAGGAATTCGCAACCTTACCAATGTTTTTTTTTTTGGTTCTCCGTTAATGAGCCTTCGCATGTGCAATCTTTGCATTCCAAGTCTTGTGGTTGGTTCATGCAGAATACTTGATGATTTTGTCGTGATGGACTTGGGATTTCAAAGTCTTTGAGCAGGCCTCACTCAAAGCCCTTATTTGGGTCGAGTTCCTTGGGCATCCAGTCCCTTTGTGGGCTTTTCTTGAATAAAAAATCAAACCCAATGGGTGCGTGATATCTCACGAGATGGAACGTCTTTACTCAGCTTGACCGAGAAATGTGTGTCGAGGTTGACATTACAGAAGACTTCAAAGAGTCTATTGATATCTAGATAGGGACCAAGTGATTTACGTAGGTCGCCTATGTCAACTTGACTAACACATGCTTTCGTTGCCAAGCCCCCAGCCATAGGATTTGTGATTGTTTCCTTATGGTCCGCCTAGTCTCAAAGTAGTTTGCAGAAAAACAACTTGCTGAAAATCAAGCTACAATAAAAAGAATGACGATTGGACTACTATTTTTAACAAGAAAGCGGCCACGGGAAAAAAACCCTAAAATGGATAATGTAGCCTCCAACAACAACATGCGAAAAATGTTGAGAACAACCTCCCTGTTCTTGACCCTGTGCCTCAAATCCAAGATCTCTCAGTTATTCTTAGAGCCAAAATTTTTAAGATAATTATGTGTAAATAGTTAATCCGGGTTTTGGGACCTCCTCAACAAATGCTTCACCTTCAAGGTGCCTGCGTAGTCTGCCTTGCAGCGGTGGAGATTTGCCTCGAGGGGATAATGAGGCCAAGCGTTGTTCCATTTCACTGGAGGATTATATTTTACCAAACAAACAAACTCTCTTAAGCAACGAGTTTGCAGCTCTAGTGATCGAGGAAGGGTTTGAGGATGGTCAAGGAAAACTACAAATGGAGGATTCTTCCTTATGAATATTTTATCACGGAAAGTTCAAGGTTTCATAGATCCTCACAAAAATTATCTGTGCAATTTGCTTGTTAGCTTTTGGTGCATTAGATATTGTTTGTTTGTAGGAGGCTAAAATTGCAGGCTTTCTTTTGCAGACTACTTTGAAGAGTATATGGTTAGATGTCACACAATACTCCACCTTGCATGGGGATGGTCGTGGCAGCGCCACCTTTTTGATTTCCCAAAAATTTGCTCCTTTAGTTGTTACATTGGGAGTAGACCCATCATACCGTGTAATATGGGTCAATCTTGACATTGATGGTCATTCTCTGGGGCTCATAAATGTCTATGCACCTAATGATAGCTCGTAAAAAGCATCATTATGGAAATAGATGGTTGATAACTTGCCTTTCTCTAATTGGCTCATCTACAGTGAGTTTAATGTGGTTGAGTCCCCCAAGGATAAAGAGGGTATGCTATTAATGCAATGTGTTGATGAATTGGGGAGCATGAAGCACGACTTTATTTTAAAAACTGTTGGGGTTATCAGACCCTCTTTTTAGGTGGTGGGCATTAAGCCTCAACAACCCTTGGTTTATGTGGTCTTATTTACAGGCTAGCTCTGATTGTATTCTCAAAAGACGGTCGTGTTGTGATCGTCAAAAAACACGTGTCCAATTTTCACATTTTTGGTAGGCAAGCCATCACCACCCATTCGGAGTTTGTTCTCCCCAACCATAGTCCCATCAATTTCTAGTTGGAATGAGGAGGTGAATTGTAGAAAATCCCCCATTCTCAATTCCTCATGAACACGTCACTTCTCTATCATGAGGGTACCATCCAACTCGTTGCTCGAGTGTGGAACTTGGTGCCATGTCGGCCTCATGTTGCTAGTTGGATCGAGTGGTGGAATGATGCTATCAATTCAATTGCCTCCTTTCTCATGCATTATGGCAAGCAAGTGGTGAGGGTTCGAAGTTGATGGTGCCATGGCCAAAGAATTTCAAAGGGTTATTACACAACTTGAGCAAAGCACGTTTGCTAGTTGTTGACTATGGAAGCCAAGCTCAAACACAAGCTCAAACTAGTGGAATGTCATGTGGCCAAAGGCGCATAGATGTGAGCCCAATTACATTGGCTCGAAGTGGGCGATCGTGCTTCCAAAGAATTTTGTAATTATTGATGTGCAAAGCAAGTCAGAGAGCAGATTAGCGGCATCAAAATTGCCCGTGGTTGCCTCATTAATCTTCTTAAACTCTCCTCGGCCTTTCTAGACCACTATTTTCAGGACAAGGAAGATACAATGGAGCGGGCTCAAGCTTTGCAAGAATGCTTGGATGTGGTTCCTCTCAAGCTAAGTCCGTTAGCTCAACGGCTTCATGATGCTCTGCTCGCTCTTGATGAGCTTTTTACAGTGGTGCAGAACATGGCCAATGACAAAGCACCAAAAGTGGATGGTTTCCCTTGTGAATTTTACAAAGCCACATGGCAGTTTACTAGACCAAACTTGCTCAGGTTTACCGTGAAGCTTTGAGCAATAAATATTTAGGGAAGCTAATAAATAAAGGTAACATTAAATTCATCATTAAAGCTGGAGATCCAAAGTTCATTAATAGTTGGAGACCCATCACTTTGTTGAATGCCTCTTACAAGATCATATGCAAAGCCTTGGGGCTCTGCATATGACACATCCTACAAATATTAGACCAGAGGAAACATATTTTGTCAAAATTTACTACATCCTAGATAACATAATTGCAGTTTGAGAAGGTATGGAATGGGATCACGCCTCTCAACAACGGACTTTATTTTTGAAACTTGATTTTGAAAAGGCGTATAACTGGATCGAATGACCTTTTATTGTTGCCATGTTAAAGGCTTTAGGTTTTGAAGAATTCTTCTTCTCGACTGTGCAAACTCTCTTCTCTGATGCCTCGGCTTGCTTGACCATCAGTGGCCACAAGTTTGAGAACCTTGGCCTCTTATACTCTATCCAATAGGGTCGTTCGCTTGCTCCCGTGCTTTATGTTTTAGTGGTCGAAGGCTTTGGATACCTTCTAGCCTGTAGAGCTAAACAAGGGCTTATCAAAGGAATTATGCTCCCTGATAGGAAGAATCAACTCATCAATGGCCACTTTGCAGATGCCCTATTCCTTACTCTTTTAGAGAATGAGGCTTCTTTCAAATAAGCGCTGCAATTGTCTTGACATCTTTGTACAAAGCTTCGGGGTCCAATCTATAGTGGGACAAAACTCCATTCTTTTGATAGAACATGATGCCTATGCCAGACTAGCTTAAGGACTTCCAATGGAAGTGGATCAATAGAGGTCAAAGTTTCAAATTCTTAGGCATTCCCTTCGCCTTTGATAGTCCCTCCTCTGTTTTGTGGAAATATGTGACAAAATTCTTGCTGCCACTCATGTTTATTATTCTTCATGTTGGGTTCTCTCAAAAGCATTCTATGATAAATTAGCTAAATTTCTTAGACTTTCTTTCGCGATAATCCTAGACAATTTAGAGGTTTTCTTGGCATGGTATGTTTGTTCCCTCCCTTAGGATAAGTGAGGAATGGGCATCATTGATATTTACAGACAGAGCAATGCTCTGTGGGCCAAATGGGTTATCATTGCTATTGAAGGCTCTAAATCTTGGAAATTCCTACTTTGGCATTGCTTTGCTGCAAGTTCATATGGCAAGACTAGTTGGAAAAATATTGGTTTACATACCTTGTTCATTACCCCTCTGCCCCAGTCAAAATTGAGAGATATTTTGTGGCTAAGACTATATGGAAATCTTTTGAAGATGTTGAATTGTTTATCAAGTGGGTTGGGGATGTGTTTAGATCTAATTTTTTATTTGATGACCACAATTTATGGTGGTCCCCTATTATGACCAGCAACAATGTCCTGCATGCTGAAACTCTAGGTTCCAAAGGCCTTTTGCTGTACAAAAAAGGCATTTGCACTGTGATAGATTTGGTCTCTTCCAGAGATTGGACTCCTTGGCTGACCCTTCAGAGTAAATATAAATTGATAGCTTCTAACTTGCCTCCTATCCTTCGGATTCAAGAGCTCATGCTAGATTTTATGTTGCATAAACCTGACCATCAACCTCCAATTTATTGGTGGAAAAATTGGCAATGGAACTTCGCCTATGCTTTCTAAAACTACTCTCCAAGGTTGGTATACCAGATACGAGTCCTATTTCTTCAACTTTCGACAAGTTAAATAGTTGGAGTGTGAATTTTTCTCCTTGAACGTGGCTTGCCTTTCTCAACCGAAGATGAGAATAAGATTGAGTCCAAACCTGCCCATTTTCTTTGGTTTTTAGTCTACTAGGGTCTACTGCTAGGGGAAAGGCTCAAACACATTGGGGTGTCTCATCCCAATTGCCTTATGTGTTCCAAACCTGAGATTTTCAAACACTTATTCTGGACTTGCCCACAAGCTTGTGATTCTTGGCAATGGGTTCACAGTTTGTTTCAACCTTTTCACTCGAAGCCCTTCAACTAGAGGATGGCTTTGATTGGTGATCATTCTTAGCGGCCGACATATATAGCTTTCATTTGGAATTTTTTCAGAGCTATTATTCTCTTTTAGCTTTGGAAATCTAGGAATGCTGCCATTTTCAATAATGAGATTCTTACTTAGTAGTTTTCAGTTAATTGTAGAGAATTTTGGCTTGTTTGCACATCCAAGTGTAGGCCGAGAAGGTGGCCCTTGAATTTCAGCATCTGCAAGAGCTCCTCAATCATTGGGGGACCGTGCCTTCCACAATGAGTAGGGTAACTCCAGATATGCCATCTAAAGGGTCTCCTCCATCGGTGCCTATAAAATGATAGAACCGCTTGTGTAGCCATTTCTCCACACCTCCTCACGCAAAGTCCTCAGCCGCGGGGTAAAGCTCTGCTTGTGTTGTCTCGTTGGTCCTCTCCGGTGCAGGATGGTGATCATTCTTAGCGGCCGACATATATAGCTTTCATTTGGAATTTTTTCAGAGCTATTATTCTCTTTTAGCTTTGGAAATCTAGGAATGCTGCCATTTTTGATAATGAGATTCTTACTCAGTAGTTTCCAGTTAATTCTAGAGCATTTTGGCTTGTTTGCACATCCAAGTGTAGGCCGAGAAGGTGGTCCTTGAATTTCAGCATCTGCAAGAGCTCCTCAATCATTGGGGGACCGTGCCTTCCACAATGAGTAGGGTAACTCCAGATATGCCATCTAAAGGGTCTCCTCCATCGGTGCCTATAAAATGATAGAACCGCTTGTTTAGCCATTTCTCCACACCTCCTCACGCAAAGTCCTCAGCCGCGGGGTAAAGCTCTGTTTGTGTTGTCTCGTTGGTCCTCTCCGGTGCAGGATGGTGATCAAAATGGTTTTATGGTGCATTTGGTCCCCCTAGATAGTGCTTAAGATAGTTGGGTGGCTGTAGATCGACCATCACCTCCCTTTGATGCTTTTACCTGCATTTGATGTTCACACTTGCCATTGTGTTTTGATTCTATCTTTAGACTCTTGTCGTATAGCCCTGTTTAGCCAACTTTGTTTTTTGAATACTTTGTGATATTGCTGTGTTTTTTGCTGGCGTGGGTTTCCGGCCATGAATACCAACCAGCTACCTTTTACTATTAACACTTATGTACTTTATCTTCATTTTTTAATTAATTGATATATTGATGTGTTCCAATAAAAAATAGCCCCAAGTTTGATCCTTGGGTATATATGGAAAGAGAGGAGAAAACACTTATTTGAAAATCAGAGTCAAAAGATGGATCAAATAGTGTGCAGCATTAAATATAGTATTTGTTCCATGGGTTTAATTCATCACAAGAGCGTGAAGGCATTTTCTTATCTATAATATGCTGGATTGCAGTTTAGCTGGTTTGTGGAATATACCATTTCACTACAAATTCATGTTTTTCAGAATTCTTCCAAGGAATACTTGGGACCCTCCCAACAGGGCCCTGTAAATTAAACTTTGATGGGGCATCAAAACATAATCTAGGTTGTTCCAGTATTGGTGGCATCATTTGAGATTTTGAGGGTGAGCTGGTTATTAGCTAATCACAACAGATTGGCATCCACAACAATAACTATGCTGAACTATTGGCTTTACAAACCGAACCCCAAATAGCTATTGGCCATGGGTTTCTCATATTGCAAATAGAAGCCACCTCCAAAATGGTGATCCAATCCATCGCCTGGGAATGGCTATCAAGAAAACACTCTTCAAAGGCTTACAATTGGAAGATGGATGATAATAGATATAGCTGGCATTATGGTATCTAATCTACTCCAGATGCAAGACGTGACTCTTCAACATGGACACCGATGCCTAAATGTAAGTAACAAATAGTCTGGAAAATTATGCTTTCATGATTAATGATAGCTATGTTTGTCAAAAATAGAGAAGCTGCATGAGTTTACCCACACATCCATCACTTGATGGCCTTTAGAGAAACCACATACCACCTCCACAAATCTTGATAATGAATAAACAATTTAATATTGCTACATTCCCATGCTAGAGACCCCACTACCAACCATTTAAATGGACTAGAAGGCAAAAACACATCAAACATCCAAGTGACTACCTTGTACATAACAATACTTTGTCCACTCTACAAGTCATCATTCACATCCACTCATTCCAACTACCCTTCTTTCTTTTTACTACTTTTACCAAACCTAATTTTCCCATCCCATATGCTATGTTGTCTTCCCAGCTCCGTTTAAAGGCAACCAACCACCATTACTTGCCACTTAGCCAACAATCTCCACATGGACACTCCTGGTGTCAAGTTTGTACTTTATGCTACAACACCTGACACAAACCGGTCAACATGTTCCTCTAAGCAGTTTTACTGTTGACAATTTTGCCCCACAAGTCAAATTGTCACCCCTACTATTCGGAACTCTGCATATGGTGCCATTTTGTCTTGTAAATCCGTTTTGGGTCTTGAATAATGAAAAGAAAAAGGGTTTTGTGAAGTTCAATGAGGCTTGGGGTCTTTAAATGCATACCTACAGCCACCCATGGAGCCATCTACAGCGAGGTATAAGCCAAGGAAAGACACCTACAACAAGTTCAAAGGCCATATCTCCTGTTCAAAATGTCCCATACAGTCTTAAAGCTCTAGGCCTTTAGAATGAATGACTTTGTAAGGTGTATAAGAGCCAATGAAGAATTAATAGCCATAGTCATCCTTGAAGTTAATGTACAGACCTGTAGGTTCATTTATAGATGAAAGCAAGCGATCATAAGTGTGAGCACAGGTTTATGTCTTCTGATTCTTTCCTAAGTGTTTTATATTCTCAAGTGTTGTCTTTTAATATTTCTTTTGGACTAAACGTGGAAGCAATTTCCTCGGACTTTTTGTCTGAGGACAAAAGTCTGAGGGATAGAAGATTTCAAGGGATTTACAAAAACCCCGGGTGCCCTCCAAAAAACCCGAGTGCCTTACAAAAAGTCCGACAAAATTACAAAGGGGCAGTTCTTTGGTGAAGAAAAGGACTTTTACAAAAATCCCTAAGGGCACTTACCCATCGGGAAGGTCCATTACAAAAGTCCGGGTGCCCTTCAAAAAACCCAGGTGCCTTTTTCTTAAGGGTTATTCGCTTCTGAAGGGGCTGTTTATAAACCCGAAGGGCAAGGGACCCTTCGGAAGGATCATTGACAAAAATCCAAACGGTAGCGTACCCTTCGAGAAGGTTCACATCAACTTTGGGAAAGACGTTTGCAAAAAACCAAGGGGCATGTGCCCTTCGTGAATGTCTGTCTCGTGGATTTCAAAGGGCTTTACAAAAAGCCTGAAGGGTACTTGCCCTTCGGGAAAGGATCATGACAAAAAGCTCGAAGGGCTGTTTTTTTGGAAGGCAAGGGACAATTCCCGCAGACTTTTTGTCCGCGGGAATTTGAAACCAAAAAACCCGAAGGAATGAAATACAAAGCAAAGAAAGAAGGATATCCTTCGCACAAAAAGTCTGAATTCAGACTTTTTGTGCGAAGGATATCCTTCTTTCTTTGCTTTGTATTTCATTCCTTCGGGTTTTTTTGGTTTCAACCTTCGGAAATTCAGACTTTTTGTGCGAAGGATATCCTTCTTTCTTTGCTTTGTATTTCATTCCTTCGTGTTTTTTTGGTTTCAACCTTCGGACTTTTTGTCTGAAGGATTCCTTTGGAAAAGTTGGCAAACAGGTGATTCGAAGAAGATAAGACTAGGGAGAAATCCGAAGAAAAACAAAAAGTCTGTAGGAAATGAGACAGAAAAATCCGAAGGGAAGACTAAGGGAGATAAAATCTGCAAGAAATAAAAAAACAAAGGAGCCTCGGACATTTTTTTCTAAAAGGCAGGAATTCCGAAGGAAATTAAACCAAGGGGATAGCCAAGAAGTCCGCAGGAAATTAGCCAAGAATAAAAACCAAGGAGATAACAAGAAATCTGAAATAAATGGAGGTTTGATTGTGCAAAAAAGATAAGAAATAGATATTCCACGGGAAGTTGACCTTGGATAATCTTGCGACTAAATAAAGGAAATATAGATAAGATAATCCGACGGGAAGTTGAAGACAAAAATAGAATCCCGCCAAAAATAGACAAGACACAGGCAGACCAAAATAAGAGAAAATACATGCGAACAAGGACTATTTTTGGCGGATTGTTAAGTTTCAGTTGACTATTTGTTTTATTTGTGGTTTGACCAGTCATTCTCATGCATTTGAAGGTCCAACTCAGATTCAAACTGAGTTCTCAGTCCAAGTTTGGCGTTGTTTTCATGCAAACGAGAGCAGCTCAAGGGGAGTCTATTTTCGAAACTTGGCATAATCCTCCATGAAAAGAGAGGTTTGACTTTCAACAAACCCACCGTCCATTCTCAAATGCCAAAGAGCTGGTCTCTAATTTTAGACATGGCTCAGCCGAACATGCACAAGCAAAGTCAAACGTATGAACTCATCGTCTAATTCTAGTGCCAAGGAGCTTTCATGCAAAGAGGAAGAAGACAAAATAGATTTTTGTAAAGGCTAAATTGCACTGATTTAGCCTCTCTCCTATTTTCCAACGCCAATCTCTTGGCTTTTGTAATTTTCTATATTAATGGCTTTTCAGCCTTAGATTTTTTATCCCTTTTTTGGCAAGAAAACTTTTGCCAAAGATTGTGTTGTAATATTTTTTAGAATCAATAAGAGGACTGTTTTTTTAATTTTCAGCAACTGGTATAGTGTACTTTTGTCATTTATTTGCCTAAGTGAGATTTTTTTTTTCTTGTTAAGTCTGGATTCATACCTAGTTACTAGCTGGTCATTTATGCAGGTCCCGTTTTGTGTTTGTTTGTCTTTTGCTGAGTTTAGAGTGGATATTAGTGGCTGTTAGTGCCTTCAATCAGGGCTATTCTACCATTTTCTCAAGCTTAGATCATTAGATTAAACCTTTTAGTGAAATACTGATGTGTATTGATCTATTGGAGTTGAAGTTCTGCCTCTTTCTTGTCTGAATCAGTGTTCTTAGAAGCTCGATTTGAGTGGATCAAACAAATTAGGTGTATTACCGCTTTAGCTAGAATTTTCTTTCAAGTTCTTTCTCCCCTTTTCTCCAGGGAGTTTGTAGCGTAGAAGTAGAGGTCCTAATTGATACATTTTACAGGAACCAGCTTTCTCTGGAGGTTCTTCTCATCATTGAGGCACCCACCCTCGTGAGAAGATCTCATTGTTTCAACTGGAATGAGGATTAGCCATTTCAACACATCTTCAATCTTGGTGCAACTCCGAGTTGACAATAGTTTTTGGCATGCCCAGTGGGACCTATTGGAGTTGGTCTTGATGAAATTGCAGTTGCAACAGTGTTCTTCAAGAACTATTTGGTGATTCCAAGCTCAAGCAATTGCTTCTAATGATCTAGGCACAGTTTCCATGTAAGTTTATTCTTATTGCATTATTATGAATGAGTTTTGATGGTTGTGTATGAAGAGAATTCCTATGCTATGTTTCCTTATCAGCCCAATGATGGATCATACTAATCTTGTCATGTTACCTATAAGCCTTTTTATGAGCCTAATCAGCTTTATCAAGAGTATTATCAAAGCTATGTTGAGCCTTATTAAGTTTCTCATGATGCTTATTATCAAGAGCATGAGTCTTACCTTCCTTCTGAGCCATATCAGTCTCAGGACTAGATTTCATCTTTTCCATATGGCTATGATGTTGCATATGAGCAGCCTTGCCTTCAAGAAAGAATGAATGAAATAGAGCTCAGAATACTAGCATATGCAAGAAATGTTTGTTTTATCTCTCAGTATGAGGAAGTGAATGGTCTATTTCAAAATGTGTCTAATGATCCAGAAGAGATAAATGGGCTGTGTATTCTTGTATTGGAAAAGATGGAGGCTTGGGAGAGGCAGAAAATCGAGTTCAACCAATTGTCTACAGAGGGTTCTTGTGCTTCTTATTAAGTTCTTAATCATGTCCAGTGTGTGACAAGGGAGCTTCCTAATTGTATTCAAGAGCCTATTCATGAGACTAAACCTTCCTATAGTCCCCTTTCCTCACCAATCATCCCTCAAGCTCAAGTTGTCCAGGAAGACAAGCAGGGTTCAGACTTTGATGAGGTAATGGCCAAGTGGAAGGAACATAATACAAAGGTCTTCAAGAGTTTCTCTTTTCCTCCTCTCCAAGACTCCCTAGATAATTCCATTGCCCCCAAGATTCCAAAACTTGATCATGATCAACCTCCCATGCTTCATTTTCTCTCTCAAACAAATGAATTTCATCACCCTCCCACCATCTCGCTTCTTCAGGAGGAAACTGTTCTTTGGAGGATTGAGAAAGAGGTTGCAGCTACAGGTCAAGTTCTTGTAGAGTGTGGAGGATGCTTCGGATGTGTTTAAGGAAGAATTTCCTATTGATACTTCACTTAAGGTTGTAGTTGAGCATCCAATTATAGTTGAGAGTGAGAAGACTAATCTTGATGTAGAGGAACTTCAAGAGGAGCTCGTATAAATTGAAGTCATACATGAGTTATAGGGATCTCATATTGAGAAGGATCTAGATAGATTTCAAGATGATTCTAAAGATCAAAATGAGGAACAAAAGAATGATTGGTGCTGTACCTTGAATCTCTTTAGGAAATTAAAGAACTTTGTATGGATATGTTGTCTATTGAAGGACACGTTTACAAAAAATTTGGTCAAGAATCACCTATTCAAGACCACAGTATAGATTGGGTTGCCTACTCAAAGCTCCTTGAAGAGCTGGATGAACTTGCTGCAGTCGATAAGAAGAATGTGGTCACTCAAGAACCATGCGTAGATGAGATATCACTTGACAAGGTGGTAGATGACAAGCAATGTGAAAAAGATCAAGAGGTACTTGATGAGTTTGTCTTTGTTGATGATTGGTTTGCTGTTGATGACTCATTTGAGAAGATGCTAATACAGTTGGTGGACAAGGAGAGTGCCTCATCAGAGGTCATGTTCAATACACATCCTGCTTTACAACTTGTACCATCTCTTGGAAGGAGTGAGTTCACGAATTTCCCATTTGATCCACGTGGATCATGCTTTGTCATGGTTAGCTAGGTTCCTTGTTTGTTTTTCTCCAAATGTTGTTCAAGCACAGTAGTTTCATTCAGTTTTATTCCAATAAGTGCTTGTTTGCACATATGTTTCTTAGTTAGTTTCCCTGCTTTCGTGTGTTTTCCTTCTTATTTTGAAGGAGGAAGGTTACTTCAGCCATGATCAAAGGAGATTTGCAATCATGGGCCAGGTTTACTTGCAGTCATAGGCTAGGGTTATAATTGTTTTTTGTGAGTTCTATATCATGTATATGGCCGGGTTCTCAAGCATAGCAGGCATGATTCTCAGTTGAGTCGCCAAAAATGTTGACAATTTTGCCCCACAGGCCAAATTGTCACCCCTACTACTCAAAACTCTGCATATGGTGCAAGTTTGTCTTGTAAATCCGTTTTGGGTCTTGAATAATGAAAAGAAAAAAGGTTTTGTGAAGTTCAGTGAGGCTTGGGGTCTTTAAATGCATACCTACAGCCACCCAAGGAGCCATCTACAGCCAGGTATAAGCCAAGGAAAGACTCCTACAGCAAGTTCAAAGGCCATATCTCCTGTTCAAAATGTCACATACAGTCTTAAAGCTCCAGTCCTGTAGAAGGAATGACTTTGTAAGGTGTATAAGAACCAATGAAGAATTAATAGTTACAGTCATCCTTGAAGTTAACCGATAGGTCTGTAGGTTCATTTACAGATGAAAGCAAGCGATCATAAGCGTGAGCATAGGTTTATGTCTTCGGATTCTTTCCTAAGTGTTTTATTTCCTCAAGTGTTGTCTTTTCATATTTCTTTTGGACTAAATGTGGAAGCAATTTCCTCGGAGTTTTTGTCCGAGGACAAAAGTTTGAGGGATAGAAGATTTCAAGGGATTTACAAAAAACCCCGGGTGCCCTCCAAAAAACCTGGGTGCCTTACAAAAAGTCCAACAAAATTACAAAGGGGCAGTTCTTTGGCGAAGAAAAGGACTTTTACAAAAATCCCGAAGGGCACTTACCCTTCGGGAAGGTCCTTTACAAAAGTTCGGGTGCCCTTCAAAAAACCTGGGTGCCTTTTTCTTAAGGATTATTTGCTTCTGAAGGGGCTGTTTATAAACCCAAAGGGCAAGGTACCCTTCCAAAGGGTCATTGACAAAAACCCGAAGGGTAGGGTACCCTTCGGGAAGGTTTACTTCAATTTCCAGAAAGATGTTTGCAAAAAACCCAAAGGACATGTGCCCTTCGGGAAGGTCTGTCTCGTGGTTTTCAAAGGGCTTTACAAAAAGCCCGAAGGGCACCTGCATTTCGGGAAAGGATCATGACAAAAAACCCGAAGGGCTATTTTTTTGGAAGGCAAGGGACAATTCCCGCGGACTTTTTGTCCGTGGGAATTTGAAACCAAAAAACCCGAAGGAATGAAATACAAAGCAAAGAAAAAAGGATATCTTTCAGACAAAAAGTCCGAAGGTGCCCTTCGGGAAAGGATCATGACAAAAAGCCCGAAGGGCTGTTTTTTTAGCAAGGGACAATTCCTGCGGACTTTTTGTCCGCAGGAATTTGAAACCAAAAAACCCAAAGGAATGAAATACAAAGCAAAGAAAGAAGGATATCCTTCAGACAAAAATTCTGAAGGAATTTCTTTGGACTTTTTGTCTGAAGGATTCCTTCGAAAAAGTTGGCAAACAGGAGATCCGAAGAAGATAAGACTAGGGAGAAATCCGAAGAAAAACAAAGAGTCCGTAGGAAATGAGACAAAAAAATCCGAAGGCAAGACTAAGGGAGATAAAATCTGCAAGAAATTAAAAAAACAAAGGAGCCTCAGACATTTTTTCTTGAAAGGCAGGAATTCCGAAGGAAATTAAACCAAGGGGATAGCCAAGAAGTCTGCAGGAAATTAGCCAAGAATAAAAACCAAGGAGATAACAAGAAATCCGAAATAAATGGAGGTTTGACTGTGCAAAAAAGATAAGAAATAGATATTCCACGGGAAGTTGACCTTGGATAATCCCGCGACTAAATAAAGGAAATATAGATAAGATAATCTGACGGGAAGTTGAAGACAAAAATAAAATCCCGTCAAAAATAGACAAGACATAGGGAGATCAAAATAAGAGAAAATACATGCGAACAAGGGCTATTTTTGGCGGATTGCTAAGTTTCAGTTGACCATTTGTTTTATTTGTGGTTTGACTAGTCATTCTCATGCATTCAAGGTCCAACTCAACTTCAAACCGAGTTCTCAATCCAAGTTTGGCATCGTTTTCATGCTAACGGGAACATCTCAAGGGGAGTCTATTTTCGGAACTTGGCGTAATCTTCCATGCAAAGAGAGGTCTCTAATTTTAGACATGGCTCAACCGAACATGGACAATTAAAGTCAAACGTATGAACTCACCGTCTAATTCTAGCGCCAAGGAGCTTTCATGCAAAGAGGAAGAAGACAAAATAGACTTGTAAAGGCTGAGTTGGACTGATTTAGCCTCTCTCCTATTTTCCAATGCCAATCTCTTGGCTTTTGTAATTTTCTATATTAATGACTTTTCAGCCTTAGAATTTTTATCTCTCTTTTGGCAAGAAAACTTCTGTCAAAGATTGTGTTATAACCTTTTTCAGAATCAATAAGAAGAGGACTATGCTTTTTCAATTATCAATAGTTGGTATAGTGTACTTTTGTCATTTATTTGCCTAAGTGATAGATTTTTTTTCCTTGTCAAGTCTGGATTCGTACCTAGTTACTAGTTGGTTATTTATGCAAGTCACGTTTTGTGTTTGATTGTCTTTTGTTGAGTTTAGAGTGGATATTAGTGGTTGTTAGTGCCTTCAATCAGACCTATTCTACCATTTTTCTCAATCTTAGATCATTAGATTAAACTTTTTCATGAAATACTTGTGTATTTATCAATTGGAGTTGAAGTTCTGTCTCTTCCTTGTCTAAATCAGTGTTCTTAGAAACTCGATTTAAGTGGATCAAACAAATTAGGTGTATCACCACTTTAGCTAGGATTTCCTTTCAAGTTCTTTTTCCCCTTTTCTCCAGGCAGTTTGTTGTCAATCTGGAGCTGCACCCTGAATCGAACATGTGCTGAAATGACCAATCCTCTATCCGGTTGAAATAATGGGATCTTCTCACGAGGGTGGGTGCCTCAATGGTGAGAAGAACCTCCAGAGAAGGTTGGTTCCTATAAGATGTATCAATGGATCTCTACTCCGTGCTGCGAATCTACCCTGGAAAAGGGAGAAAGAAACTTGAAAGGGAAATCGTACCTAATAACGGTGATACACCAAAACGTTGATCCACTCTACTTGGAACCCTGAACACTGAATCAAGCAAGGGAAAAAGAAGACCTTTGATTTCAATTGATCACTATGCATAAATATTTCATGAGAAGGTTCGATCCAATGACCAAAACATGAGATAAAACAATGGAGAGAGGTCTAATACAAGACACTTTGCAGCCACCTAACATCCACTTACAGCGTCGGCAAAAGACATAAAGAACACTGAACATGATCTGCATAATATGATAAGCTAGCAACTAGGTACGAATCAGAATTTGGGAAGGGAGAGAAATCTACCACATACAAATTGTTGAATGAATATACACTATGCCCACACTTGAAATCTGAAAGTATAGTCCTTCTATTGATTGAAGAGGTTACACAACTCAACAATGACAGAGTCTGGTCTTGTCAAGAGAGGGATGAAAAAAACTAAGGCTGAAAAGCCATTAATATAGAAAATTACAAAAGCCAAGAGATTAGTGTTGAAAAATAGAAGAGGAAGATCAACTTAGATTAACTCAAGACCAACTTTGCCTTCCAATAAAATATATATTCCCTTTGTCTTTGCATAAAGCTCCTTGGCGTTTGAGAAATGGACATTGGGTCTGTTGAAAGTCAACTTTTCCTTTGCATTTAAGATTACGCCAATTGTCAAAAATAGACTCCTCTTGAGCTGTTGGATCGAGAAAACAATCATTTTTGCCTGAAAACAGAGCCAAACTTAGACTGAGAAACTCGGCTTGAAGCTGAGTTAGACCTTCGGATGCGTGAGAATGCCTAGTCAAACCATGAACAAAACAAATAGTCAATTGAAACTTATCAATCCGCCAAAAATAGCCCTAACTTGCATGAGAGACATATTTAGACTGAATCGTTCGCCGAATTTTTGTTCTTGATTTCTTTATTTCCGTGGATGCATTTCTCTTCCCTGTTTGTGGTTTTTCTATTTCTTGGCTTTTCGTTGACTTCACTTTGGTCTTTTATTTTCTGCGGACCTTTTGGATTTCCTTCTTGGCTTATTCCCTTTGATTTTCTTTGGAATTTTTTGTGTGACAAATTTTTTCCGCGGACTTTTCTATTTATCTCCCTTGCCTTACCTTGGTTGTGTTTCATCGGGGCTATATTCTCTCGGGGTTCTTGTTATCTGCGAACTTCCTGTGGAAATATTGTTTGCCCCTGGCTTTAATTTCTGTCGGATTTCTATCTTGGCTTCATCTTGATTTCCTCGGACGTTTTCCTTGCCAATTTTTCCGAATTTATTCTTGGCTGCATTTTCTTCAGACTTATGTTTTCTCACTTTCCCACGGACTTTTGTGTCCTTCGGATTTCTGTCTTCTCACTTTTCCGCGGGCTTTTGTGTCCTTCGGATTTCTGCAGACTTTATCTATTTGCATTTTTCCGAATTAATCCTTTGGACAAAAAGTCCGAAGGATATTCTTCCTCCAATTTTGTTTTCTCTTTTGCCTTTGTGTATTTTTCATCCGGTTTTTCTTTGTCCCGAATTTCTTCGGACTTTTTGTCCGAAGGAATTAGTCTCCTTTGTCTTTATTTGGCCACCGACAAAATGTCTTTCGGGAAAATTGGAAAGGTCTTGCCACCGACCAAGTGCCCTCTGCAAGGGCTTGCGTCTCTCTGGAGCTGGTTTTTTGGAAAAATTGAAGGACACCCAGGTTTTTTGTAGGGCATCCGGGCTTTTTGTAGGGCACTCGGGCTTTTTGTAGGGAACCCGGGTTTTTTGTCTCAATTCCTTTAGACAAAAAGTCCGAAGGAATTGAATACTTTGTCAATTGCCCCTTGGAAATTCTCTTGGACTTCTCCCAAGTCCTTTGAAAAATCTTTTCCCTCGGACAAAAAGTCCGAGAAAATTGTCCATCTCTTAGCCCAACAAAACACTTTGGAAAGAAAACACTAGGGAATAGTCGTTTTAAGTCTGAAAAACAAACCTGTATTCCGTAGGTGTCCGAAAGAAAACATTCGCCTTCATTCATAAGTGAACCTACAGGCTTGTAGGCTCTTTCCTTGGCTGATACCTTACTGTAGATGGCTCCTTGGGTAGCTGTAGGTATGCTTTTAGGCTTGATTGAACTTTGCAAAACCTTTTCCTTTTCATTATTTAGTACCAACACAACACTTTGGAAGGAAAACACTAGGGAATAGTCGTTTTAAGTCTGAAAAACAAACCTGTATTCCGTAGGTGTCCGAAAGAAAACATTCGCCTTCCTTCATAAGTGAACCTACAGGCTTGTAGGCTCTTTCCTTGGCTGATACCTTGTTGTAGATGGCTCCTTGGGTAGCTGTAGGTATGCTTTTAGGCTTGATTGAACTTTGTAAAACCTTTTCCTTTTCATTATTTAGTACCCGAAACTGATTCACAAGACAAACTGGTACCCATAAGACCGTCTTCCGAATAGTAAGGTTGACAATTTTTTGGCTTGTGGAAGAATTGTGCACAGTTTGTAGCATAGAAGTAGAGGTCCTACTTGATACATTTTACAGGAACCAACCTTCTCTGCAGGTTCTTCTCATCATTGAGGCACCCACCTTTATGAGAAGATCCATTGTTTCAACTAGAGTGAGGATTAGCCATTTCAGCGCATCTTCGATCAGGGTGCAACTCCGAGTTGACAACAATTACAAAGACACTATGAAGATGCTGAGTCAGACACACATTCAAAACCACCTAATAGCATGCTCGCATAGTACATTTGGCATTGAGGAGGGAGCACATTTTGTCTGTCAACAGGCAACACCGGTTCACGATAATGGGAAAACCATCCGAAGGACAACTTGGGGCTTTGTGGGTGCTGTTGGATCGCAATTTTTATAATATTTTTATTTTCTATATCCCTGTTCTATCATTCCTTCAGCATCACAAGCAACAACTGCTCACAATCCTTCCACTCAACATTAATATCCCATCAAATGTGACGTTCAAACAGGGAACTTCCAGTACTTCATCCAAGAATGAGATAGGAAATTCAAACACTACAGTAGTGGCACCAATTTTTGAGATTTGTAAGTTGACCATACCATCAAATCAGCTCATAGATCAAGGTATTTTATTCATGGATGCAATAGAACAGGCATAAGGAGGAGCCTCAGAGTGAGAACTAATTCTTTAAATAACACTACGCCTTCAAAAAATGCGATTGCTATGTGATTAATATCAAGCACCTCAAAGTCTAAAAGAAGATATAAAAAAAAGATACAGCGTGGCAGCCAACTAACAGCTGAAGTACATCAGGAGCATCAAGCAAAACATGATTGACCAGCAGTTGACTCATCGATATATCAGTTAATTAAAAAATGAAGATAAAGTACATAGATGGTTACAGTAAAAAGGATGATGCAACAAGATAGGGAGAATGAAGGTCTTGTTGCATCATTCATCATGTTATGAACCATTCAAGGCCTACAACTGTTTCCTTGTTATCAGCTATGTAGAATTGGTTTATCCCTCAATGATGCTCATGAATCTTAAGCAAAATATCCAAGACCTACTTAGTATGCAACTAGAGTTTACTCATTAGCATACCTTAAAGTTTCTAATACTTTGATGTCCTGGCCCAACAACAAACAATTTGATATTTCTTCCCTTGTCACAATGAAGCAAAAGGAACCTTGCGCCATACCTATAAATGTTGTAGGTTCTGTTGGCCATTTCTTGGCCCACATATCAAAGTTTATCTAAGTATGGAAAAGGGAGCTTTCAGACAAGAAAATGGTAGTTCTTTGGGAGGACTTCGGGTTTTTTGAAGGCACAGTGAAAATTAGGGTTCCAGCAGTGCTTAGCTTCTAAATGTTTCATAAGTAGAAGTAATTCGGGTTTACAAACCCGAATTACTCATAGACAATGTATTTTGGGTTTTCCAAGGGGCACTACTTGGTTACTTCATAAGTTGTGAGCAGTCAGAAACCCGAAATCAGTAAAGGGGGCTGACAAACCCGATTTGGTCTTGAAAAATGGCGCTTCTCGGGTTCTTCAAGAGACGAGTCTTTTTCAAAAAGTTTGAAGGGAATTTTCAAAATGCCGAAGGGTCTTTTTAGGGCAAAAAGGGACCAGTCAACTTTCTCGAAGGTACACTTCAACTTTTTCGAAGGGCTTTTTCTTCTCCAAGTGGACAGTTGCAATTTTCCCGAAAGGTATGTTACCCTTACGGAGGACCATTTCAAAATTCCCGAAGGGTATCTTTCCTTTTGGGAGGATCATTTGTGAAAATCTGAGGGGACATGCAGAAAGCTCGAAGGGTCTCTTATGCTTCGGGAAAGTCCATTATGAAAAGCTTGAAGGGTAGTTTCCAAAGACAGACCCGGACAAAAAGTCCGAACAAATTCCTTCGGGAGATTTACCCGAAAGAAATAAGCCGAGAGAGAAGCCGGAGACCAAGTGTCCGAAGGAAATGACAGGCTAATGGACGTCAAAATCAGGATAAGCGACTAGCCGTTGGAAGTAACCGGGTTTAAAAAGCCTGAAGTCTTAAGGCTTGGGAAGCAACAAAGTGAGAAGACTTCAAGATGGACAAGCTCGAAGTAAGTAGGCTTAGAGAACCCGAATTACTCTGCATAGAGTAAATCGGGTTTCTCAAAGTACTCTACTTAAAAGGGATTATAAGCGAAGGATCTGAGAAAGTCCAAAGTTGGAGAGGCCAGAGAACCCGAATTACTCTACATAGAGTAAATAGGGATTCTCTGAGGGCTTGACTTAAGCTTGGTCTGGCAATGCTAGAATCATGATGCAACAAATGGAACACTGCCATGTGGTGCAACTGGAGTAGAAAGGGCCAATCAGTAAAGGACAAGTGGCACAAGGATGTTTAATAAACATGGGAGAGTTCGAGCGGCGGGTAGCTAAAAGTTATGAAGGCTCCCATCCGCCATGGTTCATTGCCTGCAATCGTCGTTCGACGCTTAAATGCGTCATGCCAAGAAGAAACATTTCAGCTGCTCATAGCATGACTTTTCAGACACGCCAAAGAAAGTCTTAAAGACGGGAGGGGCTCAAGAGTATTGGGCAGCGATATGCAACAATGCATTTATGAACATCAGGGAAGGACAATAGGAGGTGCCAACCATCTACGACTTCTTCTTTCCTCCTTTTCTCTCTTCTCCCTTTCCTTATAAATAGAGGCTTTGGAGCCTAGAAATGTATCCCCGGACTAGTGATAAAATCACTTTGCAGAAATTGCTTTGTAAAAGACTCTTTTGAAGCAATATAAGGAAAACTTTTTTGTTTCTGGTCAAAGAGAAGTGTGCATTTTTGGTTTTATTTGCAGAATGTATGATTGTTGTTCATCACTTGCGTTTTTCTAAGCACCTTGCTTTTGACTCTTTCGGTTTTATGAAGGATTGCATGAAGTGTCTGTGTCTAGTTCCTTTTGAAGTTTACTAACTCAGTGTTTCCCGTAGACCTGTTTTGTTATTCTTCAAAGCGTAAAGCTCTCCTTCGACCTCCACACAAAAGCTCCCTGCCTATGGCCCTGAGATAAAACCAGAATAAGCCTGCGTCCTGTTTAGCTTCATCAGGAGTTTGCTCTTTTCCAGACCAAGTGGATCACTCTCTTTCGGTGCATCACCTCCCATTAGCTTAGTTTTCTTTTCAATTAATCCTCCTAACCCTTTTCCTTGGCCATTAGTATAGTTTAGTGTAGAAATCAAGGAGTTGAAGTGAAGCACCTGAGGAACTAGCCTCATAAAAAGTCTAGAGGTTCAACCTCACCATAGGACACCCACATCCTGAGGTTGTTCCCACGCTTATAGCTGGAAGTGAGAGAGCCTGAAGAACTCTCTCACAAGGGTGCAAACCCAGTCTATAACAGGTTCATCCTACAGGTATTAGGTCAAAAGTGACAATGATATGCAATATACCCCATTCCATGTAGATTTTCCAACACCAACTAATCAGGAACATAGGTCTCAGGGTACTGAAAAATCTCCAAAAATCCCTCTTTCTTCACAAAGGCTTCAGGCAACTCGAAAATAAAATCCCTCAAGAAACCTTAATAAGCCTTCTCAAGAAGAAATAAAGCAAATTTAAATTTTCCTAGTTCTGGTCATCACCAAGTTTGATGGGAGATTGGATTTTCTGTGGAAAAATTTGGTGATCATGGGGCTCAAACTTCTCTCCGTGGAGCATGTGTTGCCAACCTAGCGGCTTTACCATCTCAGAAATATGCTCTCCAGGCTCGGCAAGATGAATGCATTGAACTCTTGAAAGAGAGGTTACACTGCCAATACGTTCTGGCACACAACCTGGAGAAGCTTATCATCTACGATCCCCTCAAAGAGCTCATTGGGGAGGTTATTTAGGAAAAAGAAGAAAAAAACATATGCTCGAAGAGAAAGAATCAGGCTAGCAGCTCTGACCGGCAGGTTCCCATCTTCAAACTTGAATATCATCAACAAGCACAAGCAAACAGGGCAACCCCTAGAGCCAGTAATGTATTTCAACCAAGGGCAGCTTCCCAATTCCCACGGGATGCAAAAATCTGCTTCACCATGCAGACCCAAAATAAGATTCACACAAGTTTCATTAAGGAGCGGTCTTCAATGTCCTTTTTGTGTATAGCTGAACAAAGCTCCTTACTCTGTTTGTACATAGTTATCTTGATAAGCACTTTGTATATTCAGTTTGGTAGGTTGTTTTTCTGTAGTCAACTAGAACATGCTTTGGTTTTAGTAAGTCTGGTCAGTAGCTTAGTAGTAATCTGTTTTAAGTTTGTGGAAGAATCACTTTGTCAGAGACATGGAATTCTGTGTGGTTTGCAAGGGAGAAGTAGTACTCATTGTAATATTCTGCCCTCTCTTGGCTGATTGACAGTCGGCAATTTGTCTTTTTGCTGAACTGTTTGATATTGTAGCATCCTACCATATTTGAATATATTTAACTTAAAAATAAAATAAAAACCATTATAATGTATCTCTAGAATCTGCAATTATTTTTAATCTGTTCTCTATTCACACTAATCTCACGGCTTTGTTTTCATTTATTTTTGGTCTATGTTATTGAGAGTAATCTTATGCATTTCATATTGGCAGGAGGATGTAGATTTGATAGCTAAATTGGGATTTGATGTATATCGTTTCTCAATATCTTGGTCTCGAATCTTTCCAGGTAAAACATGCTGTTCTATCTTCGCAATGCAACATTTAATTAGGTAACAATGTACAATACCAACCAATAGGGACCAAAAGTGGAATGATAATTCTGGTTGAACTGTGGTTCAGTTGTTTTAAGAAAAATGGATTGAATTTTGTGCTTTTTGTAACTCTTGCAGAAGACGCATGCTGCAATCAGAATTTTTGAAAAATCTCAGTAATTTTACAACAATTGATTATAAGCCCATATCCACATATCACCATATTTTTTCTATTTTCTTGTTTTCCTTGAATGCTTTGTCATAATTATTGCACAAAATAGCTAGTAGGTTGACTGGTGACTTTCCAGTCATAGGAAGGAATTACTTCTTGAAGCGAGGACATCCCATCCTTGAATCTAGCAGATGGATACGAACTTCTCAAACCAAGAGAACTAAAGTTAGGTTGCCAAAGACCCTGTGATATAGCAATGATTGCTGTGCAGACTTGGTAGATAATGACAATGGTTGCATGACCCTACTAATTCCTTGATTATAGGAAATTCAAAAAAAAAATATCCTTAATTTATTCTGTTTGTTCTCTCACACATGGAAATAGGGGGGAAAATATATTCAAATGAGAAAAGTAATGTTTTATTAACGAGTGCAACTATAGTATGTACATTGATATTTCATGTGTATCTAGTGGTGACTGCAACCACTCAACCGCCTCTTACATATAACTCCTAACAATTAATGTTTGTTTTTAACATGCAACACTACTATCAGATATCACCTTCAATGTACCATTAATATTTGCTTTTCATGTTACTTCCTAACACCCCCTTTGACATGAAAAGTACACCACAGTATCATTAACCTCCCTTGAAAGCAAAATTGAAACATAACAAAAACTTGGACCAATTCTTAGGTCAGCAAAGTGTTGTTTCTTGATGCTTCACTTTACTCTTTGAAATCCAATTCCGACACCAGCAACAAAAGAACCATCAAGTTGGTTCTTTCTAGGTTTCATTTCAGGAAATGTTGAGAAAGGTAAGAATGGTGCCATGGTGTTGTAATTGTATCCAACGATTTGTTTAATTCTTCAGAAATTTTTATGAAGTGCATTTTGAGGCAGAAAGTTAGAATTTTTCCCATGACACTGTTTGTGAATAATTCTTCATGATACATTTGCTTTCAACATGATTTATATATTTCAAGTTTGATGACCTTATATATTTACACGAATTAGATTTTATTTTTCCATATTTTAAGTTTGATTTAGTATTAACAATCTGAAATGACGTGACATGGTTTTTTTGGTAAATCAACTGTACCAAAATACTGTAAAACTGTCAGGTCTGCATTCACTCCAGTATTTGATTTGATGTGATGTAATTTTAGCATAAAAAATTGCTTGTGAATGTTTTTGAAATAAAGTTTCCTCTTATTTCCTTTTAAAGTACTAGTGAATATGTCATTTTTATGATCACTGTCTTTATTGCATGTTAATCTTTATCGGGCAGTTGTGATTTGATATGAAGTGTACAAAATAGTTTTATAATTTTGCATTTCTACATCGCCATGATTTAATTTTTTTGCATTTCTGAATTTTTATAGTATAAGTACTAAACCCAGTTCAAACACTATTTTTGGGAAATCCCTATATGGATTCCTGAAACATGGTAACTGGAGTTTTCTCTTTTTGAACATTATCCATGATTTGAACTAGTTGACAGGTTGGAATTAGTAGTACTTTTTACTCATAGCACGGGGTCCTTATATATTATCGTTGGTCCCACATTTTCTCAATCAGCTGTTCTCAAATATCATTTTCATACAGTTAAGAATATCCTTTGTAGAGCAATCTTCATATATATATTTAGTTCTAAGTAAATCATGGCCAAGGGTTCTTCCAAAAAACAAAGTACAGATGAGACTATTAAAGAAAAGAAACATTTGACTAGTGCTCTAAATTAAAATACGAGAACATGAAAGAATAGATATCAGAAGAGATAACAGGAAGGAAAATTACAGAAAATGCTACATTTGACTAGTGCTCTAATCTAAAATATGGGAACGTCAAAGAAGAGATAACAGGAAGGAAAATTACGGAAAATGCTTCATGCTATCTCATCTTTGACTTTCTCATGCTTTAGAACACTAGCCATATTTTGTGACACTTCTCCTTTAGTGCTTGAATCCTTGATGTTGTGCTTTGGTAGTGCTGGTGTACACATGATTGGGCCTCCCCTGTATTTCATTCCAGCAACTTGGCAGGGCCAATCATAATGTTTGTTGTCTCTATGTGGTGATTTTTAATCACCTAGTATGCAATTTGACTTGTAGAGGCATGGATAGGGTCAAGAGGGAATTTGGGTGCTTCCTTCAGGGTCAATTCCAGCCATGGTCAAAGAGGACGAATCTAATGAAGGCTTGTGTCAATTATACTTTTATGGATCAAGAAATAAGCATGGGACCGGAGCTGGAATGATGTTAATTTCTCCTACAAAACAAAGGTATTTCTCCTCTATTAAATTTCAGTTTGGCTGTTCAAACAACATTGCTGAATATGAAGCACTAGTTCACGGTTTGCAATGGGCTAGGAAGATGAAAGTAAATTGTTTACAAGTGTTTGGAGATGGTGAACTTGTAGTTCACCAAGTAAGAGGCTTGAATATATGCAAGAATATGTTGCTTAAATCTTATAGACACAGAGTATGGAATCTATTTGAAGATTTTCAGGCTTTTAATATTCAGGCAATACCAAGAGATAGGAATAAACATGCTGATAGGTTGGCTGCCGTTGGGGCACAATTTGATATCCCAGCTGATGTAAAAAGTGACATTTCTCAGTCGCATAAGGCCTTCTGTCCCAGATAACCAATAAAATTGGCAGGGGTTTGAAAGTGACAATCAAATTATGAGATTTTTGCAGGAAGAGGCTAAGTTTTCTTCAAAAAATCAGTCAAAAAATTTACAACAGTATGGTGATCAGATTGTACAACTGAAAACTAATAAGCTACCCAAGGGATTGGTCACTCTTGAAAATATATTCAGTGAAGATGATGAACTAAGGGAAGATGATGAACTAAGGAAAGAGAAACCAGCCTTGTCAACAAAGGAAGAGCACTATGCCAATGTAGAAATTGCAGCTGGTAAGATTTTGAAATTGGGCAAGGTATGCACCCCTCCACAAAAGAAAGCTTTCATTGAATTATACACAAAATTTGTTGATATATTCGCATGGCAGTATAATGATCTCAAAGGTTTTGATCCAAGTTTGGCTCAACACACTATTGAGTTAGAAGACGAAACTAAACCAATACGACAAATACAAAGGCCAATCAATCCAAAGCTTGAGCCTTTGATGAAAGCTGAGCTTCACAAGCTCATAGAATCGGCTATCATATTTCCAATCAAGCACTCAACTTGGGTGGCGAACCTCGTTCCAGTATGGAAAAAGAATGGTGAGATCCGTTTGTGTGTTGATTTCCGTGATTTAAACAGGGCTTCGCTTAAAGACTACTATCCATTGCCATCAATGGAACAAATTTTACAGCTTGTTTCAAGTTCAGAGAGGTTTTCCTTGTTGGATGGGTATAGTGGCTACAATCAGATTTTGGTCAAAGAAGATGACCAATTCAAGACAGTTTTCACAACTAAGTGGGGAACATTCGCATACAGAAAGATGCCATTCAGTTTGTCCAATGCTGGAGCAACTTTTCAGAGAGCCATGGATATGGCTTTCCAAGGCCTTCTTAACAAATTTGTGCTTGTCTATTTGGATGATATAACAGTATTTTTAAAAGATGCAGAGGATCATATGGTTCACCTCCAACATGTTTTTGAAAGGTGTAAGCAATTTGGGATATCTCTAAATCCCAAAAAGTGTGTATTTTCAGTTCATGAAGGTAAGCTTCTTGGACATGTCGTTTCAAAGCACGGTTTAAACATAGATTCTGAAATGATTCAATCCATTCTTGCACTCTCCTTGCCTAAGAGCAAAAAGGCTTTGCAAAGTTTCTTTGGAAAGATCAATTTTATAAGGAGATACATTTCATATTTTGCTACTGTAGCTAAACCACTTACAGCCATGTTAAAGAAAAATCAGAACTTCAGCTAGTCCAAAGAGGGAATAACAGGATTTGAAGATGTTAAGAAAGCCATAGCAAGTGCTCCTACGCTTTTAAATCTAGATTTTACACAAGACTTCATTCTGTATACGTATGCTAATGTGGACACCATTTCAGGCATTCTTATGCAACAGAATCATGAAGATTTGGAGCAGCCAATAGCTTTCTACAGATAAAGCTTGCAGGAGTATGAGACAAGGTACTCTTTTGTTGAAAAACACGTCCTTTCAGTTATAAGATTTCTAAAAAAATTTAGGCACTTGTTGTCGAATAATAAAATACGTCTAATGGTTTCTCATCCAAGCATCAAAGAATTTCTTCTAAACAAAGACATAAATGAGAAGAGGGTTGGTTGGATAACCAAAGTGATGGAATATGACATAGAAATTAAAATCACAAAGCTGGTTAGAGGCAAAGGACTTTGTGAGCATGTAGCTCAGGACTTACAAGAAACTAACGAAGGTGTTTTAGTGTCAAATGATGAAGAAATTGCTGCTGTTCACACTTCACCTTCTAGCTAGTTTCGTGATCTGGTAAGCTATCTATAGGAAGGTTGTTACCCTTCTCACCTAAGTGCTTCAAAAAGAAGGTATTTCAGATTGCAATCAATTCCATTCTTGCTCGTTGACGGTGTTTTGTTCAAAAAGGATATCAATGGAATGTTACTAAGGTGTGTGGAGCCAAGCCAAACTCAAAGATTACTTGAAGAATTCCATGATGGACTTGGTGGAGGGCACTTTTCTTCAAGAACTACAACACTTAAAATCATGAGAGGTGGGTACTATTGGCCTACTATATTTGGTGATTTCTATACATGGGTTAGGAAGTGCAAACAATGCACTATGTTCGTAGGAAAAGTTAAACTTGCAGCCCTGCCCCCTTCAACCAATTACAGTGGATCAGCCATTTGTCCAGTGGGGATTGGACTTTATTGGTCTCATTAACCCTCCTTCCGGTTTAAAGCATAAGTGGATTCTAACAGCTACAGACTACTTCACACGTTGGACGGAAGCAATTGCATTGAAGGAAGTAAACAAAACTAGCGTCCTTGATTTCTATGAAGGTTTGATGACTAGGTTTGGAGTTCCTTCGACCATTATTTCTGACAATGCAATGGCTTTTGTGGGATCTAGGATCAGCTAATGGGCTGTCCAACATGGAGTTTATCTCAGCACTTCATCAAATTATTATCCACAAGGAAACGACCTTGCTGAGTCTACAAACAAGAACTTCTTAAGGATCATACGAAGGACTATTGAAGACAATCATAGATCATGGCATCTCAAGTTGAAGTCAGCACTATGGGCTGATAGGATCACCTACAAGAGGTCAATAGCCAACTCTCCCTACAAGCTAGTCTATGGTAAGGAAGCAAGGTTACCTATTTCTCTCGAGCTTCCAGCTTTAGAACTAATGCATCAATTTGAGTTGTTAGAGAATGAGCCTATGGAGATCGGGTATGCAGAGCTTATGGAGTTGGAGGAGACAAGAAATCAAGCCATGCTAGCCATGGAAAGTCATCAAGCATAGGTGAAAAGAACATTCGACAAACGAGCTTCCTCACGAAGCTTCAATGAAGGAGATTTGGTCCTCAAGTGGGATGAGGATCGAGCCAAACCAAGAGGGCACACAAAGTTTGATTCCCTTTGGAGTGGCCCATATATGATCTCCAGTTGCAAATCCCACAACGCCTTCTAGCTTGCTAATATGGACGACCAATAGCTTCCAATCCCAGTCAATGGGATACATCTGAAACATTGCTATTAAAGAGCAAAACTCTATGTACATATTTAGTTGTTTTGGCTTTCCTCTAAGTGTTGTTCAAGCACAGTAGTTTGCTTCAGTTTTTTTCCAATAAGTGCTTGTTTGCACATTTGCTTCTTAGTTAGTTTTCTGCTTTCGTGCGTTTCCCTTCTTATTTTGAAGGAGGTTACTTCAGCGATGATCAAAGGAGATTTTTAGTCAAAAAATCAGGATCACCATTTGGGAATTCAAATAGCGTCTATATATGCTCTGAGTTCTCAAGCATAGCAGGCATATTGAGCCAGCTGAGTCGCCAGAAATGTTGACAATTCTTCCACAGGACAGATTGTCTCTTGCCATTCGGAAAATTCACATCTCCATCCAAGGAAAGAAAGAATTCATTGGGAAGAATACATTGTTTTTCTTTTGTGAAGGCCTTTGCTACAACAGGAATTCCTTCGGACGACTTTTGTCCGAAGGAATGGTTCATCAAACAAGGCTTCTGCTAAGAATTAATTCCTTCGAACTTTTTGTCCGAAGGAATACTTCGGAGAATCCAAGAGAAAGGTCCCTGCCAAAAGCAAGAAATCCAAGGAATAATTCCTTCGGACAAAAGTTTGAAGAAAAGCAAGAGAGAATTCAAACCCCGCAAAAATTCAAGGGAATCGGGTGCCCTACAATTTTTCCGAAAAGGGCACAGAGTGAGAGCCACGAGTACTTGCGGAGGGCACTTGGTCGGCAACAGGACCATTGCAATTTTTTCGAAGGGCACAGAGGGAGAGCCATGAGCCCTTGCGGAGGGCATTTGGTCGGTGACTGGACCTTTGTGCAAGTCCGAAGGGCATTCTCAGCAGAGTTCAAAAAAGGTACAAGGATTAATTCCTTTGGACAAAAAGTCCGAAGGAATTCGGAAAGGTACATGCCAAAGGCCCTAGCAAAGCCGACAAAGCAAAGTCCACATTCTCAACAAAGAACAAAGGAAAAATTCCTTCGGACTTTTTGTTCGAAGGAATTCCTTCGGACGAAAAGTCCGAAGAAATTTGGATTTCTGAATCAAACAAAAAAAATCAATAGAATAAAGCCAACATAAAAGGGAGCGTAGAACAAAGGAAACCTTCGGACAAAAGTCCGAAGGATTCCTTCAGAAAAGTTGCAAAAAGAAAATTCTGAAGGAAATATGGAGCCATAGGGCGAAACAAAGTCCGCAAGAACAAATTCGGCAACATTGGCAAGCATAAAGCTGAAGGAAATCAAAGGTAAAGTAAACAGAAAATTCTGAAGGAAATAAAAAGACTAAGGGTGACGTCTTGCAAGATGTCAAATTTTGACCGCGGGAAGTAACCGTTGAAACAAAAGTAAAGCCATAATTTCGAAAGAATTAAACCACAGGAAGTTGAGCTCAGATTAAGCGACGGGAAGTTGAAAACAGGGCAAACGAAGGAAATATAGACTAATACATCCAAATATAGAATCCCGCCAGAAATAGACATGAATAGGCAGACCAAAACAGGATAAAATACATGCAAGCAAGGGCTATTTTCGATCGACCGGTCAAAGCTTCAATTGACTGGTTGAACTCCTGCTCATCTCCGGATCAACTCATGCATCCGAAGGTCCAACTTCGCTTCAATTAGAGTTCCAAATTCGAATGTTGAGTTGACTGTTCTAGATTTAGAGTTGACTAATTGTTAAACGCCACATCTACCAGGGGTTTCTCATGCAAAGGAGAATGATCTCTTCGTCCAACTCAGCTTTTCAAACGTTCCAACTCGGCATCAAGCAACTCACATAGAGTTCTAAAATTGACGTTGGCATGGATCTCCATGCAAAGAGAGGTGGGTAGTTCAGAACAAAGACAAGTTCACTTCCTCAAGCGCAAGAAGCTTCATGCAAATACAAAGAGAAAACATATTTTATTGAAAGGCCAAGTCAACCTTGAGTTAATCTAAGTTAATCATTCTCTTCAAATTTTCAACGCCAATCTTTGGCTCTTGTAATTCTCTATAAAATGGCTTTCAGCCTTGATTTAAAAAAATCATTCCTCTCTTGGCTAGATCAGACTCTGCCATTGGTGAGTTGTGTAACCTTTTCAATCAATAGAAGGACTATACTTTCAGATTTCAAGTGCTGGCATAGTGCACATTCATTCAACAATTTGCATAAGTGGTAGATTTCTCTCCCTTCCCAAATTCTGATTCGTACCTAGTTGCTAACTTACCGTATTATGCAGGTCATGTTAAGTGTTCTTTATGTCTTTTGCTAAAACTATAAGTGGATGTTAGGTGGCTACAAAGTGTCTTGTATCAGACCTCTCTCCATCGTTTTTCTCTCATGTTTTGGTTATTGGATCGAACCTTCTCACAAAATACTTATGCATAGTGGTCGATTGAAATCTAAAGTCTTCCTTTTCACTTGTTTGTTCAGTGTTCTAGGTTACAAGTTGAGTGGATCAATCTTCTGGTGTATCACCTTTATTAGGTAGGATTTCCCCTTCAAGTTTCCTCCCTTTTCCATGGTAGTCCGCAGCATAGAGTAGAGATCCTCATTGATACATCTTACAGGAACCAACCTTCTCTGGAGGTTCTCACCATTGAAGCACCCACTCTCGTGAGAAGATCCCATTGTTTCAACCGGATAGAGGACTGGCCATTTCATGCACGTCTTCGATTCATGGCACAGCTCCAGGTTGGCAACAATTACAACTATATGCTATGGTCACTCAAGGTAAGTTTCATGATGAGATTGTTGCTACTTATTTCCAAATTGTGGAAACATCTTTTGAGGACACATTGATCTCTAAGAGAGGCTACATCGAAGGCAAAATCGTATGGCATGTATTAACTCTTTTGGGTTATGAGGGGTTCTTGGAGGATGGTCATGGCACCTTGAGCCCATGGGAGTAGCCTCTAAGATACACGTTTAGCAAGTAGGGAGTTCAAGTTGGAGCTTCAATTCGGTGGGAAGCCATTTCAGTTGGTAAGTGCATCATGAAGAATGTGGGGACAACCCCATGGATTTTGCAATTGCTTGAGGACAAACAATTTGGGTGGGGAGGACTGTAATGTACCCCCCTTTTAGCATAACTTGCTTATAGACCCTTAGCTTGGTTTTGTTCCCACAAGACTAAGGAAAGAAAGAGGAGGGAACTATGAGTGGGCTATTCAAAGAGCAAAAAGGTGAAAAGTACTTAAGTATTTTAATTTTCAGTTGAGTTATGCAAAAAGTGTTTTTATCTAATTTTCACTTAAGTTGGGACTTTTTGAGGGTCATGGGCACTTAAGTCCTAAAAGGTCTTTTAAAAGAAAAATGTAAACTCTCCCTCTCTATTTTGGGTGCCATATTTCGATGAATAATATAAAATGAAAAAGAAGGCTTATTTGAAAAGGTTATGCATTTTTGATACTGAAATTCTTGTGCAAGTATGTCAAGCTTGAACAAGTGATTTGAGGATGAAAACCTTCAAGTGCACCAAGGAGTTTGGAGATGAAAACCTCAATTCTTCTACCAGGGCAGCTCTATTCAACGACTGTTATTGTGCCTCAATTTTGCATAGTTGTATGCAAGTGGATCTACAAAGGTGTCTTTGGACACCACCTTCATCAAGGAATTATTACAAACCCTTCGAAGAGCTGAAAATACAAATTTTTAGGTCAAAGAGGAGGGCAAATTCGGTTGAGGAGCTTGAGTGAGTTTGGAGGCCATCCCAAGGGTGACAACTTGCCTTGGGAGGGTGGCGACCCCTCTCAAGAGGGCAATTTTGTCTTTGGAACCCTCTTCTAGGGTCAAGGTAATTTTTGTAATTTAATACAGCTATTGGCAAGTTTTTGTCGGTCAATTTGCATGTGTGGAAGGTCAATTTATGTCCTAGAAGTATTCAAGAATTTAATATATTTTTTGGCAACTTGGGCGATTTGATTGGAGAGATCTGGGAAGTGTTTTGAGGGGCAAATTTGAAGAAAAAATTATCAGATTCATTTCCCTATTTTTTTAAAGTGTGGTGACTCACTTGTGGATATTTTTGAGGTGTTTCATGAGTGAAAAATGTAGTTGTACCTTTACATAAAAATTAGATTATTTGCAGGGGTATTTTTAGCCACTTCGCCAATTCATTTTGGTCAAAAAAGGTACCTTGATTTATTCTCAACTATTTGTGAAGCTATTTTTAGCGTGTGTTGCTTGGGAATTCTATATATTTTCCAGCTAGGGCTTGTGGTTTGTGGAGAATATTTTTCAGTTAATTGGCCATTTAATTCAAGGGTTGTTGGAAAACCCCAACTAGGTCTAATTGTCCCATTTGGGGACATTACAGTGTAACCCTACTAGGAAAAATGCTTAACATAGTCACCCTGTAGGGAAAAACACTTACCAATCTTTTAATAAAAGACTGCAATGATGTACAATCTATTGTTTAATTTTTTGTCATGATTCAGTGAATGTAAAATGGTAAACCACATATTGATAAACTCAAAAAACTACATATTGGGAAACTCAGAAAACAATGTTAAAACTATTTAATAAACATATTGAAATTCTATTTTTGTTTTTGTCAAGACGATGGCCATTTCTCGGTGATTTTTGCCAAGTAGTTGCCGATATTACTTGGCGAAAATCGCCTAGAAATTGTCATTTCTCGTCTCGTGATAAGCCCTCATGTTTCTCGTCTTGCAGTCATCTCGCGAGATCTGCCGAGATATGTTGAGATATCACCGAGACTTTGAACTATTTATTCAGTTAAAAAGATTATAAAGGAAAACACTATCATTGTTATAAGGTGTTTGTAAAGCAAGATACGATTAAGGAACCTAAAACACAAGTAGAAATAAATTCAGAGTCTTCATCAATAAGTAATAGGATGTATTTTCAAATGACTTACCACTTGTATAGGTCATTGATGCAAACTCCTTTTATAGGCACGCAGAAGTGAGACTAATGGACCTTTATCATTTGCACAATTGGGGGGATTCCTCTAACAATTTGAAGTGTTCCTCAGGTCATCGGGATTGCTTGTGATCGACAAGTGTGAATCTTCTTGTGAGAGATAGCAAAGTGGGGTGAGAGACTTGTGAGTATCTGTATTGGCTAGTGTAGTAACTTGGATGAGTGTAATGGAAGTGTGGTGTACCTTGAACCTCACCAGCGCAAAATCAATCAATGGAGTTAGAACCAATCACAAAGCTAACCTTTACACCACCGTATAAGCTTAGCTATTCCAATTGACTAAAAATTAAAAAAAATAGTGACTTGTGTCGGCCTCAAATATTATGCTTGTGTAATGTCCCTAAATTATCTCTAAAATCTCGAAGGACCCTTAGTTCATGTTGATTCCCATAACTAAGGGTAAAAGAAGGATAGGGAACTCATTAACCCCTTGTGAATGAATGATTTAAAAAAAAAGGTACTTTACGATTCTAATTTTAAGTTATGTTGTGACAGAAAAGTACTTTATGTTTTTTCACTTAAGTAGGGGACATTATGAGTCTTAACCTATTAAGACTTAAGTTGCTTTTTGAAATTAACCCTCTATTTCTCATGTGGAGCACCACACTTGGAGAGGCTATTGAAGGAGCATGAAGGCTCAATTGAAGATCATGTGTGCATATGCTATTTTGGAGAGAAGTTAAGTATGTCAAGCTTGATCATCTGTGGCATAGTTTCTTGGAGAATGTTACCCTCCAAGAGCTATGAGGCTTTATAAAATGGTGTCTATCGACACCACCTATTGAAGGGAATCTTGTTAATCTATTTTGAATAATCAATTGAATTTTCTTAGCTAATATTGAAGCTGTAGCGAATAAATTTGGAGGACAAAAATAAAGCAAAAATGAAGGATTCATAGTCTCCAAGAGTGGCGAATGAGAGTGAGATCAAGGAGGGCTTCCTATGCATAGAGAGAACCACTCAAGGGCTGGAAAAGTCTACGATTTGGAGGATTAAAACCCTCTCCTAGGGTTTTAGTATTTTTATCTATTTTTTTCCAGGGAGAATGATCCATTGGGAGTGATTGATCCTTGTGTTTTGAGAGTAAATAGTGCTGGAAAAATATTTATATATTTTTCTCTAGGGTGGCGAACCAGCTGAAGTAGTTTTTATGATATTTGAGGGTTTCTTGAAGGGTCTCAGATTTAAAGAAAATATTCCTCTTATCTCTTGGCTCTTGGCATTGGCGATTCCATTTCGAGAGGTGGGAAACCATTTTTGGTACAGGATATCATTTTGTTATATTCTAATTTAAATCTATTATTTTTCCATAGAAGGTAAGCGGATGCATTTTTGTTGGATAAATTCAGTGATATTATTTTAGAATTTATTTCTATATTTTTCTTGAGGAAGATCAATTTAGGTGAGGGTTTGATCAAGTGTTGTGAAGCTGGAAATTAGCCTTGCAAAGGGTGGTCGCCATTGAGGGTTTATGGCCTCTTGTAAAGAACGATCTTGAATTAATTCCCAGAACTGAACCTACTGTACCTGCGCTTCTATAATCAGAAATTCGTCACCTATTTCCAACAAGTTACATCCACTGTATTGCCCACAAAAAGGTACACAAGCCAGCGATTCATTTGATTAAGTATTATTGCATTTCCGGAGCTATTTGGTAAAGGTTTGGGCAAGATCTCTTGGCTGTGTTTTCTGAGTTTTTGGGGCAGCAACCAACTAATCTCATTTGTGTGGCGTAAGAGCTTATTTGGGGGCTCTTATAGTGGTATCAGAGCCATATCTTGACTAAATTGTGGGGTGAAAATAAGAACAAGGAATAGAGCATGGAAGCCATGGAGTGAAAAAGGCTTCGCAATGCATGTATAAAGCTAGGGAACTTATGCCAACCAGTGGAAGATGTGATCAACATCTTGGAAGAAGTAGAAAAATTACCCAAGGTAAGTCAATCACAATATGAACTCATTAGATGGGCGGTACAGCCCTCAATAACTTACTTGGTCCAACATAAACTCTTGAGAGACTCAGATGAGGAGGTAAGGGTCATGGTTACTAATTGCATTTGTGAGATATTGAGACTAACTGCTCCCGATGTTCCTTACAGTGACAAAATCATGAGAGAGATATTTCAGCTGATTATGGAGAGTTTCCGAGGTCTTGAGGATAACATGGGTGAGTCTTTTGCTAGAAGGGTCACATTGCTAGAGATTATGGCAAAAATCAGGGTATGTGTTTTAATGATAGATTTGGAATGTGATGAGCTTGTTGTTGAAATGTTTCAACATTTTCTTGCAGTAGCTTGTAGGAATGCTACACAAAATGTTGTAAACCATATGCAAAAAATCATGAGTTCGATACTCAAGGAAAGTGATGGTCTTTCCGAACCTCTATTGTCGACTTTATTGGCACGTTTGTAGTTAAAAAAGGAAAAATTTCCAGCAGCATATATGATGTTTGGAAGCATTGTTAAGGAGTGTGAAGAAGAGTTAAAGCCCTATTTGATAATGGAGCAGATAGAGGAAAAGAATGAATGGACAACCCTTCATGAGGCCTCCTATAAAAGAGGCAATGAAACAAAAATATCAGAATTTAATGGACAGCTCATAAGGCTGCAAGTTGATGATAGAAAAGAGGAAGTGCAACGTGAAAACAAGGAGCATGTAAAAGAACAAAAATCAGAAATTTTGGGGCAGCCAAGTACCCCAAATTTTGAAGTTCAAAAAGAAGACTTTGAAGAAGTCAAGGAAACCGAGATGTGCATGAATGATCTCATGATGAGGTATGGTACTATTGATTTTGGTTCTAATAATTGTTTATCTTTGTTGCATAACTTGAGAGTTGATGAAAGAATTTTGAAAGAACAATTGTTGGTCATAAATGGAAAGACAGTGCAAGCTTGGGCTAGATTGGTTGACACAAAGGGGCTTCATGAGAGGAGAAAGAACACTACAATGGGCCTGCATACAAAAAAAATGGGTATGGAAGTAGGAAAATCAGATTTAAGCATGAGTAAGCAAGTGAGTGGTCATATTGATAAGTGTTCATTGTTTTCTTTTCATAATTGGTTCTATTATTATCTTGGTTGCAAAATTTATGTTGTCACTAAGGTTGAGGTGAAGGGCACTCAATGGAGAAGGAAGGAACATGACAAATATCCATCATGGATATGGGATCCTGGTGAACTCTACAAGAATAATGTTGCTACCATGTTTTGGGCCAAAATAAGAAATGAAGTAAGAATTGCCAAGGTCCCAATATCATAATGACTGCTGTTTTTAGTAATTTCAGTTTGTTATCCTTAAGGTTTCTTATCACCAAGATGAGTAGGGACCCTAAGAAGGTGTGCTTCTCACACCTTAACACCTTGGGGATGGTCCAAGTGTGTATTAGTGGATTTCCAGGCACTAGATGGTGGAATTGGAAGGGGAAAGGAAGTTGCTACAGCCATGAAAAAAGCAACATGAACATATCTTCTGCATTCCAAACAAAGGAGAGTTGTAAGGATAACTTTGAGAGCATGGATATGAGATTGAAACCCTTCTTGGATGGGGCAAAGACCCAAAGTATGAACAGCAAAAAAAAAGGTGAGTTTTTAAAGAAAATTTTGACTCATACCTGCTCAGTAAATTCCGAAATTGTGTGTTCAAATTCGCTGCCCATTACCATCATACAATACTATGCTTTTGACATACTTCAGCCAAGGAAAGGGTCTGAATATTCAAGTGCAGGGTCTGAATTTTTACACAGAAAATTCTGAGGTAATGATGCAAACTCAGCAGTATCCTAAGGTCACGAATTCTGATTTTGTTGACTTATTACAACGATTAACAAGTTCTGGAAATGCTTGTGATTGGGCACACTTATTACATTATGAAGGATGGGAAGGTATGAGGAAGGTACAACACTCCTTTTTTTGTGAAATAGAACTTTTGTTTGATTCATATGGTATTCCTCATATGCATGAAGGGCTTGATAAAAGGTCAACAAGCGGATACATGGTACACAAAAAGATTCATACAAGGAGAATTGCACTTATATGACACTCCTATCCAAGGAAAAATTTGTGAAACTTATGATGAGGAGCAGCCATCTAACAGAGGTAAAAATACTGAAAATTATTGCATGAAAAATTCCAGATTCACAAGGAAGGTACAACTGCATCTTAAAGGTACGAATTATGAATTTTCTAACTACTTCCAGCCTGTTTTACATTATGAAGATAGTAGTTTTGAAAGACATCGCATCAAAGGAGGCTTGGAGAATGTACATGATGAAGTAATGCCCTTCTCAATGATCATAAAAAGGGAAAATATGACAGTGAACAGCCTGTTGTATGGTGAAAATTTAATTTTGTTCGACAATCCTAACTCCTTTGCTAATCCGGGATCATAGGATGATTTTTGGAGGAAGATGAAGTGGAAAGAGTCACTTAGGGGCAGCCTAATATTGAAAAGATTGAAGAAATGGGGTAAAGGCATGACTGAACTTCCTAAATATACATTCAGACTTGCAATGAAAGGTACAGCCCTTGGGAATGCAAATTCAGTGAGTTTAGAGCATAGGGGCCTTCATGACACATGGCATGTGTCTTTGAAAAAGGCATGGTGTCAAACAAAAGCATTTCCTTTTTGGGAAACAGTCACAAGGAATGAATATGCAATAGAAGAGGTTGGAATAGCCCCGTGGTTGCTACAATTGCTTGAGGACAAGCAATTTTGGGTAGGGAGGGATGTAATGTCTCCATATTATCTCTAAAATCTCGAAGGACCCTTAGTTCATGTTGGTTCCCATAACTAAGGGTAAAAGAAGGATAGGGAACTCATTAACCACTTATGAATGAACAATTTAAAAAGAAAGGTACTTTACGATTCTAATTTTAAGTTATGTTGTGAAGGAAAAGTCCTTTATATTATTTCACTTAAGTAGGGGACATTATGAGTCTTAACCTATTAAGACTTAAGTTGCTTTTTGAAATTAACCCTCTCTTTTTCATGTGGAGTGCTACACTTGGAGAGGCTATTTAAGGAGCATGAGGGCTCAATTGAAGATCATGTGTGCATATGCTATATTGGAGAGAAGTCAAGTATGTCAAGCTTGATCATCTTTGGCATCGTTTCTTGGAGAATGTTACCCTCCAAGAGCTATGAGGCTCTATAAAACGGTGTCTATTGACATCACCTATTGAAGGGAATCTTGTTAATCTATTTTGAATAATCAATTGAATTTTCTTAGCTAATATTGCAACTGTAGCGAATCGATTTGAAAGACAAAAATCAAGCAAAAAGGAACGATTCATAGTCTCCAAGAGTGGCGAATGAGAGTGAGATCAAGGAGGGCTGCCTATGCATAGAGAGAACCACTCAAGCGCTGGGAAAGTCTACGATTTGGAGGATTTGGTGGATTAAAACCCTCTCCTAGGGTTTTAGTATTTTTATCTAATTTTTTCCAGGTAGAACGATCCATTGGGAGTGATTGATCCTTGTGTTTTGAGATTCAATAGTGCTGGAAAAATATTTATATATTTTTCTCTAGGGTGGTGAACCAGCTGAAGTAGTGTTTATGATATTTGAGGGTTTCTTGAAGGGTCTCAGATTTAAAGAAAATATTCCTCTTATCTCTTGGCTCTTGGCATTGGCAATTCCATTTGGAGAGGTTGGAAACCATTTTTGGTCTAGGATATCATTTTGGTATATTCTGATTTAAATCTATTATATTTCCAAAGAAGGTAAGCGGATCTACAAGGGTTTGAAGGCATTTTTGTTGGATAAATTCAGTGATATTATTATAGAACTTATTTCTATATTTTAACAATTTAGGTGAGGGTTTGATCAAGTGTTGTGGAGCTGGAAATTAGCCTTGCAAAGGGTGGTCACCATTGAGGGTTTTTGGCCTCTTGTGAAGAAGGATCTTGAATTAATTCCAAGAACTGAACCTGATGTACCTGCACTTCTATAATCAGAAATTCGTCACCTATTTCTAGCAAGTTACATCCACCATATTGCCCACAAAAAGGTACACAAGTCAGCTATTCATTTGATTAAGTATTATTGCATTTCCGGAGCTATTTGGTAAGGGTTTGGGCAAGATCTCTTGGCTGTGTTTTCTGCGTTTTTGGGGCAGCAACCAGCGAATCTCATTTGTGTGGCTTAAGAGCTTATTTGGGGCTCTTACAGCTTAGGCCCAATATTTTCTCATATCTTTTCTACATACTTAGGATTTTATGCTTGAAAAGCACATTTCAAGGAGCCAATTTGATTCTATGCATCCACATTTCTGGTTAACACCTTTCAAGATCATGATATGTCTGTGCAAAAATGTTTTTGGACTAAAAAATCTCCATAGAAGTACCTATCAAAATTGGATCCCAATCATATCAAATAAACATTGCCCGAGTTGTATCTTTATTCCTCAATTTAACTTTAACTACTTATGGCTATTCATTTTTTGTGATTTATTGGTTTGCAAAATTGTGCGGAGGTTTTGTATGAATGTCCCTATCACTGAATTCTGTTTTCTTATAAAAAGGGTGGTGCTAATTATAGTAATTTCACCTCTATAGGAGGTTTGGAAATGGTTTTGGGTCAAAAGTCATTCGGTCCTTTGCTTGGGGGGCGAAGGCATGAATGCCCATGACAAAGTTTTAAAAAATTGGTGGAAATTTTTAAATTTTATGTATAACACTTGACTTTTGTATTTGTTCAATTGGGGCTGGTACGCATGGACGTGCCCACATGCCCTTTCTGGATTACGTTATTTTTTGCATGGAAGTCGTGTACCTTTGTCAGGAATCCTTGTATCCATGCATAAGATTTCCCCCATAAATTTGCTTATAAAAGGCTAGTTATGTCTTGTCCATGCTCATTCTACTTTTGAGCTCCTCACAGCGAACGATGTTTACGAGTGCGTATTTTATGTAATTATTCTTTTATGAGGTGGAATTTGTTGCCAAGCAAAGTAAGAAACATAAAAATATGATAGTGTTTAACTAAGCACATGAATTTTCATGTGACCCATTTGTGGACAGTCTTTGTTTAATGAGGGTTAAAAATTCTTAACTTATTTCTAATATTGGGATCTTGGCCAGTATTTTAGTAGAGGCTTGAAATGAAAGCTTATGGGATTTGGGATGCATGAAGAAAATATCGGTCAATTTGAAATTTGCATTTCGTCTATCTTGTTTGTGAATCAAATGGAGTTATCTCGAGCTGCAAAACATCTGATCATAGATTCATAGATAGATTCACTTATAGGATTCAACATGTAGAATGTACTTAGCCAATTGCTATTTTTTATTAGTATAATTTGTCATTTATGAACTTTTTTTTTCTTATATTTTATTACCTGATATCGACAGATGGATTTGGAGCTGAAGTGAACCAGGAAGGGATAGCATACTATAATAATCTTATTGATGCTCTCCTGGAGAAAGGTATTTACTTTTTATTGGTACCGGTGCTGTTAGATGCTGCACATGGTGTTGTGTTATTGTTCCTTTTACATTTGCTCTAATTTGCAGGTATCCAACCATCTGTAACACTTTATCATTGGGATCTTCCTCAAAAGCTTCATGAATCAATAGGTGGATGGCTTAGTCGGGAAATCATGTAAGATCTCATATTTTTTAAGATTTCAATTTGCACAAAGAAAAGAGATGTGTACTAAGCTCATTGTAGTTTTACAATCATAAATTCAGTGAAAGCAATAGTCAGTGCAACATGTCAGAAATTTTTCTAGACATTAGTATGTGTGCTGTGGTCTTGAGGCAATCATAGGGATGGAAAACATTAACAGACCAACAGACAAGTTCTACGCTATATTCAAAATCAATTATTTCCTGCAATTCACTTCATTATTTGCTAGTGCTTTATGCTAGAAATGACACCGGAGTTACCAAATTCAGTTCAGATTGGCTATAGATAAAATTTCCTGTCTGATTATTCTTAAAAGTAAGATTCTTGAGGCCCTGTTTTCCCTTAATTGATTTCTTGCATTTTTATTTTCTAGAAACTATTTTACACACTATGCGGAAACTTGCTTTAGTGCATTTGGAGATCGAGTAAAGCATTGGATCACATTTAATGAGCCTTTACAGACAGCGGTTAATGGTTATGCCACTGGTATATTTGCTCCTGGTAGATGTTCTGATCGATCAATAAGCCTTGTTGGTGATTCATGCACAGAACCATATTTGGTTGCACATAATGAGCTTTTGGCACATGCAGCTTCTGTTGATGTTTATAGAAAGAAATTCCAGGTATGTATTGGCTTTAAGCTGTTGCTTCCAATTTAGTATCATGCTAAAACTCAAAGGGATCATGTGTCTGAACAGAAAATATAAAATAGCTAAAACAATGAGGATATTCAAAAATCTTCTTCTAAAGAAAGTGTAATGCACTTCATTGATGTTTGTGTTTTACATAGTGGTCATATGAATACTTCGTATCATTGTAGAAAGTTAATCCCCAATATAAGTAGATAACACAAATGATTACTCATTATTACAGACAAATTGTGTTTCCTTTTTATGCAGGCCTCAGATGCAAACATAATTGTCAGCCTCTTGTGCACATTTATGATTATGACTAGCTTAAGAAGCTGCATTGGAAACAATAGAGTTCCACTGAATTCATAAAGAGGAACTATTGTTGTCGCAAATGTTATTGACTCCATCTTTAGTGCTTATAAGTTGCTGCTAATGGATTGACATTGACTGTTGGGCTTAAAAAACTTAGGGACTGGACGTTGTATGGTTCCTCAGAACTACTTGGAATCAGCAAAAGATATATTGATCATCTGCATGCCATCCCTTGGGCTGCTTTGTCAGAGCTACACATAAGAGGATTGAGGATGTCAAAGTCCTTTAGCCCTCTATTTGATAATTATAGCAAAAGTTACCGCTCAGAAAACTTTAACGACCCTTGTCCAAATGTCCTCATTCGATGGATGCTTGGTAACATCTTGCAAACTAAAGGTCACGTCACAATTTTTTCTCTGTCAATTGAATCGTTTGAAGAAATTTTACTTTATGAGCTAAATCCTCCTCCCTATAAGTAACTAAAATTTGGAAGACACCAAAAATAACATATATAATTGATCAAAGAGTAGTTTTCACGGGAAGGAAATGCTATGTAAGAGTCTTCCAAGATAATTAAACTATCGGTTTTGCACCTTGGATGCCTCGCTTGATTGGTCTTATGTATCCAACTAAAATGACACTGTCCATTGGTCTCATTTATCTAGTAATCATGTTATAACCCAAGCTTCAAGTCTAAGTCTCTCTCTCTCTCTCTATATATATATATATATAAACTGGTTATCAAAGGATGATGTCAAGTATCAACTTCTCTCCACCTATCAACATTGGGTTCTGTATTTACTTTATGACATAACACCATTTGATGCCTTTATATATTGGCTGTTGAAGGCTGATGCTACGTATCAACTTCTCTCTCAATCTATCATTGTTGGGTGTTGGAAATATTGTCATCGATGTCAAAGGTCTAGCATTATTGGTGATAAAGGCCCCATTGCATTTAATGGTGTTTTTAATAATCATATCTTGGCTAATGTGTGTTAATATTTATTTAATTTTAATGAATATATTTTTGATTGCATATAAGTCAAAAAAGGGCCCATGGAGAAGTCAAAGAGTCATGGGGTAAAAGACAAAAGAGAAATGGGATGCATGTTCTCATAAGAGTCATCTTGAGGAATTTCAAGAGTCACCATGTGAAGACAAAAGAGAGTATGGCGCATTTTTCCATAAAGGGACACTTTGAGGAATACGAAAAGTCATCAAAATAAAGACAAAAGAGAAAAAAACGCTTTTGCTTATGAAGGGTCACCATATGACTTTTCAAATGCAAGGATACGAAGGGTCATGCAAGTTTGGCGCCATTTTCCATGAAGATTGAAAGGTCACAAATGGTGAATGCCAAAGGTCATTTGAAAAGCTATAAATAAAGACTTGAGAAGCCATTTGTTATATGCAAGAGCGTGCATGGTTTGTATTTGTTTTCGAAGAGAGAAAAGCAGGAGATATTGCAGAGTTATATTATTTGTTGAGTAAGCAACATTGAGAGATAGTTGTGTTTTATACACAAGAGGGGTTGGTGCTCACAAATCTTTGCAATGGGTTGGTGCTCCTGTGGGTTGGTGCTCACAAATCTTTGCAATGGGTTGGTGCTCCTGTGGGTTGGTACTCACAAATAGTTGTGTTGGTGCTTCTGCAAGTTGGTGGTTGCAAACTTTGTAATTTGAGTTGGTGCTCATTCATATACTTGAGATTGTTCTCCGTGGTTTTTTTCACTTTGGATTTCTACGTAAAAATTTGATGTCTCTCTTTCTTGTGTGGTGTATATTATTGTTTCAGTTTTATTGCATATCTTGAATGTGTGATTAAGTGGTTAAAGAAAAAAATAGCTTAAGTAAAAGATATATAATATACTGATTCACCCCCTCCTCTCAGTATATTTCGTACTTAACAATTGGTATCAGAGCAGGTTCTTTTGAAAAAAAATTTATAGCTTGAAAGTAGATCGGGAAAGCACGATGACTGGATCACATGAAGGTTTTTCTACAAATAAGGCATGTTTGATGGGACAAATTATGCTTTTTGGAGCACAAGGATGAAGACTTATTTGATGGCCCTTGGATTCGACATTTGATAAGTAATGGTGGAGAAATATGAAGAGCCACAGACACTTGTAACTACTCTGACAAAAAAGAAGGTAAGTGAAAATAATGCTAAAACTTTAAATGCTATTTTATGTGGTTTATGTGAATCAAAATTTGTTAAAGTTATGCAATGTAAATCTGCTCATGAAACTTGGATAAAACTTGAGAATATTTACAAAGATGATAGAAAAGTTCAGCAAGCTAAGCTTCAGATTTTCAGAAGATAGTTTGAGAGTTTGAAGATGGAAGATGAAGAAAATATAGCAAGTTATCTTTTATGGGTTGATCAAATAGTTAATCAGATTCAAGGTCTTGGAGAAAAATTTGAAAAATCAATTGTGGTACAAAAAGTTTTGAGATCTTTACCATTGACATATGATGTAAAACTTTCGGCAATTGAAGAGATGAAGAATTTAGCCAAGTTAAAGATGGATGAGCTACATGGTATTCTTACGGCATATGAGATGCAGACCGAACAAGAGAAACCCTCAAAGAGAGAAGCTGCTTTTAAGACATCAAAGAAAGAGAAGGCTAAGATTCAAGAATCAAGTGACAGTTCTAGCGATGATGAAGATGACAACGGATCTCTATTCATTTGCAAGACGAAAAAGGGCACTGGTAAATATCAAGAAAAATTACTTTTTAAATATTTTAATTGTGGAAAGATTAGAGATTTTGCAACTAAGTGCCCAGATAAGGGCAATAGTGACAATGAAGAAGAAAAGTCTACATACAAGAAGAATTTCAAAGAAAAATTCAAAAAGAGATTCGAGAAAAGTTTGTATTCTAAAGATCCTAGCTCAGTCGAAGATAGTGGAATCGGTGATTCAAAAGAAGAAGAGATTCTATTCATGGCCATACATGAAGATGCCTCTACAAGCAAAAGTATAGATGATCAAGAAGAAGAACATGATGAAGCGGACGTGAATCTGGAAGAACTCATTTGTGCCTTAGAAGAGTTAAAAGCTCTTGAAAAAAAGAATCGAAAATTAAAACTCCAGAGTGAGAAAAATGAAAAGGAGTCAAAGGAAATGATTGAAGATCTACAAGCACATTTTGAAGAAGCCAAGAAGAATGAAGATCTAATGACACAAATGCAAAAAGTAAGTAAAAAATGTGAAAGGTATGTTATTGAAATTGCTATTCTAAAAGCAGATTTAAAAAATAAAATAAAGCAATCGATGATAGAGCAGCCAATGATTCAAAATTTGAGAATAGTATTAATATGTTGAATAAGATATTAGAAAGTCAAAGATCAATGTCAGATAAGACATGTATTGGATTTGAAAAAGAGAAAGGGGAGGCCATCACTTTCACAGACAAGAAAAAAGGAAAGAGCTATGTTGAAGCTTTTACAAAAGAAGAAATAAAAAGGGAAGATGTTAAGAATACAGAAGACATTTCAAATAAAGAACGCTGAAGAAAACAAAGCTACAAAAGACAATCATATTAGAGATACACAAATATGTCATATTTTTATGGTTACTGTTGTTATTGCAATAGATATGGTCATAAGAAAATAAAATGTCAAAAAAGGGTTAACAATTTCAGAAATAAGGAGAAGGAAAGTCATGCAGAGTCAAGCAGAAGCCACAAATCTTTTGCTCCTCTATCAGGGTTTAATTAAGAGGCCATAATATATTACAAGTGCAACAACTTCAGACACATAGCTCGGTACTGTAGAAGTGTGTTCAAGTCAGTCAAGGACCAGAGTTTCAAGGCTCCATTCATCAAGAAAAAAGTTTAGACAGGTTCATGGCAAAAGAAACAACCTGAAAAATCTATGTTGGTACAGACATCTTTGCATGCAAAAAATGAAGAAAAGTCATGGTTCATTGACAGTGGATGTTCGAGGCACATGACAGGAGACAAAAGCAAATTCATAATCTTGAAAAAGATCAATGGTGGCACAATAAAATTTGTAGACAATATTATTGTCAGAATTGCCGGAAAAGGTACACTAAATTTGGATAATGGTAGAACTAAAACTGAAAATGTTTTGTATGTAGAAGGTCTTAAGCATAATCTTTTGAATGTAAGTCAAATGTGTGATCAGGGGCACACTAAAGTTTTATGAGAAGGTTGTGAAATTAAGAGAAAAGATTCAAATGGTTGGTTGTAGATGCTCAGAGAACAGACAATAATTTGTATATGTTATCAGATATCAAAGGTCAAAGATGTTTGAGTCAGATTGAAGAAAGCTGGCTATGGCATAGGGGAATGGGGCACATAAATTTTGACAATCTTGTCAACATCAGCAAGAAGCAAGCAGTCAAAAATCTTTCAAAGATTACAAAACCATCCGACATGCTTTGTGAACCTTGTCAGCATGGGAAGCAGGGCAAAAGGCGATTCAAAACAAAAGAGTACTCGACCATTCAGATGTTAGAGCTTGTTCACACTGATCAGTGTGGACCTATGAGAACTCAAAGTACTCAAAGTGAGAAATATTTCATGTTGCTCATTGATGATTTTTCACGTATGACTTAGGTAATGTTTTAAAAAAAAAAATCAGATTCTTTCAGACATTTTAAAGCATTCAAAGTATTAGTTGAGAATGAAACCAGTTTAAAGATTGTGTCTAAGATCAGATTGAAGAGGAGAATTCATGTTAGATCAATTTATTGAATTTTGTGAAGACCATAGGATATAGAGACATTATTCAACAGTCATAACTCTACGGCAAAATATAGTTGAACGGAGAAACAAAACATTTCAGGAGATGGCGAAGACAATGGTAAATGAGTTTAAGATACTAGATAAATATTGGAGAGAGGTAGTTGCTACAATAGTGCATATTTAGAACAGAGCATTATTGAGAATCAATAGTGATAAGACCCCTTATGAGCTATGGAAAGACAAACCAGCAACAGTTGATTATTTCAAAGTTTTCGGCAGTAGATGCTTCATAAAGAGAATTGATGAAAAACTTGGTAAGTTTGAATTCAAAGTAGATGAAGTTATATATCTTGGTTATTCTTGCAAAAGTAAAGCTTATAAATGTTATAACAAAAGAACCAAAAAAATTGTTGGAAGTGCAAGTGTCAAGATAAAAGATGGAACACAGAATCAGTGATCTAGTAGACATCCCTGAAATCATTGAAGATAAAGATTTTGAAGAATCAAATGAAGATGAGAAGAGAAAAATGATACCAGAACCCCATCCAAATATGTCTAGAGAAATCTTAATGAAAGTGACATCATCGAGAACATAAATGAAGAAATTCGCACCAGAAGAATGATGGTAAGTGAATCTGAGCAAGTTAATTTTTTTTGTTATCCAAAATTTAGCTTAGAGCTTTTTCAGAAGCTAGACATGATAAGCATTGGGTTAAGGCAATGGATAAAGAATCAAATCAGATAGAAAAGAATGATACTTTAGAATTAGTGCCTAGACCAAAAGATCACAATGTGATAGGAATAAAATGGGTTTATAGAAATAAGTTGAATGAAAATGGAGAAGTGACCAGAAATAAAGCAAGATTAGTATGTAAAGGATATGCTCAGATTAAAAGAATAGATTTTGAAATTTTTTTTGCACCAGTAGCAAGGCTAGAGGCTATTAGAATGTTTCTTGCATATGCAGTGTTTAAAAATTTCACAGTGTTTTAGATGGATGTCAAATCTGCGTTCTTAAACGAGAATCTAGAAGAGGTCTACATTGAGCAGCCTGAGGGATTTATTCTCTCAAATATTATTATCCATGTATGCAGATTGAAGAAAACACTGTATGGATTGAAACAAGCTCTCAAAGCTTAGCATGCAAGACTTGATAAGCACCTGTAGGATCAAGGTTTCAAGAGAGGATTTGTTGACAGTAATCTCTACATTAAAACAGAAGGTGAGCATCAATTGATTGTTGTAGTAAATGTCGATGACATCATTTTTGGAGGAAACATTGAAAAGATGACAAAAGAATTTTTTGATAATATGCAAAAAGAATTTGAGATGTCTATGCTTGAAGAATTGTCATTTTTTTTAAGATTGCAAATATTTCAGTTAGAAAAAAGAATTTTCATAACTCAAAGTAAATATGCCAAGGAAATGTTGAAGAATTTTGGTTTTGAAGATTGTGCACTAGTTGGCACACCAATATGTACAGGAAATAAGGTGAGCAAAGATAAAAATTCATCTGTTGCAGATCAATCTTTGTATAGATCTATGATTGGTATTCTTTTATATTTGACAGCATCGATACCAGACATCATGCATGCAGTAGGTATGGTTGCAAGATATCAGTCAGCTCAAAAAAAGTCATGTTCAGTTGGTGAAGAGAATATTTAGATATATCAAGGGGACACTAGAGTATGGATTTTGGTATCCTACAGGCAGAGATTTCACTTTAATTGCTTATATAGATTCAGATTGGGTAGGTTGCTTGGATGACATGAAAAGTACAAGTGGAAGAACTTTCTTCCTTGGTGATAGCTTAGTATCATGGCTAAGCAAAAAGCAGAATTCAGTATCACTTTCTATAGCTGAAATAGAATATATTGCAACGATATTGTGTTGTATTGAAGAGCTTTGGATGAAGCAAACTTTGGAAGATATCAAGGTAAAATATGATGAACCTATTTCTATTTTTTGTGACAACACAAGTGCTATTAATATTTCGAAGAATCCAATGATGCATTCAAGAACAAAACATATTGCCATTAGATATCACTTCTTGAGAGAGCAAGTTGCAGATCAACAGGTTAAGATGGAATATATCAGTATTACAAAGCAGATTGCAGATATTTTCACAAAGGCACTACAAAAAGAATATCTATGGGAGAAGTTGGGAGTAATTTATTTTATTTTTTGTCATTGAGGTTCAGCATCAATTTAGGGGGAGCTAAGTGTTAGTTCCAGGTAGACTCTTTGCCATTGATGTCAAAGGGGGAGAAGAACAGAAGCAAATACAGGTACAGGTGTAGAAATAGGTATAAAGAACATGTACAGAGAATAGGTACAAGTTGCTACAGTAAGAGGAGTTACTGTATGTTTTTTAGATGGCAGTATGTGCAGGTTTCAGAATTTGGCAGTTTCAATTTGAGGTTTCCATCAATGACAAAGGGGGAGATTGTTGGAAATATTGTCATTGATGTCAAAGGTCTAGCATTATTGGTGATAAAGGCCCCATTGCATTTAATGGTGTTTTTAATATTCATATCTTGGCTAATGTGTGTTAATATTTATTTAATTTTAATGAATATATTTTTGGTTGCATATAAGTCAAAAGAGGGCCCATGGAGAAGTCAAAGAGTCATAGAGTAAAAGACAAAAGAGGAATGGGACGCATTTTCTCATGAGTCATCTTGAGGAATTCCAAGAGTCACCATGTGAAGACAAAAGAGGGTATGACGCATTTTTCCATGAAGAGACACTTTGAGGAATACGAAAAGTCACCAAGATAAAGACAAAAGAGGAAAGAACGCTTTTGCTTATGAAGGGTCAACATATGACTTTTCAAATACAAAGATACGAAGGGTCATTTGGCGAAGGATACAGGGCTTCGACAAAGGGAAAAAACGACAATTGCAGTAAGGAGAAGATATTAGAGACTAACTAATCAGTTCCCCCAAAGAAAATTCAAAAGGGAGACCGATTTTTTGGGCCTATAAGACCAAAATTTGGTCAACAAATGTGGCAATTTCCAGGGGAAGCATGCCTGCTATGCTTAGGAAAACCAATAGCTTATAAGTCCGTTGGGCACGGAGTCAAAACACAGCCCGAAAAGTTGACAATAACTTTGAGAGATCCAAGAATCAATCATGAAGCTTTCACCCCAAATGGTAAACAAAACACATACAAGGCTAAAAAACTACGAACATACGCAAGAGCACTTAGGGAAAACAAAGACAACTGAAAACAAACTACTATGTACAACTAACTAGATATATTTGCCTCCCTCCTGGATCAAAGGGAAAACTTCTCCAGTCTCCATGGCATGGAAACTTATGGTGCCAAATAAATGACTGAATGAAATGGAGACTTGGTGACTTGCCCTTCTTGCCTGCCACCTTGATTGGCTTGTATCCAAGTGGATCAGGGGCAAACATGTCTCCAACATCTATGTATTCACTTTGCCCTTTGAAACCTGATTCATGCTGGCCCCTCATGCTAGTTTATTTCATCAAGAAATCAATGGCTGCTAGCTTATCACCATAAGCCTCATTTAGCTCATAGCCCCCTTGACATGCATCATGGATTTACTTGTTCCCTTCTACCTCATTGAAGAGCCTATCAAACTGATCTTCTATTTCATCATAGCTTTCTTGAAGAAAGGTGACTGTTGTGATGTCTGAAAAGAAATCACAAATTGCTTGCTCATCCCACAGAACGCCACTTTCTTGCTCATCCCACAGAACGCCACTTTCTTGCTCAAGGCTCTCTTCTTCGAAGCTTTCGTCAAGATGGACAAGCCTTTTCTTTTCTTGCTCAAAAACAAGTCTCTAGTTGTTCGAAGACATGCTCCTGATCCTCCACCAACTCGGGTCCCATGGCATGGTCATTCTCCTCATCAAAGCAACAAGGAAGTTCATTAAACAAGGGAGGAGAGAGCTCACCATGCTTACATTCCTCATCATCCATTGTTGACAAATAAAGTTTGTCAACCTCTTCTTCATATTGCTGGAACATCCGCATGTATGCATGACCTATGTCTTCTCCATTTTGATGATGTCTTCAAAGGGAGCATCCAGATGATCTCATCCTCATTGTCACTCATGGTAGCCTCCTGGGCAGCTATAAATTGGATCCTCTCTTCTGCACTTGCCTCTTTCAAAACAAGTCCCTTCTTGAGAAAGAATGGAGTGGAGGGTTGATGGACAAACTCATGCGGAAGAGGAGGCAATCCTTGAGCTAGAATCGAATGATTCTTATCCTTCCATTTGGCCAGCACTTCATCTATATCAGATGTGGCTTGATAGCTCTCTTGAAGGAGTATAGATGGGGTGTGTTCAGACATGAAATCTGCTGTTTGGTCTAAACCGTCCATCACACCCTGGCTGAGGAATCTCATTTTGGACTCCAACTTTGTAATTTGCTTGGCTATATTCTCTTGGGAGAGCCTTTCTTGGAGATCATGAGGATCACCATGAGCAGGAGCATGTTCATCATTTCCAAGGCCCTGAGCTGGTCCATGGTATTCTCTCCTCCAACTTGGAATCTTGACATCATGTTGAAAGACTTGAGGAGGTTGAGGAAGACTAGGAAGAGACTGTTGATGCACAAGAAGAATTTCCTGAAGAGAGACGTGCTTTTTTTTGAAAGGCATAGAATGATTCCCTTCAAAGGAGGATTCACAATCTAAGGAATTGAGAAGGTTCATTTCCATGGGGGGTTGCTCTAATTCCCTTTGATGCTGAAAAGCTAGGTGTAAGGGGTTAAGAGCAGGAGTGGTTAATGCATTAGATGAGCTAGAGTGAGCAAGTGCTATTTGGTAGAAAGGATTTGGTGCAGAAGAGGGGGCTTTCTTTAGAATAGGAGGGGGCTGCTTTGGAATGGGAGAAGTCGCTTAAGGCTGATTGCCTTGAATGAATGGACTCTCCCGTTTTGCTACTTCATCCTTCATGGATTGCAAGGCTTGAGCTTGCCTAAACAAGCCCTCCTCTTTGTACATAAGCTCTTTCTGATATCTATTCTGCTCCTCTAATCTGCTTATCTCCATCACTTTCTTCTCAAACTCCAGCGTTATTTTCGTTACGCTAGGTGAAGGGCAACCAGGAGAGCTGCTTGAGGTGATTCCATGAACAACTTGAGCTTGATCAAAGTTATATGAAGGAACATAAGGCCCATGCTGCTGAGCAATGGAATTATACATACCAAAAATGTGATTCCTTGATGGCACCAGGACTGCTTAACCAGCTGATTCAACTCAGAGTCGCCATTTGGTGTTGGTTGAAATGCCTACAAAGGCTGATTGGTTGAAGAACACACCAAAAAAAATCTTTCAACTCCTTGGACAAATTGTCCCACCGGGCATGCCAAAAACTGTTGACACTGTGGATTGCACCCTTGAAAGAACGCTGAGCTTCTCTCTTCCACGCGGCACAATGGAGACTCCCCTCTTGCTGTGGGTCTGGCAAAACTGAGGGGAGAATCTCTAGATAAGGGCTAGCTCCCTCTGATGCATCTCTGAGGCTTTTCACTACTACTGCTAATAATGGGGGGGATGAAAAGGGAGAAGTATATAACCGAAATAAAACCTATCTAAATGGTGATGCACCAAAATGATTGATCTAATTAGCTTTGACATACACTTTACACCAAGAACAAACTGATATACACTTCATTTGAAACGAAAAAGTCTTCTATATCAGTGTCTAATAAGGTGTCCTCTGGAGATACAGGAAGGAAGAACTACCAGAGGTGTTATAAGACACACTATGGCAGCCTGTTCACACTGTTGTGGACACTTCTTGCTGACCTGCAAAAAAAGAACTCACAATACACTAGACATGCTGGAATCATTCTGTGAAAACATGAAGAAAAATGACTTAACACAAGACAAAACCATAGACATGCAAAAGTGCAAACTCAAATGGAGGTAAAATGCTATGTCTTGATTCAAGGTAAAATCCTGCAGGGCTTCGCCATACAAGCTGAGAGATCTCTTCCTCAACTGAGAGGTTACAATATATTGCATAAAGGGAAAAGACTTTGGCGCCTCCCAGAATAAGTGGCCCATGCTGCGTTGAACATATTGGGAAGAGGAAGTCCGCTAAAGGAACCATGCTGTGGCAGTCGTCAGTCTTGACTTTGGCGTTTAAATCATATTAAATGTCACTACAGAAGCATGGGTTGCTTGATCGTTTGAATGACAAGGCTACCCCTCTTTATGAAACTTATGCGACTGTCTGCTTATCCATGCTCAAATGAAGAAAAATAGGCCGCGCCGTTGAATGCTTGTGCTCTTTGGTGACCACTTAGTGAAGACTGTTTCATCTGCAACAATAACTTTTCCTATCGACACCTTTTGCCACCTGGGCTGATTTGATTCGTGTCTGTGCTTGGTTGGGTGCGTCTTTTGGAACATTCCAAATGTTGTCGTATGTGTGCGTGGCTGTGTTTTGGATTCTCTGTTTGGTTCCCTCTTTCCTTGCTATTTCTTGTCTCTTTCTAGCAATTTTGAGCTCCTTTCTCGGCCGACGCATCCCATCAAAATTGACATATGCAGGCCCGTCACTATTCAAAAACCAACGACTATTTCGTCGCCTTGAATTTGATGTTCGTGCGCCTGTCATCGGACGTTTGAACCTCCAAAGGCTAGTTTGCCATGCTAAAATTGACGTGCTCGGGCCTGTCATTACTTTGGTAATTCCTTCGGATTTTTGCAACTGAACCTTCCCTAAGGGAAGGTGTCCCTTCGGAAAATGGAAAAAGTCCCCTTTTGGGTCGCTCAGAGTCCCCCGCAAGGGCACTTGCCCTTCGGGCTCACTTGTCTTTTCAATTCTTTCAAACAAAATGTCCGAAGGAAATCCTTCCTTCAAAATTGATGCCCTTTCTTTAGGTCTTTTCCTTTGGATTTTCTTCGGACAAAAGGTCCGAAGAAATCCCTTGGTTCCGCCTTGTCACTTTTTCGAAGGAAACTTTCCCTTTGGGTCTTCTACCTCACTCTCTTGCAAACGCGCTTTCAAATGTGTTCCTACCCTCCGCAAGGGCACTTTGGGCCGAAAGTGTCATTCGAAGCTTTGTTAAAGGTCCCATTTGTCACCTGCCTGCCCTCTGCAAGGGCACTTGACCTTCGGAGTCTTTATAAAAGACTTGCATTTCTTTGAAATGGCCCTTTCTTTGCCAAAAAGGCTTGTCCAAGGCAATTTGCTGAAGCAAAATGAGCCTCCATATCAACCCGAAAACCTGCATGACTCAAATCACTTGAGTCTTTCGTAGAACAGGTCTTCGACAAAGGGAAAAAACGATAATTGCAGTAAGGAGAAGATATTAGATTTTGACTAATCAGTCCCCCCAAAGAAAATTCAAAAGGGAGACCGATTTTTTGGGCCTATAGGACCAAAATGTGGTCAACAGGTTGGGGCTCACAAATCTTTGCAAGGGGTTGGTGCTCCTTGGGGTTGGTGCTCACAAATAGTTGCTGTGTTGGTGCTCTGCAAAGGGGTTGGTGCTCCTGCAAGTTGGTGCTTGCGAACTTTGTAATTTGAGTTGGTGCTCATTCATATACTTGAGATTGTTCTCTGTGATTTTTTCCACTTTGGGTTTCCACGTAAAAATCTAGTGTTTCTCTCTCTCTCGTGTGGTGCATATTATTGTTTCAGTTTTATTGTATATCTCGAATGTGTGATTAAGTGGTTAAAGAAAAGAAATCAGATTAAGTAAAAGATATATAATATACTGATTCATCCTCCCCTCAATATATTTTGTGCTTAACATTGGGGTCTCTCTTTATCTAATTGGCTTAAAAATGCTATATCATGCCTATATATATCATTTATCAAAGGTTGAAGTTATGTTTCAACTCTCTACACTTTATCAACATTGGGTGGTTTGTTTACTTGATTGGCTTAAAAAATACTATATCATGTCGAAATATTTTCTATTTTGAGTAATGTAAGCCAAAATGAACCTACCACCTACCTAGGACCTCAACTTAAAATGAAAAAAAATTGAGCTTAAAGACAAACTAAGACATTACATTGCATGAAAAATGATGTTGGCTAGGTATACTACAGATGGTTTTTGAAGATTTTTAAAATATCAAAACAAGAAAAGGTTTTCAAAAACATTATAAATGATGTATATGTTAAACATTGTTTTACCCCACTTTGTTGGTTCTTTGGTAAATGTAGTAGCATGACTTGGTAGCATTTATCGGATATGTATTTCACTCATGTTTTGCATAATTGATGCATTGTATGTTTTATGAAAAATTAAACAAGGGTTATAATGTAATGTCCCCTTACTCTAGATAGAGTTAGTCTATTATTGAGTTCCCGTAGACTAACCACCCTGGTTAGGGAACCATTGTTGGCAAAGTATTTGATGGGTTTGTCTGTATTGAGTGGATATTGGCTTGGTTTCGGTGTGATCTTCAGTTTGGCACTTTCTGGATTGGATCTGATTGTTTAGGCCCGAACTTACTATTTTTGGCAAATTAAAGTTTTTGTCCATTTCGGGATTTTCAATGTTGGAGATGAAGCATCTTGGCGAGACCTTTCCAACGGTCTATAGATACTGGATTCTGAGATCATTTGGGCCTCCATTTTAAACTCTGTAAATTATTAATGTTTATTTAATATTGGACTTTGGGTTATAATGGTTAAATGTCAAAGATGAAATATTAATAAAGTCACTATAGTCTTATTGTGGAGCGCTCACTTTGGGAATTATTAAACGTGACTTTAACTAAATATTACCTCCAAAAAGGTGAATTGACTCTCTTGAGAGAATATAAAAGCAAAAATGAAAAGAGAAAGAATTCATTCACGATTATTTTTCTTGTTTTGGAGAAAATTGGTGAAGAGCTTCAGCAAGGGTTTGCTGGTTGAAAGCCATAGCTTTTTTAGGACAAAATCCCTCAAGAAGAACAGCTCGGTGCAGGAGTGAAAGATCTCCGAAGCCAGTTTGCAGACAATTCCATTGAAGGGATTGTGCTTGTGCTTCATCTATTTACAGGAAAGGATTCAAGATAAGGGTTTGAAAGATTTATCAGAATATTGCAAATATATTGTTCATTATTCCAGTACGGAGGTATTCATAGGAGTTAGAGGCTTGATGTGAGCTTGTCTTTGAGATTCCAGTTAACTGTACACTGTTGTGCATCATTTTCAGACCCCATGACTGTTCCCAGGCATTGTACATGGCTGAAGTTGTCTTAGGAATTTGCTGCTACCTCAGGATCATAGTTGGAGGTCATAAACTGGTATTTTCCTTTGGTTATCATGCCTATTATTGACTAGAATAAGTCTAGAATTACTGTTGTGTAAAAACAGTCCATTGTATATGCATATATCAGTCCTTGTAATTACTTTGCACTGAATTGTAAATTCTGAAAATGTAATGTTGCTGTTGCTAATAATCGGAAATATGAGTTTTGAGGGTTGTGTCTCATTTGGAGAATTTTGCATGAGTTTATGTACTTGGAAAAGTAATATATTAAGTTGTTCATTTGCTGGTTTGATATTTATGATTTGCAACCCCAAACTATCAAGCAAATGTTATTTCTAATTGCGTACAAACTGTTTGACAAAAATGTCCTAATTGTCAAACTGAAATTAATCGAGCAAATTCACAAAGCCAAAGCTCAGATCGGGGTGGGATACTATAGTGGTATCAGAGCAAAAAATCCTGCCATCCTGTGAGGTTGTTTTGAACATGTCGTTGGGTATTGAGTGATGCAACTGCGTACACACCAATACTACATTAGACGGAACAAGTCGCAGCCAGATATTGAGGTTCCTCAACATATAGATCCTTTCGCAGGTCCTGATACAGTTAGTGTCCCAGCAGGAGTAATGGGTGACAGAGACCGTGAAGAACCCAGCACTCGAGACACCCTGATCGATTTGGCTAGGGGACAAAGAGATATGCAACAGAACTTTAATCAAATAACAATAACAATAATAACCATAACAACAATGGTGATAGGAACATTGATGACAGGGACAATGGTGACAGGAACATACACATGGATGATGAGGATAGGAGACATGAGGGTGAAACATCAATTAATAAAAGAGGGGTTACACAATATACAACCTAGTGATCAATCTGGTATACCCACTTTTGCACCCAGGAACAATGCACCCGAACCTGAGCCTACATAGCTTGAGTTCTAGGATGTGATTTTGAGGGATTGGCAGGCTTCCAGTGAGAAGTTCCAAGCTGAAATGTCTTTCTGAGAGTATTCTGATTTAAGGATGAAACACCGACCCAATAGGGGGTGTAGGCAGCAAAATTAGGAGCTCCAGAAGAAAGTAAGTAAAATCACCTTACCATATTTTGATGGCTCAGGGAAGACCACTACTAGAGCGTGGGTTCAAAAACTGGATAGTTATCTTCAGATCAGCTGTATGCTCGAAGGAGATGCAATCACTTATGCTGCCTTGCACTTGGATGGTAGCGCACACAAATGGTGGAGCAATGGCATGATTACATTGGGCCATGATCGGATTACTTATGTCGAGTTCACTGCAAGATTAATTGACAGATTTGATAAAAAGGACCCGGAGCTGCAATTTTGTAATGTCCCCTTCTAGCTAGACATTGTACTTTCGGCATGATTAGCCTATCAGTTGCCCTCACAGGCTAATACGGCATGGTTGGAGGGTTTTCTCCGCAATTACCCAAATGGCAGTTGGTTTCTTTGGGGAAGTTTCAACATATTCTAGAAGTTTTCTAATGATTTATTAGAATGTTTCTATTTTTTAAAACCTCATGTTATAAAATGATGTTATATTTGTACTTTATGTTATAATTCACTATTTTATATTAAAGTCCAAATATAATATATTAAAAGGGAAAAATAATAATAAAATATTATGATGTTTCTAGAAGCTTCCCAAATGAAGGAAAGAAAAAAAAAGTATAAAGGGAGGTGTGGGCTGCCATTATGAATCATCCAGATTTGATGTTGTCTTTGATGTGGTATGCTTGTGGAGCCTAGAGTTTTTTGCAGTGAATCAATTTGTCTTTGGGAACGATAACTCCCATTGATAGTATAACTGAGGGAGTGAAATATCTCTTGAAGGGTTGCATTTTGGAGGTGATATTTCAGTCATCTCAATTGGAGCAAAATTTGTGGCCATTGCCCAATATTGGAGAAATCGATTTGGTGAATTTGTGGAGGTTGCATAGCTATCTTTTGGTGTTGGTTTCTATATAGCTTGGCATCGATTCTTTGCTTGGCTTGGTGTGCCCACTTCCTTGGAGCATGGAGATGATATTAGATGCTTGAGACAATGCATATTCATTGCAGATTATTTTAAATTTGAGATCAGACCAGAACAAGGGCGGCTGGCTTGGAAAATTCGATTTGGATTAGGAGATCATCCTTTCACTTGGAAATTGCTTGCTCCTTCATCTATTCTCAAGGGCGCCTCAATCCAACCAGGTTTCACAACATACAATTCATCATTTAGTATAGTTTATATTTGCAGCTGTAGGTGTGTATCTTTCATACCAGCGTACCATATAATTGTAATTCTTGTTTATGCCAAGAGTTTTGGCTAGTCTAGTGGAGCATAGTATCAAATCATCAATACAAATAAGAATCACAAGTTGCTGGTCATTTATAGTTATCTTTTGAGCATTTGAATTGAGATAGTAGGTTGCATACCAATTGTTCGACCAAATGTCCATTGGCTATAGGTGATTAGTTTGCTTTGTGAATTCATCTAATTGCATAGAAAAAAACAAAAAGAAGTCATTCTTGCATCTAGAACTTAGCATTTTCATTCTTGCATTGTTCTATAAACACTTGAAGCTTTAATCCATCATCATTCAAACAAACCATCAAACTGTGACAAAAACCAGCAAGAAGCACTTTGCATACAAAGTGTTTGAAAAAATTACAAGGTAGCAAATTGAGACAATTAAAGGCAATTTGGGCAAGGATTGTTACAAATTCAAGGAGCTAGCTCAACTCAAACAAATGGGTTCAGTAGACATGTACATTACGGAGTTCCAGGAGTTGTATGTGATGGTCTCCGACATTTCAGAACGTAGGCTGATGATTCTTTTCATTGATGGACTATCCGATCCCTTGCAAGGGTGGATAAAGGGTCTTAATCCTTCATCTCTTCATGAGGCCATAAAAAAGGTACGTGCCATGGAATCCTCCACATTGAAGAGTAAATTTGAGTCGAGGGGGTTCATGCATAAGAAAGACAAGGATAGAAGACACTTCCAAAAAGACTTTGGACAACAACACAAAAGTTCTCCCAGGTTGGATAGTGATTCGCTGAATGACCTTAGGAGAAACTATGTTTTCACTGTAGAGAGCCATGGGATCCTAAGCACAAGTGTGCTTCCCAAGGAAAGGCAAAACAAATAGAATACTTTTCTGCCGATGAGTTAGTGGAGTCAGATCAGCAATCCGAAGCCAGTGACACAGGTTCAAATGGTTCATCCGAGGCATCAAAGGAGGAGCAAACTGCTCCACCCACAACACATCTCTCTAGCTTTCAGAGAGGGGTCATTCAAGATTCGAGGAGTACTTGGTGGGCAGAGAGTGATCACCTTATTAGACATTGGTGCTACCCATAATTTTATAGACGAAGGCTTGGTTGCAAAAAGGGGACTCAAGATAGAAGAGTTCGAGGGATTCAGGGTGAGAGTGGCAGACGGATTTGTTCTCACCTGTACTAGGAGGATACCTAACCTAACCATTCAGCTAAGTGATTATGTTTACCAGACAGATTTCTATGTGGTTAGCATGGGTGAGATGCATATTGTGTTGGGAATGAGATGGCTCCACGACATTGGAGAGTTCACCCTCAACTTGTGTACTATGGCAATGAAGTTTGAGGTGAACGGGAAGAGACACATGCTCAGAGGTATGTCAGATGGTGTATTGAGGACAACCTCCTTAAGGAGGATGGAGAGGATACTACGGCACGATCAGGGTCAGTGGGCAACAGAGATATTGGTGATGCCCGAGGTTCCTAAGCAACAAAAGCAGGAATATCCGATAGAGATCCAGTCTTTGTTGACTAAAAACTCCAAAGTGTTTAGTGACATACCACCAGGTAGACCTCCTAACAGGGGATTTGAGCACATCATTGAGCTTGAGCAGGGTGCCAAGCCAATTATCATTGTACCCTACAGGCATCCTAAGCAGTACAATGATGAGATTGAGAAGGCCATGTAGGAGCTTCTCAAGATGGGACATATCAGACCTAGCAAGAGTCCCTTTGCTTCTTCTGTGGTACTGGTTAAGAAGGATAGCACACTCAGGATGTGCATAGATTACAGGGAGTTGAACAAGAAGACGATCAAGAAAAATTATCCCATCCCTCGTATTGACGAGCTCATTGACGAGTTGCATAGTGCATGCTTCTTCTCTAAGATAGATTTGAGATTTGGGTACCATCAGATACGGGTACGAGAGGAGGATGTAGAGAAGATGACATTTAGGTGCCACTATGGGCACTTTGTGTCTGGTTATGCCCTTTGGCTTAATCAATGTGCCAGCTACATTCCAGTCTTGCATGAATAAGGTATTTTGAGAGTAGTTGAGGAAGTTTGTGCTTATCTTCTTCGATGATATACTCATATATAGCAGGGCTTGGGAGGAGCACCTGAGGCACATAGATACTGAGCTGGCATACTTGAGTAGGATTCCCTTTATGCCAAAATGTCTAAGTGTGAGTTTGGTATGACAGAGTTACTATATATGGAACACATCATCAGCGCAGAGGGTGTTCGTGTGGATCCGGAGAAGATCCGAGCTATTATTAACTGGCCACCACCAAAGAATCTCTCAGCTTAAGGGATTCCTTGGTTTATGTGGGTTTTGTTGACCAATTTTTGGTCCTGCAGGCCAAAGTTGGGCACCCCCTCCTTTTTCTTTACAAAGAGTCTTTCACATCCATGATTTGGCTAAGTCATCCCTCAGCTGCCTTGTGCAAAATACCTCCTGTCAGACTTGTTCCATGAAAAAGCCAAGTGTTTTACCATTTTGCTTAGTCTAGTGCAAATCAGGTTTGTGCAGGTACATTACTTATCTACTTTTATAAGTAGAAGCGATTGAAGAACCCGAAATGGTCTAAGCAGTTCGCAAAAAAGCAACAGATTTCCTTTGGAGGGCATTTTGACGGCTTGAAGGACATTTGCAAAAAGTCCGAAGGGTATGTGCCCTTACAAAGGGCACCTTGGTCGGTGGCAGGACCAAATCAAAAGTTCCGAAGGGGCATTTCAAGACACAAAGTGCCCTTGTGGAGGGCAGTGAGCATATTCAGAGAAAGACCAAGGCAAAAGGCAAAGAATTCCTTCGGACTTTTGTCCGAAGGAAATCCAAAGAAGAATCAAAAGGCAAAATTCCTTCAGAAAAAATGCCCGAAGGAATTCCTTCGGACAAAAGTCCGAAGGGATTTACAAAGGAAAGACCAAGGCAAAAGGCAAAGAATTCCTTCAAACTTTTGTCCGAAGGAAATCCAAAGAAGAATCAAAGGGTGAATTCGTTCGGATAAAAATCCCGAAGGAATTCCTTCAGACATTTTGTCCGAAGGGATTTACAAAGGAAAGACCAAGACTTTGAAGGAAAGTTTTCCTTCGGGCAGAATGTCTGAAGGAATTCCTTCGGACATTTTGTCCGAAGGAATTAAGAAGACAAGGGAGCCCGAAGGGCAAGTACCCTTACGGAGGGCTCTCAATGACCAAAAAGGGACACCTTCCCTTTGGGAAGGTTCAATTGCAAAAGGTCGAAGGAATTACAAAAGGCTAAAGGACTTGCAAAAGACTGAAGGAATTACAAAATGCCGAAGGTTCAGTTGCAGAAAGCCGAAAGAATTACCAAAGCAATGATGGGCCCGAGCACGCCAATTTCAGCATGGCGAACTAGCCGTTGGAGTTCAAACGTTCGGTGACGGGCGCGTGAACGTCAATTTCAAGGCAGAAAAATAGCCGTTAGTTTTCGAATAGTGACGGGCCCGCAGACGTCAATTTTGATGGGATGCGTCGGCCGAGAAAGGAGCCCAAATAGCCAGGAGGAGACGAAATTATAGCTCAAGAGCTCAAAATTGCCAGAAAGAGACAAGAAATAGCAAGGAAAGAGGGAACAAAACAAAGAATCCAGAACACGACCACGCACACATACGACAACATTTGGAATGTTCCAAAAGACGCACCCAGCCAAGCACAGACACGAATCAGATCAGCCCAGGTGGCAAAAGAAGCGTCGGCACAGGAAGTTATTGCAACGACCCATGCTTTTGCAGTGACATTTAATACGACCCATGCTTTCACAGTGACATTTAATACGATTTAAGCACCAAGGTCAAGACCTGTGACATCTACAGCATGGTCTCTTCAGCAGTTTCCTCTTTCCAATGTATTCAACGCAGCATGGGCCGCTTATTCTAGAAAGCGCCAAAGTCTTTTCCTTCATGCTATATATATTGTAACCTATCAATTGAGAAGGATATCTCTTAGCTTGTATGGCGAAACCCTACAGGAATTTACCTTGAATCAAGACATAGCATTTTTACCTCTATTTGAGTTTGCACTTTTGCATATGTCTATGGTTTTGTCTTGTGTTAAGTCATTTTCTTTCATGCTTTCACAGAATGATTCTAGCATGTCTAGTGTATTGTGAGTTCTTTTGTAGGTCAGCAAGAAGTTTCCACAACAGAGTATAGGCGCATGTGAGTAGGCTGCCATAGTGTGTCTTAGAACGCCTATGGTAGTTCTTCCTCTCTGTATCTCCAGAGGACCCCCTATTGAAACACCGATGCAGAAGAGTTTCTCGTGTCAAATAAAGTGTATATCAGCTTGTTCTTGGTGCAAAGTGTATGTCAAAGCTAAGTAGATCAATCATTTTTGGTGCATGACCGCTTAGATTAGTTTCTGTTTTGGTTGTATCCTTCTCCCTTTTCAGCCCCCCCAATTGTTAGCAGTAGTAGTAAAAGACTTCAGAGATGCATCAAAGGGAGCTAGCCCTTATCTAGAGATTCTCCCCTCAATTTTTCTAAACCCACAGCAAGAGGGGAGTCTCCATTGTGCCGCGTGGAAGAGAGAAGCCCAGCCTTCTTTCAAGGGTGCAATCCACAGCGTCAACAGGTTCTACCACCGCTTTGTGAGGGGTTTTTCACAGTCAACTACCCCCCTTACAGATTTGACTCGGAGGGATGCTTTTGATTGGTCTAGTGGTGCTCAAAAGTGCTTTGATAGGTTTAAGGAATTGATGAGTACTGGTGCAGTGTTGGCCATTCTAGATTTCAGTAGGCCTTTCGAGCTTCAGTGTGATGCTTCAGGGGAAGGCATTGGTGTGGTTTTGATGCAGGACAAACATCCCATTGCATTTGAGAGCAGGAAGTTGAGGGGTGTAGAAAGGAGCTACAACATCTATGACAAGGAGATGTTAGCCATAATGTATGCTTTGGCTAAGTTCAGGAAGTACCTGGTGGGGAGCAAGTTTGTGGTTAAAATAGATCATAACAGCTTGAAGCATTTCCTTGCTCAGAAAGACCTTAACGATAGACAGCAGAAATGGGTCATTAAACTATAGGCTTATGACTTCGACATAGTTTATGTCAAAGGGAAGAACATAGTTGTTGATGCCTTATCCAGAAGACCTCATTTATGTGCCTTGGGGATGATTGCAGAGGATTGGAGGGAATTGATTTCTGCAAAATATGTAAAGGACAAATGGGCTTCTGGGATCATTGATGGCACTATCAGGGATGATAGATACTCAGTTGTAAATGACTTGATCATTTACAAGGACATGATTCTTTTGGTGCCAGGTTTCGTATATGAAGCAAAGGATTTTGAGGGCTTTTCATGACTTGCATATGGCTGGTCATCCAGGATATTTCAAAATGTACAGGGAGTTGAGAGAGCACTTTACTTGGAAAGGCCTCAAAACCGAAGTGCTGAAGTATGTGAGGGAGTGCCCGATATGTCAACAGAACAAACAAACACACTCTTTCCCTAGAGGTTTATTGCAGCCCTACCCATTCCTGAGAGGAAGTGGGATAGTATCTCGATGGACTTTATCACGGGCTTGCCCAAGGCCCAAGGTAGGGACTGCATCTTTGTGGTGGTGGACATATTGATTAAGTTTGCACACTTCTTTGCTATTTTGACCACCTTCACCGTAGCTCAGGTAGCAGAGTTGTTTTTTAGAGAGGTATTCCGGCTTCATGGGTTGCCACGAAGTATAGCGAGTGACAGGGACAATAGGTTCCTAAGTAATTTTTGGCCGGAGCTCTTCAGGTTGTGCGGAACAGAGCTCACCCCCAGCACTAGTTACCACCCGCATACTGATGGTCAGACGAAGATAGTCAACAAATGGGTGGAAGGATACCTCAGAAATTGTATAGCAGGGCAGCATAAGGCATGGGTAAAGTGGATACATTTGGGTGAATACTTATCACATGTCCATTCAGATGTCACCATTCATGGGACTCTATGGGTACGAGGCTCCGAGCTTTGTGGATTTATTATTTGGAGATAACAGAGTACCTAGGGCCATAGATCTTTTGCAGGAGAGTCAAGACATTATGAGGTCTTTGAGAAAGAACATCCAGAAGGCACAAAACCAGCTGAAGCAGTATGCAGATCAGCACAGGGTTGAGCATTCTTTTGAGGTTGGTGATATGGTATATCTCATGTTGCAGCCTTACAGACAGTCCACTCTTAAGAAGAGTGGTGCAGAGAAGTTAAAGCCACGGTACTCCGGATCTTTCAGGATCTCCTGGAGAGTTGGAGAGGTGGCTTATGAGTTGAAATTGCCGGCAGGTAGCAAGGTGCACAATGTTTTCCATGTGTCTCACCTCAAGAAGGCGTTAGGACACAATGTGGTTCCTTCAACAGAGTTACCTCCTCTTGATGAAGAGGGAAAGTTGATCTTAGTACTTGAGGCCATCATTGATACCAAAGAACGTACTTTGCGAAGGAGGGTTATCAGGTTATATCTAATCAAGTGGAAAAACCAGCCAGTTGAGGATGCTACTTGGGAGATTGAGCAAATTTTGTCGCATCTGGATCTGAGATTGCTTGAGGCAAGCAATCTTGGGGAGGGTGGATTATAATGTCCCCTTACTCTAGATAGAGTTAGTCTATTATTGAGTTCCCGTAGACTAACCAGCCTGGTTAGGGAACCACTATTGGCAAAGTATTGGATGTGGCTTGGTTTCGGTGTGATCTTCAGTTTGGCACTTTTTGGAGTGGATTTGATTGCTTAGGCCCGGACTTACTATTTTTGGCACATTAAGGTTTTTGTCTGTTTCGGGATTTTCAATGTTGGAGATGAAGTGTCTTGGCAAGACCTTTCCAATGGTGTATAGATCACTGGATTTTGAGATCATTTGGGCCTCCGTTTTAAAGTCCGTAAATTATTAATGTTTATTTAATATTGGACTTTGGGTTATAATGGTTAAGTGTCAAAAATGAAATATTAATAAAGTCACTATAGTCTTATTGTGGATCGCTCACTTTGGGAATTATTAAAAGTGACTTTAATTAAATATTACCTCCAAAAAGGCGAATCAACCCTCTTGAGAGAATATAAAAGCCAAAATGAAAAGAGAAAGAATTCATTCACGATTATTATTCTTGTTTTGGAGAAAAGTGGTGAAAAGCTTCAGCAAGGGTTTGTTGGTTGAAAGCCATAGCTTTTTGAGGACGAAATCCCTTAGGAAGAACAGCTCGATGCAGGAGTGAAAGATCTCCGAAGCCAATTTGCAGACAATTCCATTGAAGGGATTGTGCTTGTGCTTCATCTATTTACAGGAAAGGATTCAAGATAAGGGTTTGAAAGTTTTATCAGAATATTGCAAATATATTGTTCATTATTCCAGTACGGAGGTATTCATAGGGATTAGAGGCTTGATGTGAGCTTGTCTTTGAGATTCCAGTTAACTGTACACTGCTGTGCATCATTTTCAGACCACACGAGTATTCTCAGGTATTGTACGTTGCTGAAGTTGTCTCAGGAATCTGCTGCTACCTCAGGATCACAGTTGGAGGTCATAAACTGGTATTTTCCTTTGGTTATCATGCCTATTATAGACTACAATAAGTCTAGAATTACTGCTGTGTAAAAACAGTCCATTGTATATGCATATATCAGTCCGTGTAATTACTTTGCACTGAATTGTAAATTCTGAAAATGTAATGCTGCTGTTGCTAATAATCGGAAATATCAGTTTTGAGGGTTTTGTGTCTCATTTGGAGAATATTGGATGAGTTTATGTACTAGGAAAAGTAATATATTAAGTTGTTCATTTGTTGGTTTGATATTTATGATTTGCAACCCTAAACTATCAAGCAATGTTATTTCTAGTTGCGTACAATCTGTTTGACAAAATGTCCTAACTGTCAAACTAAAATTAATCAAGCAAGTTCGCAAAGCCAAAGCTCAGATTGGGGGTGGGACAGTACATATAAAGACAAGCTTTGGCTCTATATAGGTATCCAGAGTTGTGTGTAGTTGAGGAATTCCAGGTAAGAAAGAGGAGTACTCTAAAACTCTTAGGTAATAATCTTTAGCTCCGATCCACACTATGGGGCCCGAGATGGCAGCACAAAGGACAACCCATTAAATTAGCTTGTAAATCATTGAGTTATAAAGAACATGGAATAGGAAACAATATATAGTAAACAATTACACATTCAAAAACGTAGAGTGTAAAATAAATGTTCTTCTATTCAATGTAATATGAACAAGTCTGGTACATATGCATACAAGAGGCCCAAAAGGCTGAGAATGAAGATTCTTGTGATCAGAAAGGGGGAAACACTTCCTAACGGATTTTATTAGATTGGAGTATCACCTCTTGTTCATCATGTCGAATGTAGGAGTTGAATGGTTACAACTATAAAACTACAATAAAGCAATTACAAAAGAAGACGGTTATGAAACACTCCAACTTTGGCAATGAATGACGGTTCACAGTCCTATATGTGTTTCGGTTCAACTTATAGGTGTGCGCAGTGCTTTAAAATATGCTGATGTGGCATGAATCCTGAAAGCACGGCTTGAAATGGCACAACAGTTCTGCATGGCATGATAATTAGACTTTGAGCCTGACATGTGTAGTGTGATTTGTGGCTGCTTGGCAAATTGAGGTGATCCAATCGAGTTGGGAATCATGAGAAGAGATACACTGAAGCGATAGATGATGACAAGGAAGTTTGAAATCGTGAAAGTCAGATCAGAGGTCTATGCGGATCAGTGCTACATGGTTTGGTGCACGGAGAAGTGCAGAGCCTTGAAGGGCAACAATCTGAGAGTGTGGATCGACATGCATATGCTTGGATCATTTGCCCTTTCTTTAGAACTAGAAGTGATGGCCCCCATTGTGTTTTTGGTTAGTTACAAAAACAAAACTTGCAGTTGTTGGAGGTTGTACCACATATCCCGATCAATGTAATGCCCTGCCTTGGACTCTTTGGAAAATTGATGTGTGCCTTAGGGTGCACGCAATTGTAATTTCAACAATTAATCATTTGTTGCTACCTCAAGCAAAGGTGGAAAGTATGGATTGAAAAGTTCCACTTTGAATACTAACTAGATGAAGATGCAAGTATTTTGGTAGATCAAGGACAAAAGCTTTCTCTCCAACTGCACATCGTATGGTGTAAGGTCCACAGTGTAGAGGCTTGATCTTCTTGTGTAGATCCTTGAAGCATTCCTTTTGAAGATGCAACTAGAACTTATCGCCCTCCTTGAAGTTATGAGGTGAGCGATGTGCACCATGTCACTCTTTGTACTTATGTTGTTAGTGCGAGAGTATCTACTAAACCTGTTGGTGAACTTGTTAGATGTGTTATAATCCCTTGGTGGGGGTTTTGAAATACTCTTAAAAGACAAACTAAGACTCTTGTGTAGTGTTGTGTAGCCTTAGTGCATAAGGCAGACCTTGAGACATATTAGTGCAAAGTGACTAAGCTAAAGTTGTAAGTTTATCGGTCTTGCAACATGGTTTATTTTTTCCAAGCTAAAGTTGGAAATATATTATTCCTTTAGATATCTCTAACAACATAAATTGCAGATCTGTAACAACATGAGAGTATGACCACTCAATAAAGAAAGTAATTATAACATTTTAAATTCAACTTATCCAAATACACAATAACCATTGTCAATGTGCATCAATGTATAATTACAACTTTTCAAATAACAATTACAATATGTTTCAATGTTTTTTTTAAAACAATTCCCTTTTATATTTTAATACTAAATTTCAATTTCATATGAAACTCATTTAACACTTAATTATGCTTCAGCAATTTAATTATAAATAATACCCTGATTAAATTTTACCTTTATTAATTCTGCCTTTATGTGTATTAAAGACACATTAGGCTAAACACACAAGGGAATTTATTTTCATAATCTACCTACTCAGGGGATCACAGAGAATAACAATTTAAACAAACACCAAAACAATCATTTTGAATGCATTTTCTACCATAACTAATTATTGTGGTGTGTGCAGGGTTTCGCTAGCTCTTTGTAAACCTTCAACGTCTCCATCTACATCACCCTCTCCAATGATGCGCTCTTCGGCACATTCGAATGATGAATTTTTCTACGTCAACTTCACAACACAAGTCATTAGATCCTTTCACATGATAGTCATAAGCAACAATATATAACTAAAACAATACATTAATATGCTTAAAATATAAACGCATACTTAACCCAGTTCATAATAAGCAATCATGTATTATCATCTAGCTAAACATCATTCTATTATCCTGAAATAGCATAAATCTCAAGCTTAATTAAAAATATAACCAAATCTATATTTGTTAACTGTAGATATCCACGGATAATCTAGCAAGTTTGCTTGACGAAGAATCGGGATGTAACATCCTTCCCCTAAAGCTAGTCATCGTCCCTGATGACACTTATTCAAACATAAGTTTTGAATTTGAAACATTATTTAGCAAAACAATAACATGATATACAATGTCAAACTAAGCAAATAATTAGATAATTACCTGTAGAACTCACCATAGTTCCTTCAACTTGCACTATTCGCTGAGTATTGGTCCCATAAGACCCTACTCAATGACATATCTAATGAATCAAACACAATTACAAGTATTACTTACTCTGACTGATTATGTCATGACCACCCTGGGGTCCAGAATCGTCAAGACATGCCTATATACTATAAAACTGACCACTTCTATTACCTTGAAGAGTCCCACATGTCTTAGTAAAAATTTTACTGATTTTCAAAGAGCACCCAAGATCATCATACTAGTCAAAGTAAATGACCAGAGGGAGATTCATAGAATATTTCAGCCCTCAACACATCTCTCTATTCTAGAGAGTGTTTTCTCATTCCGGAGAAAAGTAATTAGGGAACCTGGTAAAAATAATGTATATATGTTAATACTATCGCTACTCCGCATAGCTTCGGATAAGTATAACATGTCAATACTGTCACTACTCCATGGAGCCCCTGACAAGTATGACGATGAATAGGAATGGTAAATATAAAGATACAAAAATCATGGAATGCCCATCCATATGCAATCTATGTCCACTTTATACATGCATATGGCTATACGACTGAATTTCTTAAGTTTCGTCTATCAAATCTCGGATTCGACAAGTCCATTTGTCGATCCTACTCAGTACCAATAATCTGAGATAATGTGAGGCTAAGTAGGATACCATCTTATGCTTAGAACTCACGTTCTCAATTCACCAATCTTTCCTTAGGTCTCTACAACCTAATGATCTTAAAATGTGCACAATGTTTCAAAGAATCACAATTTTATGCTATCAGATCATTGAAAGCAAAGCTATATGCTAAATGATTCTAGATGTATCCTCATATATACAGAAGAAATCGTACAATCAATCCGTAATTGTATTAAGTTACTACTAGTTAAACATACTAGTATCCTATTTCAAAGCTTAATCTATTCTATTTTGCTCATGATTAAGAGGAAAAATATGTTAAAATTAACATAACGTGCATAGGCCAAGAACTACATTGTTCTTTCAACCTTAAAGAGAAATAAACAAAACAATATCTCCTTATCAGCACACAAGTTAAAAGTTTATTCCAACCCCTAGATTGATAAGATGTTTCGTACATCCTAAACCTTACTCGCTTCTGACGATAGGTATAAAATAACTCTTTCAATACAACATGCTATAACCAAAAGAGGACAATATCAATCTTTGCTAGGGTGTATAATACTAATTATAAACAACTTATAATTCTTGGTATATAATTTAAATAAATCAAGGTTTGACATCTCATGTGGTTTTGAAATCACAAGTTAGATCAAGTAGTTACTGTTGAGAAACTTTGCATAAACATGTTTTTTTGTCCAAGTGTCAGAAATTGGTCTTTGCAGTTTTTCCGAAGGGCTCCTTTTCAAAAAAGGGTCCATTTCAATAGTTTCCCTGAAGGGCACTTCTCGGCAAAATGAGCTTTTCATAAGTTCAAAGGAATTGGGCTTGTTCAAATTGTCCTAAGGGTTCTTTTCAATAGCCAATGGACTTTTCCAAAAGTCCAAAGGGCTCTTCAAAGGTTCCGAAGGTCCATAGCAAAAGTTCCGAAGGTCCATTGAAAAGTTCCAAAATGACCTTGTCAAAAATCCAGAAAGGACCTTTTCAAAAAGCCGAGGGACTTTCCAAAAGTCCGAAGGGCTCTTCAAAGTTTTCGAAGGACCTTTACAAAAAAGGCCGAACGGTACAATTCCTTCGAAAAAGGTCCAAATGAAAAAATCCGAAGAGACAATTTCAAAAGGGTGAGGCAATTTTTCTGAAGAGAGGACCTTTCCAATTTTTTCGAAGGGACACTTATCAAAAAGCTGAAAGGTCATTTTTTAAAATTCCTTAGGACAAATTGTCCGCAGGAATTGTCCATTGCAAAAAACCCAAAAACCTAATTCCTTCGGACAAATTGTCAGAAGGAATTGTTCAAAGCGAAAGGAAGAAATTTTTTCAGGGGGATTGCCCGAAAGAAAGATAAGCCCTGAAAGAAAGAAAATCTGAATGAAGTGTTCTTGCGGGAGATAAGCCTTCAGACATTTTGTTTGAAGGAAAAGTGCATAAAGATAAGTCGTGGACAAATTGTCCGAAAGAGATAAACAAAAAGAATTCTTTCGGACTTTTTGTCCGAAGGAAATGAACAGGGAGATAAGACGCGGACAATTTGTCCGAAGGGAATGGCCCGAGAGGTTAATTCTTTCGGGAGAATTGGTCGAAAACAAAAGTCTGAAGGAATTGATGACGGCTCGCAAACGTCAAGTTTGAGCCCCTGCAAGTCGCTGTTGGTCAAGATTTCAAAAAGGTTCATTAAGATTGCCGTGAGCTTGACACTTGTCAAGATCAGGCAAGGAGATCAATGGATGAGAAAAGGCCAGGTTTTCAAAAGATCTTAGTGGGATTTCGACAGCCAATCAGCAGAAGACAACAAGGACTTCTCCTTTCGACTCCTATGATGTAGTTCACAGCTCACATGCAGAATATGCAGAGTGACCCAAGCTCGATTAGACGTGTCCAACATAACACGAACATGCAAAAAACCATTCAAGATATTGTTTTTTCCATCTATAAGAAGATCTACAGTCCGACACTGCAGTAAAGAGCACGCCAAATAATAAATGCAATAATCAAATTATTCAGACTTGGCAAAGACATGTAGCTGCCTTCAAGCATGGCTCTCTCAATTCCAAAAGGGAGACTCAAATGCATGAAGGGCTCAAGCAGTTTAGCGTTGGATGGTTGTTCAAGGAGTTAACGTGGAGTTACTTGGAGTTGACTAGACAAGGCTTGTCATGCATTTTCCTTGTTTTCCATGCAAAGGACTTTCTTTTGTTTCAACTCAGCGTCCAAACGTATCAAGTAGAGTTTCTCTTTGAAGATTTGGTGTAGCTTTCATGCATGGAGCAGATTTGTCCAAGATGGGCCCACCATCCAGACTTCTTTGCCAACCTTGAAGATCCATGCAGGTTTGATGAATTTTGAAGATTTTAATAATGATTACTGCATGGGCTCTCCATTTTCAATGCCAAAGAGCTTTTCATGCAAGACAAGACAAAAATATATTAATAGAAGGCTTAGTTATCTTTTGATAGCTAAAGTTGGACTTGTGAGATGTGGGAGTTGATCTCCTCTCTAATTTCAGTGCCAATCTCTTGGCTTTTGTATGCTTTTTCTATATAAGTTGGCTTTTTCAGCAATTTTAAGGATCCTCTTTTGGCAAGATCAGACTCTGCCAAAATTTGAGTTTTGTAACCTTGTCAGATAAATAGGACTGTTCTCAAATTCCAGGATGCCGGTATAGTGTATTCATGTCAGTGATTTTCATATGTGATAGAATTTTCTTCCTTGTCAAGCCTGATTCTTACCTATTTGCTAGTTGATTAGATTATGCAGGTCATGTTCTGTGTTTGATGTCTTTTGGCTGAAGTTATAGCGGATGTAAGTGGTTGGTTAGTGCCTTGAATCAGGGCTATTCCCTCAAGCTTTGATTACCAGATAGAACCTTTTCATAAAATACTGATGCATAGGAGTCAATTGGAATTGAAAGTTCAGTCTTTTTCTTGTCTAATCAGTGTTTTTAGGAGCTCAAATTGAGTGGATAAACCAAAATATAGGTGTATCATCATCATTAAATAGGATTTTCCCTTCAAGTTTCATTTTTTTCTTTTTCTCGATAGTTTGTAGCATATAGTAGAGATCCTAATTGATACACCAAAGGAAGCTAGCCCTTATAATCTAGAGACTCAATCTGCTGATTAGGCCACCCACAACGTAGGATTGTTTCTATATTTCAACTAATTTTGAAGGCCTGGAACTACCTTCACAAGGGTGCGAGTTTGATTGACAACAATTACTCTAAAGAGTTATAAGTAAAAAGTGGAGAACTATCATCTCAAAAACTCCTACATACCTTCACCGGGTAAAGGAAAAACAACGCAACTCAATGTTGCCAAACACTACCTACTTATCCAATCTTGTAGGTATGGTATCTCAACCTACTTCCATAACCAGGAGAGGTATATGCCAACATAAAGATGTGTCTGTTCATCCAATCTTAAAACTTCTCTCTCACCAAGAGTAGAAAACATTCTTACACAAATTCTAGGAAGTACAGTCAAACAACATTAAAAAACAATTCCCATTTAAGAGAATATTAAATCAACATTATGCATATACGACTCCTTTCAACAACAACATAATGATGTCAAAAGAGAATAAGATAATAAAAATTCACCTCCATGCTAAGAGATGACACTCTTCTTAAACCACATATCCTAAGAGTGCAATTTCCATAAACAAACTCTTAACACAAATGAAGTATCAAGCAATGCAGTAAAACTCTACTAAGAAGATTTCCACCGCCCTAAGTGGTACTAAAAGAAAAATGGTCTTATGAGATTTCCCACTCTTGGGTTTAGTAAATAAAAGACACATTGAAATTTATTGTAATTGTTATTGAAGAGTTGCAATTATACATTCATGCACACTGACAATGGTTATTGAGTATTTGGATAAGTTGAATATAAAATGTTATAATTATTTTCTTTATTGAGTGGTCATACTCTCATGTTAGAGATCTGCAATTTATGTTGTATATGAATTGTTTATCATGATTACACATGAATACTTTTATTATCTCTGTTAGACTCTCGGGATGTAGTCTACTTTTGCATGTGTTTATATGAAAAAAATACATATTTCTAGTTAGATCGCAGTGGGGATGTTACAATTGGCGCCTAGGGTTTAGAAGTGTTGGCCCATCGATTATCGTTGCACCAAAAGATCGACCTTTTAGTGCCCGATACAACCGCCAGAGTTAATGAATCCACAGGGGGCGGTTAAGTCATCTCACGAACCCGAGCGCTGCACTACACAACACAAGGAGACCAAGGGCGACACCTTGCAACAATCCCCCCCAGCGCAAGCGAGGGATTCGACCCTGACACCTTTGGCTCTGATACCAATTGTTGGCCCACTGGTTGCCATGTGATAACTGTTGACAATTTTTCCCCAAAGGAAAGAACAGATTTATTCAAGTAGTTGAAGGGGCAAATTCTAAAGGGTTTGAATCCTTCGGACTTTTGTCCGAAGGGTCAATTTGCTTCACCTGTTGGTTTGAAGGAAATGGCACTTGTTTAAAGCCCAAAGGATCATAAGGAGAGGAGGACCACAACTTTCCCGAAGGGTCAAAACTTCCAAGGATGCTGAAGGGTTCATTCATTTGCCAAAGGGTCATTTTATCGGCCAAGAGACCAATTGCAATTTTTTCGAAGAAAAACAGAAGTAATAGGCCGAAAGAAAGAGTCCATTACAAGAATCCCGAAGGGTAGGGTACCCTTCGGAAGGGTCATTTTCAACATTTTTGAAGGGCACATACCCTTCGGGAATGTACAGGAACAAATTGGGGACCTTTGCAAAAAACCCGGGTGACCATTACAATTTTTTCGAAGGGCACAAAGGGAGAGAAATGAGCCCATTTCGGAGGGCACTTGGTCGGCGACAAAACCACGGTAACCTTTCTGAAGCGCACATTTCAAAGGCCGAAGAGCGAAGGCACAAAAGAGACCTTTGGACTTTTTGTCTGAAGGAATTCCTTTGGACTAATTCCTTCGGACAAAAAGTCCGAAGAAATTCGGAAGACGCAAGAAAGAAGACCGAAGACAAAATGCCGATGACAAAAGACAAAGGGGCTTCAGAGAAGTTGAATTCAACAAAGGCAAAGCAGAAGGAAACCTTCGGACTTTTTGTCCGAAGGAATTCCTTCGGACAAAAAGTCCGAAGAAATTCAGAGAAAGGGCCGTGGAAAAAACCCGAAGAAAATACAGCCAAGGACGAAGCACAGAGGAAATAGACCCAAAGAAAATAGGAATTCCGAAGGACAGAGGAAGAGACCGAGATAATTCTTGCAGACATTTTGTCCCCGGGAAAATGACGAGACAGAAGTACGAATAAAAACAGAGAAACGAAGGCAAAGCAAAAGGGGAAGATATCCTTCAGGCTTTTTGTCCGAAGGAATTCCTTTGGACAAAAAGTCCGAAGAAATTCGGACAAGGCCCCTCCAATAAAATCCGAAGGAATTAAGCCAAGACACCCAAAAGTAATAGTTTTTGGACTGTGCAAAAGAGGAAATAAGAGAAGTCCAAAGGAAATTGCTAAATATAGAAACCTGCCAGAAATAGACAGGAACAGGCAGACCAGAACAGGGTAAAATACATGCAAGCGGGAGCTATTTTCGAATACCGTCAAAGCTTCAATTGACTGGTTATTGAAGTCCCGCTCATCTCCAAATCATCTCACGCATCCGAGGGTCTAACTCAGCTTCAACCGAAGTTCCAAATTCGAATGTCGAGTTGACCGTACTAGATTTAGAGTTGATTAATTGTTAAACGCCGCATCCACTAGGAGCTTTCCATGCGAGGGAGGTGTTGACAATTTTTCCCCAAAGGAAAGAACAAATTTATCCAAGGATGCTGAAGGGTTCATTCATTTGCCGAAGGGTCATTTTATTGGCCAAGAGACCAATTGCAATTTTTTCGAAGAAAAAGATAAGTAAGACCACGAAAGAAAGAGTCCATTACAAGAATCCCGAAGGGCAGGGTACCCTTCAGAAGGGTCATTTTCAACAATCTCGAAGGGCACCTACCCTTTGGGAAGGTACAGGAGTAGATTCGGACCTTTGCAAAAACCCGGGTGACCATTGCAATTTTTTCGAAGGGCACAGAGGGAGAGCCACAAGCCCTTGCGAAGGGCACTTGGTCGGTGACAGGACCACGGTGACTCTTCCGAAGGGCACATTTCGAAGGCCGAAGAGTAAGGGCACAGAGGGAGAGCCACAAGCCCTTGCGGAGGGCACTTAGTCGGCGACAGGACCTCTGTGCATTTTCCGAAGGGCAATTTTTCCGAAGACAAGTGAAGAAGGTTGAAAAGCAAAGGGGAAATGAAACCTTCAGACTTTTTGTCAGAAGGAATTTCCACAGGCTTTTGTCTTTAGTCAAGTCCTCATTGTTTGGCGGCCGAATTTCTTCGGACTTTTTGTCCGAAGGAATTCCTTTGGACAAAAAGTCTGAAGAAATTCGGCCGCCAAACAATGAGACCCGACTAAAGACAAAAGCCTGTGGAGAAAAGGCACAAGCAAAGGAAATCAAAAGGCTTCAGAAAAGAGCGAAGGACAAGAACATAATTTCTTTGGACTTTTTGCCCGAAGGAATTACTTCGGACAAAAGTCTGAAGAAGTTTGGAAGACACAAGAAGGAAGACCAAACAAAGTACGAAGCCAAGAAGGAGAAAACCCGACGAACAAAGTCCGAAGCCAAGAAGGAGAAAACCCGACGAACAAAGTCCGAAGCCAAGAAGGAGAAACCCCGACAAACAAAGTCCGAAGCCAAGAAGGAGAAAACCAAGAAGGAGAAACCCCGACAAACAAAGTCCGAAGCCAAGAAGGAGAAAACCCGACGAACAAAGTCCGAAGCCAAGAAGGAGAAAACCCGACAAACAAAGTCCGAAGCCAAGAAGCGAAGAAACAAAGGAAAGATATCCTTCGGACTTTTGTTCGAAGGATTAATTCGGGGAAAAGCCCACGCAAATTCAAATGACCGACGCAGTCAGGACAATTCGAGCGGACAATTTGTCCGACGGAAGTTGCCACAGGAAAGTCCGAAGATAGGCCCGAAGAATTAAGCCGGGACAACCAGAAATCCAAAAGTAATGGAGGTTGACTGTGCAAAAGAGGATAGAAAATAGATAGTCCAACGGAGAGTTGAAAATAGAATATCCGAGGAAATATAGATTAATACATCCGAATATAGAATCTCGCCAGAAATAGACATGAACAGGCAGACCAACACAGGGTAAAATACATGCAAGCGGGAGCTATTTTCGAGCACCGGTCAGAGCTTCAGTTGACTGGTTATTGAAGACCTGCTCGTCTCCGGATCAATGCACGCATCCGAGGGTCCAACTTAGCGTCAACCGAAGTTCCAAATTCGAATGTCAAGTTGATTGTTCTAGATTTAGAGTTGACTAATTGTTAAATGCCGTATCCACTAGGAGCTTTCCATGCGAGGGAGAATGATCTCTTCGACCAACTCAGCCGATTCCTTCGTCCAACTCAGCTTATCAAATGGCCAACTCAGCCTTTCCAACATTCCAATTCGGCATCAAGCAACTCACGTAGAGTTCTAAAATTAACATTGGCGTGGATTTCCATGCAAAGAGAGGTGGGCGGTTCATAACAAAGACAAGTTCACTTCCTCAAGTGCAAAAAGTTTCATGCAAAGACAAAAGAAAACATATTTTATTGAAAGGCCAAGTCAGCCTTGAGTTAACCTAAGTGAATCCTTCTCTTCAAATTTTCTACGCCAATCTTTGGCCTTTTGTAATTCTCTATAAAATGGCTTTCAGCCTTGATTAAAAATCATCCAATCTCTCTTGGTTAGACTAGACTCTGCCATTGGTGAGTTGTGTAACCTCTTCAATCAATAGGACTGTACTTTCAAATTTCAAGTGTTGGCATAGTGTATATTTCATTCAACAATTTGCATAAGTGGTAGATTTCTCTCCCTTCCCAAATTCTGGTTCATACCTAGTTGCTAGATTATCCTTATGCAAGTCATGTTAAAGTGTTCTTTATGTCTTTTGCTAAAGCTGTAAGCGGATGTTAGGTGGCTGCAAAGTGTCTTGTATTGGACCTCTCTCCATTGTTTTTCCTCAGGTTTTGGTCATTGGATCGAACCTCTTCATGAAATATTTATGCATAAGTGATTGATTGAAATCTAAGGTCTTCATTTTCCCTGGTTTGTTCAGTGTTCAAGGTTCCAAGTTGAGTGGATCAAACTTCTGGTGTATCACACCCTTTTAGGTAGGATTTCTCCTTTAAGTTTCCTTCCCTTTTTTCCACGGTAGTCCGCAGCATAGAGTAGAGATCCTCATTGATATATCATACAGAAACCAGCCTTCTCTGGAGGTTCTTCTCACCTTTGAGGCACCCACCTTCATGAGAAGATCCCATTGTTTCAGCCGGATAGAGAACTAGCCATTTCATGCATGTCTTCGATTCAAGGCGCAGCTCTAGGTTGACAATGGGAGGATGATCTCTTCGACCAACTCAGCTTATCAAACGGCCAACTCAGCCTTTCCAACATTCCAATTCGGCATCAAGCAGCTCACATAGAGTTCTAAAATTAACATTGGCATGCATTTTCATGCAAAGAGAGGTGGGCGGTTCATAACAAAGACAAGTTCACTTCCTCAAGCGCAAGAAGCTTCATGCAAAGACAAAAGAAAACATATTTTATTAAATGGCCAAGTCAACATTGAGTTAATCTAAGTGAATCCTTCTCTTCAAATTTTCTAAGCCAATCTTTGGCCTTTTGTAATTCTCTATAAAATGGCTTTCAGCCTTGCTTAAAAATAATCCAATCTCTCTCTTGGTTACCTCGTTGGTAACCTCTTCGATCAATAGGACTGTACTTTCAGATTTCAAGGGTTGGCATAGTGTATATTTCATTCAAGAATTTGCATAAGTGGTAGATTTCTCTCCCTTCCCAAATTCTGGTTCATACCTAGTTGCTAGATTATCCTTATGCAGGTCATGTTAAAGTGTTCTTTATGTCTTTTGTTGAAGTTGTAAGTGGATGTTAGGTGGCTGCAAAGTGTCTTGTATCGGACCTCTCTCCATCGTTTTCCCTAAGGTTTTGGTCATTGTATCGAACCTCTTCATGAAATAATTATGCATAAGTGGTTGATTGAAATCTAAGGTCTTCATTTTCCCTTGTTCGTTCAGTGTTCAAGGTTCCAAGTTGAGTGGATCAAACTTCTGGTGTATCACCCCCTTTTAGGTAGGATTTCCCCTTTAAGTTTCCTTCTCCTTTTTCCACGGTAGTCCGTAGCATAGAGTAGAGATCCTCATTGATACATCATACAAGAACCAGCCTTCTTTGGAGGTTCTTCTCACCGTTGAGGCACCCACCCTCATGAGAAGATCCCATTGTTTCAGCCGGATAGAGGACTGGCCATTTTGTGCACGTCTTCAAATCAGGGCGCAGCTCCAGGTTGACAATAGTTTTTGGCATGCCCGGTGGGACCTTTTTTTTTTGATTTTGATGAAATTGCAGTTGTAGCAGGGTTCTTCAAGAAGTATTCGGTTATTCCAAGCTTAAGCAATTGCTTCTAATAGTTCAGGACAGTTTCCATGTAAGTCTATTTTTATTGTATTATCGCGAATGAATTTTGATGGCTGTGTATGAAGAGAATTCCTATGCTATATTTCCTTATCAGCCCAATGATGGATCATACCAGCGTGGCCATGATATCTATGAGCCTAATCAGCCTTATCAAGGGTATTATCAAAGCTATGTTGAGCCTTATCAAGTTTCTCATGATCCTTATTATCAAGAGCATGAATCTTACCTTCCTTGTGAGCCATATCAGTCTCAGGACCGGATTTCATCTTCCCCATATGGCTATGATGTTGCATATGAGCAGTATTGCCTTCAAGAAAAAATGAATGAAATAGAGCTCAAAATACTAGCATATGCAAGAAAGGTTTGTTCTAACTCTCAGTATGAGGAAGTGAATGGTCTATTTCGAAATGTGTCCAATGATCCACAAGAGATAAATGGACTATGTATTCTTGCATTGGAAAAGATGGAGGCTTGGAAAAGGCAGAGAATCGAGTTAAACCAATTGTCTACAAAGGGCTATTGTGCTTCTTATTCTCATGAAGTTCTTAACTATGCCCAATGTGTGCCAAGGGAGCTTCCTAGTTGGAGTCAAGAGCCTATTCAAGAACCTATACAAGAGCCTATTCAAGTGACTATTCATGAGACTAAACCTTCCTATAGTCCCCTTTCCTCACCAATCATCCCTCAAGCTCAGGGTGTCCAGGAAGACAAGCAGGTTCTAGACTTTGATGAGGTAATGGCTAAGTGGAAGGAACAAAATACAGAGGTCTTTAAGAGTTTCTCTTTTCCTCCCCTCCAAAACTCCCTAGATAATTCCATTGCCCTCAAGATTCCAAAAATTTGATCATGATCAACCTCCCATGCTTCATTTTTCCTCTCAAACAAATGAATTTCATCACCCTCCCACCATCCCCCTTCCTCAAGAGGATCCTGTTCTTTGGAGTATTGAGAAAGAGGTTGCAGCTACAAGGCAAGTTCTTGCAGAATGTGTAGAGGATGCTTCAGGAGTGTTTGAGGAAGAATTTCCTATTGATACTTCACTTGCGGTTGTAATTAAGCATCCAAGTATAGCTGAGAGTGGGAAGACTGATCTTGATGTAGAGGAACTTCGAGAGGAGATGATACAGATTGAAGTTATAAATGAGTTACAGGTATCTCCTATTGAGAAGAATCCAAATAGCCTTAGAGCTGATTCAGTTCAAACAGATCAAAATGAGGAACAAAAAGATGATTGACAGTTGTACCTTGAATCTCTACAAGAGATTGAAGAGCTTTGTATGGATATGGTGGCTATTGAAGAGCATGTTTATGAGAAATTTGATCAAGAATCACTTATTCAAGGTCACAGTACAGATTGGGTTGCCTACTCAAAGCTCCTTGAAGAGCTGGATGAACTTGCAATAGTCAATAAAAAGGATGTGGTCACTCAAAAACCATGCATAGATGAGATATCACTTGCCAAAGTGGTAGATGATAAGCAATCTAGAAAAGATCAAGAGTTACTTGATGAGTTTGTCTTTGTTAATGTTGATGACTCATTTGAAAAGATGCTAATATAGTTGGTGGACAAGGAAAATGCCTCATCAAGGGTTATGACTAATAAACACCCTGCTTTGCAACTCGTACCATCTCTTAGAAGGAGTGAATTCAAGAATTTCTCTTTTGATCCAGGCGGATCATGCTTTATCATGGTTAGCTAGGTTCTTTAGTTGTTTTTGCTTTCCTCCAAGTGTTTAAGCGCAGTAGTTTGCTTCAGTTTTTGTTCCAAGAAGTGCTTGTTGCACATTTGCTTCTTAGTTTTCTACTTTCGTGTGTTTCCCTTCTTATTTTGAAGGAGGAGGTTACTACAGCCATGATCAGAGCAGATTTTTAGTCAAAAATCAGGTTCACCATTTGGGAAGTCAAATAAGCGTCTATACATGGTTTGAGCTCTCAAGCATAGCAGGCATGCTTCCCAGTTGAGTCGCCAGAATGTTGACAATTTTTCCCCAAAGGAAAGAACAGATTTATTCAAGTAGTTGAAGGGGCAAATTCTAAAGGGTTTGAATCCTTCGGACTTTTGTCCGAAGGGTCAATTTGCTTCGCCTTGTTGGTCTGAAGGAAATGGCACTTGTTTAAAGCCCAAAGGATCATAAGGAGAGGAGGACCGCAACTTTCCTGAATGGTCAAAACTTCCAAGGATGCTGAAGGGTTCATTCATTTGCCAAAGGGTCATTTTATCGGCCAAGAGACCAATTGCAATTTTTTCGAAGAAAAACAGAAGTAATAGGCCAAAAGAAAGAGTCCATTACAAGAATCCCGAAGGGCAGGTACCCTTCGGAAGGGTCATTTTCATTTGTAAGAGATTTGCAAAAAAGAGTGATCATTTGTCACTAGTAGAACAGTTGACCACAATCAAGAGAGCTCCTCATGAAGTTATGCAAGACTTCAACACAAGATTCCAAAAAGCTTGGGACAGAACTCCAACCGCTGTTAGACCATCCCCTAACTTTGTATTCTTATACTATTTGAAGGCTCTAAATAGCGACATAGCAGTAATGATCCAATCCATGGGAGGAGATACGTTACCAGACGCTTACAAGGTGGTTATCAAAGATGAAAAATGTCTAGTTCAGGCTGACAAGCTTACTCCTAGGCCCTCAATGCCTCTTTTCCCTGAGATCAGACCACCTCCTGCAGTTGTTGCCCCACTTGATGTTATTCTTCCAACTCCAACAATTGCTGTTATACCTTCACCTAAGCTAAAAAAGGCCTCTACTAGCGGATCAAGTGATTCTCAAGAGAAAAAAACTACCTAGAACATAAAAGCATGCTTCAATCCTTGACAAATGATGTAGTAAATGTAAAAAGGCAAGCTCATTTCAATAAACCTTATCAAGCTCCATATCAGCCTCAACATCAATGTTATCAAACAAATAGGCCACCCATTAAAAGAAATTTCCAAGGACAAGGTCAAGGACAGGGGCAGCCTAACTATGCTATACAAAACAACTATAATCCAAATACTGCAGGCTCTTCGAATTCCTTGGTTCCTATTCAAAACAATATGGCTCAAGAGATTGAAGGGACAATGCCTTGGAATCAGTCTTTTGGGCAATCCATTGTCCCAACTAATGGTTCTAACCAGGTATTCAATGACCAATGGCAGCACGTTGTTGCTTATGGATACAATCAAGCTCTTATGGCTCAAAACACGGAGATCCCCACAATGACAAAGCTAGAGTAGTCTCCACAAGAACAAGGATCGGATCAGGTACCAAACCAGTCGGATGCTACAATGGTCATCAATGAGCAAGAAGAGTTCTATGCATCCAATCAGCAGGCCAGTTCCAGTCAAGTTCATGTCTTAGTGGCAGCAAATACAAGATTCAAAAGAAGGAATATGGGTGACAACTAGGGAGCATTCAAGGAACCTCCTGCCACCACTGCTTTATTGTCTAAGCCTAACGAGCCTGTTGTCACTCCAAAGTTCTCGACACCTCTACAAAGCTCACAGATTCAACAAACAGCAGCAATGGCTCCCAAAGCACAAGCAAAGGTTAGTAATACACCAATCAACATTGTTGAACAAATAAAGAAATCCAATGTGAGCATACCAATGTGGGACATGCTTTCCATGCCCGGACAAGTGGATATCCTTCCAGAAAGTTTGTCCAAGATAGTGTTACAACAACTGCAGGTAACAATCAAGCAAAGAAGCTGAGGTCCTCACTAATGCAGCCAAGGGTCCTTTGGGAGAAGGATCAATTAAGGTGGTCAAACCTCCTCTATTCTACATTTCATTAATCATTGGTGATTCCTTGGTACATAATTGCTTGGTAGATAGCGGAGCTAGCACTTCAGTAATGCCAAAGTCTATAGCCGATCAACTGAACCTCAAATATGAGCCGCATACCAAGGGAGTTCTGTAGCTTGACGGTTCTTCCACAAAGCCATCTGGTAACATCAAGGATTTGAATATGACCCTACATGCTTGTCTTAGTGTCTTAGTGGTTCAGGATGTATTGATCCTTGATGTAGCTCTTCGTTTTGCTCTATGCTTATCTAGGAAATTTATAGCCAAAATTGGGGGTTATCTAGCAATAGATTGGTCCTACATGGCTTTCAGATCAAGGTATGAAACTAAGGTATCAAAGCTAAACCCATGGCACAATTTCACATTGAACTCTATCAGCCAGATAACGTAAACCTCAATTGTACTATCCTTGATGAGGATGAATTTACAATTGGTCAGGGACTGAATACTTATCCTGAGGAGATTTCAGACTTATTCTTGGATGAGATATAGGGGATAATCAATTTCTCAACCCTTTGGAAGGTGTTGAAGAAAGAGACACGGGTGTCTATTTGCTACATGAAGAAAATCAACTCATGTCTTCCCTCATTAGACCTAAAGAGGACGTCAATGGTATGTGGAAGTTGTTCTTTGATGGTTCAAGGATAAAACATGGAGTAGATGCATGGGCAATGTTGGTTTCCCTTTCAGATGATAAGTATTTTTCTTCTTATAGGTTTCATTTCAGTTGCTCCTTCAATGCAACAGAATATGAAGGCCTAATAAATGGCCTCCAATGGGCCAATAAGAGGGGAGTCAAGCGGTTGCAAGCATATGGAGACAGTGAGCTTATAGTGAACCAAGTCAGGGGCCTGAACATTATGAAGAATCCTTTGATGAGGTCCTACAAAAACAAAGTGTGGGATCTATTTGAAGATTTTGAAGCCTTTAACATTCAAGTTGTGCCAAGAAACCAAAACCAACATGCTGACAGGTTGGTAGTAGTGGGAGCCCAGTTTGGTATTCCAAGTAAGCTAAAAGAGGCCAAGGTTCAACCACATGTCAAGGTGGTGGTGAGGCCATTAGTACCAGATAATGAAGCCCACTGGCAGGTCTTCGTAAATGACAAACAAATTGCTTGTTTCTTACAGCAGGAAGTAGAGTTCTCCACCAACCAAGGTAAATTTCAACACCAATATGAGGATCAAATTGTTCAACTAAAATCTAACAAGCTTCCTAAAGGGCCGGTCACCCTTGAAAGTCTTTTCCATGAGGGAGACCATATGAGGAAAGACAAGGCAGTAATGTCAATTGACGAGAACTATGAAAGAGTCCTTTATTTTCAAGGACAAGCTCCTCAAGCTTGGGAAGGTAAGAAATGAGGTAGAAAGGCATGCTTTCATTGAACTCTGTAAGGAATATTCAGACATCTTCGCATAGGAATATAGTGACCTAAAAGGTTTTGATCCAAAGTTAGCCCATCATACCATAGAGATGGAGGCTAATGCTAAGCCTGTAAGGCAAAAGCAAAGGCCCGTCAACCCCAAAATAGAAGAGCTTATGAGGAAAGAGCTAACCAAGTTGATTGAATCCAAGATTATCTTTCCCATCAAACACTCATCATTGGTAGCCAATTTGGTGCTTGTAAAGAAGAAGAGTGGGGAGATTAGGCTGTGTGTTGACTTTAGAGATCTGAACAGGGTTTCCTTGAAGGACCATTACCCTCTACCATCCATGGAGCAGCTTCTTCAAATAGTTGCAGGTTCAGATCATTGTTCTCTTTTGGATGGGTACTCGGGATACAACCAAGTGTTGGTAAGGGAAGAAGATCAATACAAGACTGCCTTCACCACCAAATGGGACACATATGCGTACCAAAAGATGTCTTTTGGCTTATCAAATGCTGAGGCCACTTTTCAAAGAGCAATGGACATGGATTTTCAAGGGCTGTTGAATCAAATGGTGCTAGTATACTTGGATGACATCACAGTTTTCTCTAGAGATGCCAACAAACACATGGACCACCTGAAATTGATCTTTGAGAGAAATAGAGAGTATGAGATTTCTTTAAATCCCAAGAAGTGTGTGTTTGTTGTTCATGAGGGCAAACTCTTGGGACATATTGTCTCAAAACAAGGACTAGCTATTGATCCTGATAGAATAAGTGTCATCTTGGCCTTATCCTTACCCAAGCATAAGAAGGGACTCCAAAGTTTCCTTGAGAAAATAAACTTTGTGAGAAGGTTTATACCTGGTTTTGCAAACTTGGTCAAGCCCATCCCTGCTATGTTGAAGAAGAACCAAGTGTTCACTTGGTCAAATGAAGGTAAATCAGCATTTGAGGCTATCAAGCAAGCCATTGCCCAAACACCGACACTCATGAATCCTGATTTCTCAAAGGATTTCATATTGTATGCTTTTGCCAATATTGATAATATATCAGCTATGTTGATGCAAAAGAATGGTGAAGGACTTGAGCAGCCAATAGCATTTTTCAGTCAAAGGCTTGAGGGGTATGAGGTGAGGTATACTTTTGTATAAAAACAAGTCCTTGCTGTTAAGGTGTGGAGCTAAAAGCTTCAACTGTTGCAAACATGGAGGAGGTTGCTGAGTTTCAGGGAGACCGGCGTCGGCAGATTGCAGTGCAGAATGAAACCGACATCGGCAGGTGTGAGCTGAAGAAAACCGGCATCGGCAGGAGGTCGGCCGACGTCGGTCACCTCCAGGCAGACAGGGACCGATGTCGGTCGCCTGTGTGTTCCAGAACTGTTCGTTGCACGAACAGTTAGTTAGTTGAACTGAGTGTTTGCATGTTAAAGGCTAATTATAGTCTTGAGTTGCGTGTCTAATTATTGTAATTAAGAAAGTCTAATTATTGTATGCATGAGATCTATATAATAGACTCATAGGCTGTATTGTAAAAGTGTGCTAGAGAGTAAGAGAGCAAAATAAGCTCCTTCAGAGAGAGGAGAGCAATGGTGTGTTCCTCCTAGTGCCACAGTACCAAGTGTGGGTGCTGGTTTGGAGAATCAGAAGGGTTCTTCGTGTATGTATGATCTTGGTCAGCAGGTGTGCAGGACCACGTTTGAAGATCTACAATGGTGAGTAAGGTCTGGTGATTTGCAGGTAGCAGCAGAGAGCAGGAGATCTACTTGGAGTACAGTTGTGTACTTGGTGTACTGGCAGCATTATTACTGACTGGTTGGAGAGGTGAACAACAACTCTATATTTGAGTTGTGTGTTGAGACCGAGAGAGAAAGGGAAGAAGTCCTTGAGGTGTGGCAAGCCTTTGAGGTAGAAGAAGAAGTGGCATCTTCTTTATTGTATTTTCTTCTGAGTGATTATTAATACAATTGTGTATTGTCTCTCATATCCTGTGTTGTTTCATATTTCTAGTTACTTATTCATTCTGGTATAATTTCGTGTTTAGTTGCTAATACAAAGGTAATCATATATATACTCTTATTGGGGAGAGTAGGATCCTGACAGTTGGTATCAGAGCTTTTGATTGGGTTACTAACAGGTGGTTTCAGATCTGATTAGTGTTTGTTGATTACAGGTCACTTTCAGGGGTTTCAGATTGAGTGGGAGTATAGCAATGGCAGAAGAAAGTAAGCTACGAATGGAGAAACTGAATAGCACGAATGGTCTGATTGATGAAAAAAAAGAGCAGGAAAAAAAAGATTGTTGGTCAGTAGAAGATCAGCGTGTAGAAGCAGATGTTGCAGGGGTTGTTGCACAGGTTGCTCTGGATAAAGTAGAATCTTGGTTTACAGATTCTTTTGCCTCTTTCCATGCAGCCCGAAATAGAGCATCTTTTCATTGGTATGTCTTTGGAGACTTTGGAGAGATTTATTTAGGAGCTGGTGAGCCTTGTCAAATGGTTGGCAAAGGGGAAGTGAAGCTGAAATTGCAGACGGATAACACACAGGTGTTGAAGGAGGTCATGCAGGTACCAGTCTTGGAGATGAGTCTAATTTCTTCAAGAAAGTCAGGTGATGAGAGATGCACAGTAACTCTCACAGCAGATGCATTTGAATTAGACGGTGGTAAGAAAGTAGGTATCCTTTATCTATCTATTTATATTACTGATTCACCTTCTATTGCAGAGATGTGGCTTTGTAAGCTTGGTTACATATGTAAGAAGGGAATGCATGTTCTGAAGCGAAAGACAGATGTCTTTGATAAACTTAAGAACTGGAAAGCCTTGGTGTTCATGGAGGAGATGACGGACAGAGATCAGCGGAGGTGACTGAATTATTCTGAGCAGGGCTGTGTCAATTTGAATAGGGTTTTGACCCAAAAGGAGCTCGCGGGTAAAAAATCATCACTCATAGGGGAACATAGGTACCGGCGTCGGTCAGAAGGAATCGACGTCGAACAAACAGGCACCGACGTCGGTCATGTGCAGATCAGCAGAGTCGGTGGTGTTGGGAGCAGGAATCGACGTTGGTCATATATTGACCGAGGTCGGCAACAGGTACACCGGCGTCGGTCAGGGGACCGACGTCGGCAGACAGGGTCAGTTGCAGGAAATCGACGTCGGTCGGTCGAGATTGGGAGATGGTCGAGATTGGTCACTGAAACGGATGGTGGGCGGACAACAAGTTGTCAACAAGTCTCAAACGCCCATATGGAGGTCAGAAAGGGTAAGTGAACCTCATATTCGTTGTTCACCTTCTTTATTTGTTGCTTACTGATGGTCGAGAACCAGGTAGATGTGAAGAAGCAATACAGGTAGAATCCAGAAACAGTGGGAGTTTGGCATGGATGAAGAGTGAGTCCTTGGAGAAGAACCAAACAGGGTTTTGTTGGTGGAGTTGTCAGCTGGAAGAAAGCACTGAAAGACGGATGGATTCCCAAGTTAAAGAAGAGAGTGGATGGATACGTGAGATGGAAAGCCAAGGTATATGGTCTTGAAGAAGCTGCAAGACAGTGGTACAGGTTTTGACAGATGGATGACAAAGCAGGGTTTAGTCAACGTCAGTGTAACTATTGTGTTTGTTCTTACCAGGTGGATGATGAGTCGCGACATTATCCTGTTACTGTATGTGGATGGTTTGCTAGCAGGTTTGTACATACAGGGTTTTGCTGAGCTAAGGGTAAGGTTAGTTCAGTGGCATGTCATGAGGAATTTGGAGCAGCGAAATTCTTTGGCATAAGAGACATGGAGATTTTGTCTCCAGTAGGAGCTGATGTGAAGAAGGTGTAGGCGAGGTTCAAGATGCAGGATGCAGAATTGGTAAACACACCAAAGGCTGGACAGTTCAAGCTAAGCTTAGAACATGGTTCGAAATCACATAAGGTCTAGTGTAGGCCTGAGTTTTCCCAAGCAGTGGGAGCTGTTAGAGAGTTTGGAGCCAATTCGTGGAAGGAGCACTGGAGGGCAGTTTAGTGGATTCTCAGGTGTCTGAGAGGGACTAGCAGCAGGGATTCATGTTATGCAGGGTCAAGGACTTCACTACATGGAGTTGTAGGTTCGGATGTGGCAGGTTACTCAAATGACAGGAAAGGCATCACAGGTTGTGTGGTGGTTGGTCTTCAGGGTTGAGCTTGACGAGGGATACAAACCAGGAAACAAATTAGACGGTGTACAGGTACAGGTTCTCAAAGGATTTTATATTGTATGCTTTTGTCAATATTGATAATATATCAGCTACGTTGATGCAAAAGAATGGTGAAGGACTTGAGCAGCCAATAGCATTTTTCAGTCAAAGGCTTGAGGGGTATGAGGTGAGGTATACTTTTGTAGAAAAACAAGTCCTTGCAGCAATAAGAAGCCTTTAAAATTTCAGGCCAATGCTCTCTAATAGTAAAATGATATATTATCAATATTGGCAAAAGCATACAATATGAAATCCTTTGAGAAATCAGGATTCATGAGTGTCGGTGTTTGGGCAATGGCTTGCTTGATAGCCTCAAATGCTGATTTACCTTCATTTGACCAAGTGAACACTTGGTTCTTCTTCAACATAGCAGGGATGGGCTTGACCAAGTTTGCAAAACCAGGTATAAACCTTCTCACAAAATTTATTTTCTCAAGGAAACTTTGAACTCTTGGGACATATTGTCTCAAAACAAGGACTAGCTATTGATCCTGATAGAATAAGTGCCATCTTGGCCTTATCCTTAGTCAAGCATAAGAAGGGACTCCAAAGTTTTCTTGAGAAAATAAACTTTGTGAGAAGGTTTATACCTGGTTTTGCAAACTTGGTCAAGCCCATCCCTGCTATGTTGAAGAAGAACCAAGTGTTCACTTGGTCAAATGAAGGTAAATCAGCATTTGAGGCTATCAAGCAAGCCATTGCCCAAACACCGACACACATGAATCCTGATTTCTCAAAGGATTTCAATTGTATGCTTTTGCCAATATTGATAATATATTAGCTACGTTGATGCAAAAGAATGGTGAAGGACTTGAGCAGCCAATAGCATTTTTCAGTCAAAGGCTTGAGGGGTATGACGTGAGGTATACTTTTGTAGAAAAACAAGTCCTTGCAGCAATAAGAAGCCTTTAAAATTTCAGGCCAATGCTCTCTAATAGTAAAATCTATCATATGGTGTCTCATCCTAGAGTGAGAGACTTCCTTTGGACATGGCTTTCCAAGGGCTGTTGAATCAAATGGTGCTAGTATACTTGGATGACTTCAATTCATACCTTAGACTTCAATTCATACCTTATGCATTGGTTGATGGGGTTTTGTTCAGAAAGGACCTCATGGAGTGTTCCTAAGGTGCATAGATAATGACCAAGTCACTAAGCTTTTGGAGAAATTCTATGATGGACCTGTAGGAGGTCATTTGCACCTAGAACCACAGCAACAAAGATAATGAGGGCCGGTTATCACTGGCCTAGCCTCTTGAAAGATGATTATGCATGGGTAAGAAAGTGTCAAAAATGTGCCCTCTTTACGAGTAAGAAAAAATTAATAGCGTTTCCTCAACCTAATTCAGGTAGAACAACCATTCATGCAGTGGGGTTTGGATTTCATAGGAATGATCAACCCTCCATCAAGTGCAGGACATAAATGGGTGCTTAGTACAACCGAATACTTCACCAAGTCGGTGGAAGCCATTGCGTTGAAAGAAGCTACTGAAAGTGTAGTCCTAGACTTCTATGACAACATTGTGACTAGGTTTGGTGTTCCATCCACTATCATCTCTGATAATGCATTGGCATTCCTTAGTCTAAAAACAAGTGAATGGGCTCTCAAGATGGGTATTTACCTCAGCGCCTCTTCCAATTATTATTCTCAAGGAAATGGACTCGCTGAGTCCACAAATAAGAATTTGCTGAGAATCATCAGGAGAACTATGGAAGAAAATCAGAGGGCATGGCACACCAAACTAAAGACAGCGTTGTGGGCTGATAGGGTGACTCCTAAAGCTGCCATTGACAATTCTCTATTTCTTAATATATGGAAGGGAGGCCAAGTTGCCCATTTCTCTAGAGCTGCCTGCATTAGAACTAGCCCATCAATTGGAGTTAACAGAAGATGAGCCCATGAATGTGAGACTGGCAAAACTCATGGAGTTTGAAGAAACGAGAGACCTTGCAATGAAATCACTAGAATCACATCAAGCTCAGGTCAAGAAAGCCTTTGACAAGAGAGCCATAGCAAGGGACTTCAAGGAAGGGGACCTAATCCTCAAGTGGGATTCAAATAAGGCCAAGTTAGGCAACCATATCAAATTTGACAGCGTGTGGAGTGGTCCTTATTTGATCCACGGATGCAAATGACATAATGCTTTTTAGCTAGCCCAGCTAGATGGAGAGGTGCTACCCATCCCAATCAATGGGATTCATCTAAAGCCTTGCTATTAGAAGAGTTTGCAGCCATTGTATATATTGTACACTCTGTATAGTTTTTCTTGTTTTCTCCTAAGTGCCTTGTGCACATCTTTTCAGTTGCGTGTTCCCCTTCCCTAAGTGCCTTGGGCACATTGTTTGTTTTGTTCTTGTTGTCCTTGATGCTTCAAGAGAAAGTTCCAGAAAGGGTCAGCCTTGTATTCAATTTCAGACTAGCTCAGTTGCAGAGGCTAATGACTCCATGCCCAATGGGCTAAGCAAGGCAAGTGGTCTGGGTTCTCAAGCATAGCATGCATGCTTCCCTGCGAGTCGCCAGAAATGTTGGCCATTTTTGGCCCCATACTAAAGCTCTTGCATTTTTTCGAAGGGCACTTCCAAAGGAAAAATAGTTTTTTTCAAAGTTCTGAAAGATATCTTTTCTCAGGGAAAAGGGGACCCTTTTCAATTTTTCTGAAGGACTATTTCAAAGAGGTCGAAGGCATTTTCAAATTCCAACGGTCCATTCAAAGGAATCTGAAAGGTACTTTTCCTTCGCAATGGACCTTTTCAACTTTTTCGAAAGGTACTTTTTCTTTGCAAAGGGCCAAAACATTTTTTTTGAAAGATCATTTTCACAAAGTTGGAGGGGTCTTTTCAAATTTCTGAAGGGGTCTTCTTTCCGAAAGGTCCAAACAGATAAGCCGAAGGGTGCTTTTCAATTCTTCCGAAGGGTTTTTTCAAAATTCCGAAGGATAAAAAAAGGGGGTCACTTTCAAGAAAGCCGAAGGGTACCTCCCTTTCGGAAAGGGGCATTTTCATAAAGTCTGAAGACATGAATTCCTTCGAACAAATTGTCCGAAGAAAATGGCCGAAACAAGTTGTCCGAAGGAATTGATGATGGGCCCACAAATGTCAAAATCTGAACCCCTGCAAGTAGTCGTTGGCATTTAAAAAGATCAAAAGAAGCTTTGCAATCTATAGACTTGTATCGACATAAATGAATACAGGAAAACCAATGTCCCTAGATTGGTTTTCCATCTATAGAAAAAATTTGGCCCAGGTTTCAAAGCAGGAGCTGGTGTATACAATTAATGGAGAGGTTCTTGTCCTTCGACATGGCCATCATCTCTAACAAACAGTCGCTCAATTCAGATGCAGCATGACTCAACCCAGATTCAAAGTTATGGGGATTTTGTCCTTATACGTGTAAGACAAGTGAAGGATGGCGTGAAAGTGAAAGATGAAGATCAGGTGATTAGAAAAGGTAGCTCGAGCATTAAAGACGTTCTTGGACTTTTCCTTTTTAATGGATCATGACATCATCATCCTCAACAAGTTATTATATTCTAGTGTGTTTCTCAACCAATGAGAGGGCTTGAATACTATTGGAGCTAATGGTGGTTAATTTGTTGAAGAAGGATTAGTTTTGATTAACCCAAATGTGGGTGAGAATTCATAGAGGGTGGTTAGATCTCATTTATTGAATTTTGTTTGCTTGCCTCTTCTCTCTTTTTTCTTCCCTTTTTTCATATATCTCCGTTGGCTCCCCCATAAAAAATATATCCTCATTTGACAAGGAGAAACCCTATGAAAATTTGTAAGAAAAACCTTTTGAAGCAATAAAGATCAATTTTTACCTATCTCTTGCATGAAAATTGTGTTTAACAAGCTTGTGCATGATGGCCTTGTGAAGAAGTGTTCTTCCATGTCCATTGTCCTTTCTTGCCTATTTTTAGGGGTTTTCAAGTTAGTTGCAGGTCTGAACTTGAGCTCTTTCCATCATTAAAGGACGTTTGGTGTGGATTTTGAAATTCTTCTTTGCTTCATGTATGGTTTAGTGAGCCTAGTTTATGAAACACTTATGCAAATTAACTAGCTGTGAGGTTGTGTGAGCAAGAATTATCTTATGTTGAATTAATGTTTATTTCATGCTTATGTGGATCACTCTCTATTTGGTGCATCACCTCCCTTAGCTCAGATTTCCTTTTTGTATTATCCTCCTATCCCTTTTCCTTAGTCAACAATAAATTTTAGCGTGGAAAATAAGCGCTGAAGTGAAGTATCTCGCTGAAGTGAAGTATCTGAGGAACTAGCCTCATAAAAAGCCTAGAGGTTCAACCTCATTACAGGATACCCATACCCTGAGGTTGCCCTAATGCTTGTAGCTAGGAGTGAGAGAACCTAAGAAACTCTCCCACAAGGGTGTAATTCTATGCTACAACACTTCTCAAGGTGGTTTGCCCCTCTTTGAAGTGTACAAGTACATGGTGGAGTTCTTCTTTGAGGGATATGTTAAAAATTGATATTGATTCTTGATGCTTGAAGAAAATATTGGGATGTATGCCCAATAAGTGTTTGTAGGTTTTTGGAGCTAATTATTTGACAAAATGGTGTCTTTTGATGCCACCTTTGCAAAGTTGAAATTTGATTATTTCCTTAGAGAGGGGTGACTTGCTTGGTGACTTGTTTGTGTGGGTTTCAAGGCTAATTTGAGGGCAAATTGACTTAGTTTCATTGCTAGAATTTATTGATAATTATTGTTGAAATGTGAAGTTGACTTTTTACGTGATTGGGCAAGATTTGCAATGTCTTTTCAAGTGTATAAATAAATAATAAATTCTGATTTAGTTATTTATATTTTTGGGCAGATTTCATGAGGGTTTTGACTTTCATAAATTGTAGATTTATGGCTAATATTTATTGAGGATTTTTCCCAAATGTGGTGACTTGAATTGGAGTGAAGGCTTATTTTTTGAAGGGGTTTAAAGCCTTAGTTGAAGGACAAATAATAATTCTGATTTTTATATGTAGAGTTTGACCTACGCTGACTAGATTGGAAGAGGGTTTTAATACTTTGAAGGCCCAAAACTGGGGTTGGATTTGTGTGACTATTTTTGGTAAGTTATTCATGATTTTTGGCAAGGGTTTGACAAATATTCAGCGATTGTTTTATGTGTAAAATCAGATAATTTACCGCAAGGTTAAATCTGATTTTCATCCACATACAAGAGGTAAAAAGGTATAAAATCTCTATTTTCAGTTTGTGACTTATTTTGGATAATTTTGAGGTGTTATTTGTTCAAGGTAATTGCTGGAAATTACCTATATATTATTTGCACATTGACACCTAGGGTTTGGAAGTATATTGCATGTTTTTGAAGCATATCTTTGAGTTAGGGTTTGCTGATTTGGCTAATTTCATAATTCAAAATTTTATGGATTTTAGGGGAAACCCCTTTTTGGTTGAATTGTCTCATTTGGGGACATTACAGAGACAAAGGAGGCATCTTTGTGACACATCTCCTTACCTAGGACGCATCCCAGGTACGAGGGGACAAGCTCAGGTTACCATGCAGGATTCCACTCATGCTGATTTGAAGAGTGGCCTTTACAACTTGCATCCTTCTTTCTTCTTACACCTTTACCTCTTTTTTGGCTTGGATAGTGGTGTAGACATTTTCCCGTCTTTTTGAAGTAGAAAAGTTTCTTAGTGATGGATTGATTTTTCCAACACATGGTCACACAATGGTTATTGATTGCATAAAGTGAACATGGATAGGTATACCAACATTCTTGTACTACATGGCCTCTCTTTTTAAAATTGAAGCAAACAATAGAAGACTAGTAGCTCACATACCTTTTTGGGCTGCCCTTATGCTATACCTCCTCCTTTGGGATATTCTTCTCACTTTGGAGATGCTTTGCATTCTTCTTTGATGCTTTGACCTTTATTGAAAGGCTGTCCTCTTCTTGAAGTGAACTTGCATTCACCCATGTAGTCCTGGAGTGATGATATGTTGCCTCCTTCATGGAGATGTTATCTTGGAGTCTCTTCCTTGGCCCTTTGAGTTGGTGCAATCCTATCTTCCTCTCCATTAAAAACTTGACCATTATTTAAAGAATTAAATTCCCTATTGTATTTGAAAAAAGGAATGATGACATTACCTTTGCAAGCTTGTTTTTGCTTCGGCTGTTTTGAAACATTCCCCAACTTATTCATTGCCACCAACATACCCCAAACTTACATACTCAGGCCTTTCCTCAAACTTTAAGGGATTTGTCGTCCCTTGATCATTCTTTCCAATCCCTTTTCCATCATAATCCATCTTGAATAACAACATGGAGCCAATTCCCTTATTATACATCTCAAAACTACCAAAGGACCTATCTAAATCTTAATAAGAAGAAAAAGAACATGGTGGAGTGCTTACTGTTTGTACCTCGATCATGGTTTGTGTGCATGTTTGGTAGAAGATGGTCTCCTTTGAATCACAACCTCTTCTCTCCTCTTCACACCTTCACCATCATCTTAGAATTTTTCCAATGTCTCCTCTTTCATGTGCAACTCTTGTTGCAACCTCTCAATGATACGCATGAGGAAATCTCCATGGCTTGTCAATCTTACTTGCAGCTCTTAACTCTCATCCTCCAAGTGTTGCAACACCTTTTTCAATTCTTTGTTTTCCGTTTGGATTATCCGGTTTATTGCTTGAAGATCTTGAAGTCTCTCTCTTCAAAGCTTTTCCCATTGTTGGACAATGCAACCAAAATCTTGCACTTCCTTGTCAATGAACAAATATAGAAGCAAATACACACTAATATGAAAATGTGCTAGCAAATCCTTTCAAAGTGGAAGGAAAAGTTGCTTTGATACCATCTGATCCGTAATCGACATGGATGTTCCAATGTACGATTCATAAACTCAGAATTACTTTGTTTGTATGTTGTTCCCAAGTTCTATGGATTGAAACAACACTTAAAGGCTCAATATTGATGCCTTCTACAACCTGTTGACAATTCTTCCACAAGTCAGATTGTCTCTTGCTATTTAGAAAGTTCACATCTCTAGCCAAGGAAGGAGGAATACATTGTTCTCCTTGGTAAGGGGCCTTTGCTACAACAGGGGAATTCCGAAGGAATGGTTCACCAAAAGGGTTTTACTTCGGAAAAGAGCCTTCGAAAAAGTGCTAAGAAGAAAAGTCCGCAAGGCAAAAACCAAAGGAGGTAATTCCTTCAGACTTTTTGTCCGAAGGAATACTTCAGAGAATTTATAAGGGAACACCTGTGGCCAAACAGGGAGAATCCAAAAGTCCACCCAAGTCAACAAAGGAAAAGCTAAGGCCCTTCGGAAGGGGTCATTTCCAACAATCCCGAAGGGCACCTACCCTTTGGGAAGGTACATGAACGAATTCAGGACCTTTGCAAAAAAGCCCGGGTGCCCTACAATTCTTTCGAAAAAGGCACAGACACGAGCAACTAGCCCTTGCGGAGGGCACTTGGTCGGCGAGAGGACCGTGGTGACTTTTTCGAAGGGCACATTTCGAAGAGCGAAGGCACAAAAGAGACCTTCGGACCTTTTGTCCGAAGGAATTCCTTCGGAAAAAGTCCGAAGGAATTTGAAGACGCAGGAAAGAAGACCAAAGACAAAATGCCGACGACAAAATACAAAGGGGCTTCGAAAAAGTTGAAACACCGACGGCAAAGAAGCAGAGGGAAACCTTCGGACTTTTTGTTCGAAGGAATTCCTTACAACAAAAAAGTCCGAAGAAATTCGGAGAAACGACCGCCGAAAAAACCCAATGAAGAATTCCGAAGGCCAAAGGAAGAGACCGAGATAATTCTTGCGGACATTTTTTCCATGGGAAAATGACTTAGCGGTCCAAACAAAAGGCCGACAGTGCAAGAAGCTTCATGCAAAGACAAAAGAAAAAATATTTTATGGAAAGGCCAAGTCAGCCTTGAGTTAACCTAAGTGAATCCTTCTCTTCAAATTTCCAACGCCAATCTTTGGCCTTTGGTAATTTTCTATAAAATGGCTTTCAGTGTTGATTAAAAAGCATCCAATCTCTCTCTTGGTTAAACCAGACTCTGCCATTGGTGAGTTGTGTAACCTCTTCGATCAATAGAAGGACTGTACTTTCAGATTTCAAGTGTTGGCATAGTGTATATTTCATTCAGCAATTTGCATAAGTGGTAGATTTCTCTCCCTCCCCAAATTCTGGTTCATAGCTAGTTGCTAGATTATCCTTATGCAGGTCATGTTAAAGTGTTCTTTATGTCTTTTGTTGAAGCTGTAAGTGGATGTTAGGTCGCTGCAAAGTGTCTTGTATCAGACCTCTCTCCATCATTTTCCCGCAGGTTTTGGTCATTGGATCGAACCTCTTCATGAAATATTTATTCATAAGTGATTGATTGAAATCATAGGTCTTCATTTTCCCTTGTTTGTTCAGTGTTCAAGGTTCCAAGTTGAGTGGATCAAACTTCTGGTGTATCACCCCCTTTTAGGTAGGATTTCCGCTTTAAGTTTCCTTCTCCCTTTTCCATGGTAGTCCGCAACATAGAGTAGAGATCCTCATTGATACATCATACAGGAACCAGCCTTCTCTGGAGGTTCTCACCGTTGAGGCACCCACCCTCGTGAGAAGATCCCAGTGTTTCAGCTGGATAGAGGACTGGCCATTTTGTGCACGTCTTCGAATCAGGGCGCAGCTCCAAGTTGACAACACAACCCTTTTGGCTGCCATCTACATCACAATATTCATTATGCAATTATACACATGCTCTAATACAAGCTACGTACATTGCATATCATGTTTCCAACCCCAACTTGCTACTACCAATCATTTGAATCTTCTTACAATTCCACAAATGGCATTACACAAGGATGTGTCGTTCTTTAACTTTATGTGAGACTGAGTTCAACTCCTTGCTGTTATGAACAAGTGTTATGCTTGTGCTCATACATTCAATTGATTTCTTATGCTCTCTTAAGTGTTTTAGATAGTGAATTAGTTGCAGGAAATAGAAGTTTCCAAACAATTAATCAAACATACCAACAAAAGAGAGATACGCACTAGAAGTTACCCTAGAGAATTCTGACATAGGAAAACTCCATAAAAGTGATGTCATGCTTCCACATCTCCTCTATCTTCTTTACAATTTTACAAGTTCCCTGCCTTCTTGAAGCTTTCAAAGACTCCACATCAATCAAGAACATGCTACACTTGCAATTGGACTTTACAATCTACTGTGGATCACTTGGTTCCTCAACAATCTTGAATACTGTCCTCAACCATCCCAGTTGTGTTGTCTTCATCATTCTAGCAATCATATGTAACAGTGATTCTATCCATTCTCCGTGAATTGGATGCGTTCTTGACCGTCCATGGATTCATTTATATTGTTACAGGATACCTTAGGCTTAAACAAAAATACCAAAAGTCAGGAAACTGAAGATAAACTGTCTCCCTGTGATTTAATCTTCTCACACATTGCATTTGTGCAAAACTACTGTTGTCAACCTGGAGCTGTGACATGAATCGAAGACGTGCGTGAAATGGTCAATCCTCTATCCGGTTGAAACAATGAGGTCTTCTCACGAGGGTGGGTGCCTCAATGGTGAGAAGAACCTCCAGAGAAGGCTAGTTCCTGTATGATGTATCAATGAGGATCTCTACTCTATGCTGCGGACTACCATGGAAAAGGGAGAAGGAAAGTTTAAGGGGAAATCCTACCTAAAAAGGGTGATACACCAGAAGATTGATCCACTCAATTTGGAACCTTGAACACTGAACAAACAAGGGAAAAGGAAGACCTTCGATTTCAATCAATCACTTATGCATAAATGTTTCATGAAGAGGTTCGATCTAATGACCAAAACATGAGGGAAAATGATGGAGAGAGGTCTGATACAAGACACTTTTGCAGCCACCAAACATCCACTTATAGCTTCAGCAAAAGACGTAAAGAACACTGAACTGACCTGCATAAGGATAATCTAGCAACTAGGTATGAATCATAATTTGGGAAGGGAGAGAAATCTACCACTTATGCTATACACTATGCCAACACTTGAAATCTGAAAGTACAGTCCTTCTATTGATTGAAAAGGTTACACAACTCACCAATGGCAGAGTCTAGTCTAGCCAAGAGAAGGATGATTTTAATCAAGGCTGAAAGCCAATTTATAGAGAATTACAAAAGCCAAAGATTGGCGTTGAAAAATTTAAGAGAAGGATTAACTTGGATTAACTCAAGGCTGACTTGGCCTTTCAATAAAAATATGTTTTCCCTTTGTCTTTGCATGAAGCTTCTTGCACTTGAGGAAGTGAACTTGTCTGTGTTCTGAACTGCCCACCTCTCTTTGCTTGGAAATCCACGCCAATGTCAATTTTAAAACTCTACGTGGGCTACTGGAATGTTTGAGCTGATCGTCTGAAAAGCTGAGTTGACTGTTTGATAAGCTGAGTTGGACGAAGATATCATTCTCCTTTGCATGGGAAACCCCTGGTAGATGTGGCGTTTAACAATTAGTCAATTCTAAATCTAGGACAGTCAACTTGACGTTCGAATTTAGAACTCCGGTTGAAGCTGAGTTGGACCTTCGGATGAGTTGATCCGGAGATGAGCAGGACTTCAACAACCAATGAACTGAAGCTTTGACCGATCGATCGAAAATAGCCCTTGCTTGCATGTATTTTGTCCTATTCTGGTCTGCCTGTTCATGTCTATTTCTGGCGGGATTCTATATTCAGATGTATTTTTGTCTATATCTGGTCTATATTTCCTCCGTTTGGCCTTTTTTCAACTTCTTGTCGCTTAATCTGAGGTCAACTTCCCGTGGTTTAATTCTTTCAGAGTTCTGGCTTTACCTTTGTTTCAACGGTTACTTCCCGCAGTCAAAATTTGACGTCTTGCGGGACGTCACCCTTTGGCATTTTCTCGGGCTTATTTTCTGTCAGGCCCCTTAGTCTTCTTATTTCCTTCAGAATTCTTGTTGACAATTTCCTTCGATTTCCTTCGGCTTTATGCTTGCCAATTTTGCCGAATTTGTTCATGCGGACTTTGTTTCGCCCTATGGCTCCATATTTCCTTCGGAATTCCTTCAGGCAAAAAGTCCGAAGGAATTCCTTTGGACTTTTGTCCGAAGGTTTTCTTTGTTCTGCGCTCCCTTTTATGTTGGCTTTATTCTGTCAAGTTTTTTGTTTGGTTCAAAAATCCGAATTTCTTCGGACTTTTTGTCCGAAGGGATTTTTCCTTTGTTTTTTGTTGACTTCGGACTTTGTTGTCGGCTTTTTGTGCAGGCCTCTTGTAATTTCTCCAAATTTCTTCGGACTTTTTGTCTGAAGGAATTCCTTCTGACAAAAAGCCCGAAGGAATTCATCCTCTGTCTTTTGTCTTTACCTTTACCTTCGAAATGCCCTTCGGGAAAGTCACAGTGGTCTTGTCACCGACCAAGTGCCCTCCGCAAGGGCTTCTGTCCCTTCATCTGCGCCTTTGTCGAAAAAATTGTAGGGAACCCGGGTTTTTGCAGGGGTCCCGAATTTGACGTGTACCTTCTCGAAGGGCAGGTGCCCTTCGGGATTGTTGAAAATGACCCTTCCGAAGGGTACCTTGCCCTTCGGGTTTCTTGTTTTGCCCTCTTCATCTGCCTTCCAAAGACACCCTTTGCTGAGAATGTCCTTCGGATTTCTTTGGACTTTTGTCCGAAGGAATCATTACTTGGTTTTTTCTTGCTTTTTGGGCGGACTTTTGGATTCTCCGAAGGAATTACTTCCTTTGTCTTAGGCTCTTTCCTTTGTTATTTCTTGTGGACTTATGTCCTTAGCTCTTTCCCGAAGTTATGTCCTTAGCAGAAGCCTTCTTTGATGAACCATTCCTTCGGACAAAAGTCCGAAGGAATTAATCCTGTTGTTGCAAAGGCAAGTCCTTACCAAAGAAAAAACAATGTATTCTTTCCCAATGTATTCTTTCTTTCCTTGGATGGAGATGTGAATTTTCCGAATGGCAAGAGACAATATGCCCTGTGGAAGAATTGTCAACAACTACCTCTCAAAATTGTTCAGCATTTGCGATATCGCCACTGAGAATACTGGCAGTTGCAAAACTGCCCCATAAGGTTACAAATCTGCCCCGGCAGTTATGTAACCGCCACCTGCATAAACTGCAGTTTCCTAACTGCCATTTCACTATTCACAAAAATTCTTGCAACTTGTGTAGGCCAAAACTTTTACATACAGACTCAAAATTAGGTGCCCTTTTTTTTAAAATGGTACATTGTTTTGAGAGGAAGCCAAATATGTAATCAAAAACCACTTTGGATGTTCTCCCTATGCTGTTTTTTGCCTCTGTACACAACCTGTATTTAATGAGGTCATAACATGTTGCAAACACTTCTTTAGTCTACTTAACAATCAATAAACTCCACTAACTGATTTTAATGATGTACATGATCCTATTTTGGATCAATATGCATAATGTCCATCATGATCACATCATCATAAGCAGTTCAGGTGTTTCCGCATAGTTATGGAATTGTTAGCTATCATAAAAGATTATGTGCGTTCATTATAGAAAGGAGTTGTTGGAAAAATTCTTAAGTAGTTTGTATTCAAGAAGGAAGTAAATTTCTAATGTCCAAGGTACTTTAACTCTGCAAGGTATGAGTTATGGGGAGATGAAAGGCTATCATCTAGCATGTTTTAATTGAAATTTATGAGATAAAATATTTTCAATAGATCTATACCTTACAACATTCTTGTAGGGGCCAATTTTTGTCTAGAATCCACATAAAAAGGATTACTTTAAGAGCAAGAGAACTTAAAGCTGGATACAAAAACAAAATGTTCTTATGAGTAGGGGATGCGAGATTGCTGGTCTTAAGGTCAATTTCCATTCTAGTTGTGGTTGGGATATATTAGCACAAAAAACTGCGATCTAAGATAGATAAATATTGTCTACACACTTCTTTTCTACCATCTCTAATTGTGCATACTACTACATTCTAGTAATTTTAATGTATATGTATTAAGTGAAATTAAACAAGCAAATGTGGTATTAATTGAAAATGACTCTTACCTATTCAGTGTCATGATGTTAGGCTGATTCTGAGCTTAAGTCTTAGTGGTAAATTATTGCATATGTATTAAGACTTTCTGCTCTGGATAATGTGTCAAATTTATGCTGTAATAGTAATATGAATTATGTCAAAGACCATACCTCAACATGTCAACCAAAAATTAGCTCCCCATTCCCACTTTAAAATTGAGAATGTTGTATTGTGTGAAGGAAAATGATTGTCAGTTTTTTCTAGTATTTGGTTTTCAAACTTCCTGGGTTGCTGCACAACAATAGTATTATTTGGACTCTTTTTTATTTTGTCAATTTACAAGTGATGCAGGATTGTTTTCTAACTTCCAATTCACATTAACGCGGAGTTTGTACATCTATCAGGGTAAACAAGGTGGTGTTATAGGTATTACAGTAGATGGCGAGGGTGCTGAGCCTTTCACAGACACAAAAGAGGATAAAGCAGCAGCACAAAGACGCCTTGAATTTCAGTTAGGATGGTATGGTCCTTATCTATAATTTTTTGGCTCTTGGGAAGTATTTATTTTTATTTTTTATATGAAGTATTGTATATAGGCTGTAGGTAATAATTTGCATATATGACTCCGCTTTTTGTTGGTTACATAGTTCAGTCAAATATCATAGTCCTTTGGAGAAAGTAGTCTACTAGGCACTCCAATGCTCTAACATGTGATTTGATTTCTATGGATGGATCTGATGATCAGTTTTAGGATACTAAAAAGTTAAATATAACTGATATAATGGTGTGCTTTTCCACCAAAACTGTGATATACAATGTACAAACTTGTTTCTTTGTATTTGTTTTAGTGAATTAACTCAGATTGTTGTTGCAGGTTTCTGGATCCTCTATATTTTGGTGAATATCCTGCAAGCATGCGCAAGAAGCTTGGGGGCCGTCTTCCTCAATTTACATCTAGTGAGGTTGCTTTACTACGTGGATCTGCAGATTTTGTTGGACTCAATCACTACACAACGCGATATGTGATATCATCAATGGAAAAGTCTGAACAACTTGATTTTTTCGAGGATCAAAATATACAGAGAATAGGTAAGTTCCACATTTGAAGCTATAATCCATTATATTTCACTTCCGAGGTTAGAGAATCTCTACTTGCGAAATGTATGATAGAAATTGGCATTTATATTATAAACTGATCCATGAATGGATGTTACAGCTGAATGGGAAGGAAGGACCATTGGAGAAAAAGTAAGAAAATGCTTCTCTACTCTTCATCTTAAAAGCTAATTCTCTCTTTTTGTTTCTCTTTTGGTTGTACACTAGAGGTATATAACTTCCTTTATCATTCATCTTTCACTTATCCCAAAGTGTTTTTGTTATCTGTGGAAATTAACATTCTCTTTCAGTCCTACACCAACCTCAACACAGCCACATATGTTAATCTTTTGACCAGCAAGCCTACATTGAGGTGATTATTAGCAGCAGTGTCAATTTAACTGCTTCAATTACATTATGCTCTGTATCAAAACCTGCTGGTAATTGCGAGAAATATGGAAAAATTAAGCAAAAGGGTTTTCGACTAATTTACTATGGGCTGCGTCAAGGCCTGATAACCAAGGTTTTCGGTGAGTAACTAACCACAGTTACTCGCTGAAAACTGCAGTTATCAGGCCTCGACTTGGCCTTGACTCAGCAAGTGCGCAAACATAGTGAAAAGTGGTGGAAAAAACGTCATTGTGCAATCTTTTACATCTTTTACTCCTGCGGGTTTTGATACAAAATTCAGTGATAGCATTGCTTTTACCACTCCCATTTGGACCCACCACTATTGAGAAACTCTGTTACCATTGTATGTATTTCAGTGCTCAATATGCAAAGGTATACTCGAGTCAATCTAAGGACATAAAATCAAATTCATGAATGTGTAGCGGCAGAGAGAAGGAAGCCATCTAGCAATTGTTGTAGCCTGTGCAATCATGCTGTGTGCCCTCAAGCCTGTGGCTGTGATTGTGATATTTATAATTTTATTATTCTTCAAGAATTAATATACTCCAACAAGCTTGTAAACTTGTACAGTTCTAGCATCCACATTTTTCTGTAGTTGACAAAGGAAAGCAACAACATACAAGAAAGACCCACAAAATTTGAACGGTTTGAACCATAGTTACCAAATCTTGTCGGATCAACACAAAATCTGGCCGGATGCAAATTTTTTGGCCAACCCGGATAAGTTTGTCCGGGTCGGCCCTTTTTTTTTTCAAAAATTTAAATTCTTTATTGTTTTAATTTTTTTGCAAAAAAAAAAAAAGCCCAGAAACCATAGATATTATATAATATTATCATTTTATATCACTTAATTAATTTTTTTCTTGTATTTGTCAATTTTGCATATTTATAAAACTATGTTGACACACACACATATATGTATATAATATTATCATTTTATATTACATAATTTTTTTCTTGTATTTGTCAATTTTGCATATTTAAATTCTTTATTGTTTTAATTTTTTTGCAAAAAAAAAAAAAAAGCCCAGAAACCATAGATATTATATAATATTATCATTTTATATTACTTAATTAATTTTTTTCTTGTATTTGTCAATTTTGCATAATTTTGACACACACACATATATGTATATATGTATATTCCATATTGTATTTTTTCGAACTTTTTCAAGAATTCTAGATTTTTGGATTTTTTTGCCCTCCCAAATGGATCTGGATTTCCGAACTTGGTAACTATGGTTTGAACATTGAAGTGTAAATTTGAGATGCAAGTGCATCTATGGTTCAATTCTTTTAATTTTTTCCCCATTTTTTCCTACTTTGATTCTAGTTACTAAAACCTAAGGTTTTAATTTTTTTTGCGTTTGTTTTATAGGGTTTCAAGTTTTCAACTTCAAAAATGGCATTCGTTTCTCATAGGCCTAGGAAGTTTGATGACCCAACATGGAAATATTGTTATGACGACCCAAAGAATATCTCTGTCATATGCAATTATTGCGGGTTTAAGATGGTTGCTGAGTCAATCGCCTAAAATACCACATAGCATGGATTCTAAGTAATGATGTGCCGATATGCGACAAAGCGCCTCTTGAGGCTCAAAGAGAGATGGTTGTTGTCTTAGTTGCATATGAGGAGGGAAAAAAAGAAAAAAGGTCTGCTGAAGCACTTGCAACCATGATGATAGAGGGCAACAAGAGTTCATTCTGATGAGTTAGGAGTCTTTGGCTTTTCTATTGCCTAGAGGGCAGTTTGGGGATGGGGCTCACCTAGTGGAGACAGTTTAGGTTCACCTTCATAGGGATTCTTTGTTCCTTGAAATACTCTTGGGTCACAACCGTCACTTGAAGGTACGACTTGGAACAAGGAATTGCAAAATGAAGCAAGGGTGGTGGTGGAAATTTTTTGGTACTAAAACATCCCATTCAATATGGTGAAAAGCCCATATCGGGAGAATTCAGCAATTGCTTTGTTTGTTGTTGGGAAGGGATTCGAAGCCCCTACTCATGACTTGAGAGGCCCAATGTTGAAGGATGTTAAAAGGACAAAAATTATTGTAGATGACCAAAATGAATATGGCACAAAAAGAGTTGCAACATTTTGTCTGATGGGCAAATAGATGGAAGAAACTGCACCTTGATAAACTTTCTAGTGGCTTCAAGTGGGCAGTTGGTGTTCTTGAAGTCAATCAATGCCTCTGACAAAATGAAAAATGCAAACACTTTGTGTGATATGTTGGATGAGATGGTGATGGAGATGGGTGTGGAGAACTTTATCCAAGCTGTGACTAACTATGCAACAATGTATGTAGCAATGGGGAGACTTCTTGGGGAGACACCATTCACGTTTTTGGAGCCCTTGTTCAATCCATTGCATTGATCTCCTACTTGAGGACATAAGAAAGATGACATGGGTGAAAATGTGGTTTAAGAGGTGAAAAATATCACAAGATACATCTACAATCATCCTTGGGTGCTAAGTTTGATGAGAGCGCACACCAACGGAAAGGAGCTTGTGTGACTGGAAGCCACATGATTCGCTACAAACTTCATCACATTGCAGCCTTGCTAACATATCTTAAGCAGATATTTGTGAGCACACGGTGGTTGAATTCTACCTATAGCAGGAAGGCCGAAAGGGAAAGGGTCATGAAGATTGTTTTTGATGATGTGTTTGCAAAGACCACAAATGAGATCATCAAGATAACATTAAACTTAACTATTTTTTATTTATCATTTTTTTTTCTAATTTTTTTGGCTCAAATTTGTCTTAATTTTAGTTTTAAAATTATACGTTATTTCTTTTTAGGTGTCAAAGCCATTAGTTAGAGTTCTATGGTTGGTGGATGGAGAAAAACATCCAATGAAATATGATCCCATTTGGCACCTAATTGATCGTAAATGGAACAAGTAACTCCACCAACATATATTTGCAACAACCTACTACTTGAATCCCAAGTTTTTCTACCTGGATTCATTAAGCGCTGATGAGGAGGTCATGAATGGCCTAAACACATACATAGAGAGAATGATTCTTCACGAAGCCACTAGAGACATAGTTGTCTATGAGCTGCAGATTTATAAGACTACAGAGGGGAGGCTCCTTCTTTCACCTCTATGCATTCGAAGGAGAGTGGCCCACAGCCAGGTAAAAAATATTAAAATAGTGCCCTTTCATTGTAGCTTATTTGTTATAAATGCACACCTAGTTGACTTACAAAGTTATAAATGTACTATTTGTAGATTTCTGGTGGGAATATTATGGTGCAAAAATGCCAAATCTTCAAAAGTTAGCCGTTTGCATTTTGTCCAGCCATGTAGTGCTCCTGGCTGTGAACAAAATTGGATCATGTTTGAGGCCATTCACATAAAGAAGTACAATGCGCTGACAACACAATGTCTCAATGACCTTGTCTTTGTTTGGTACAATCTTCATCTTCGTGTGAGACAAGTAGAAAGGCAATATAGTCACGAGGCAATTGACTTGGATGATATTGATCCATACACAGACTAGATTGTTGAGTTTGAGGATCTGCAACGAAGCCCATGTTTATTGAGGAGGAGGTTCCAATTTGGAGAGGGAAGCAAAAGAAGCGATAACAAGGGAAACAGAGGCATCGGGATGGGTTGGTGAGGATGTGGATGATATGTTTGCAGATGATATTCCAAAAGAGGAATCTTTACCTTCCACTTATAGGGCATAGTAGAGGAGTTGGAGATGATTTTATGGTGCACCGTGCATTGATGACTGGTCTATGAGCATTGTACTCTTTTTTTTGTTTAAAATCGAGCATTGTACTATTATTTGGTCAAAAACTAATTAAAAACATACTTATGATTGAGTTATTTGTTTTTGGCATACATTTCTCTACATTCATTTCATTATTTTATGTATTTCAGTTTATTTGATGAATTTATATATTTTTCAAAGTATCGATAAAGTTGTCGATAATTGCCGAGTCCTGAGTAAGGGTCAAAAATTTGGGCTGTTGAGTAATTGCTGAGTACGAGTTTTTAAACTATGACATTATGTTTTTTAATAATCTTTAGTTTTACATGATGTAGGGGAAACTATTTAGGTCCAACAATTGTATCAAATAAAATTATCATTGATGAAGCTAATATTATTAACAAAGTGAAGGGAATTTATAAGGCTATTCAAAGTCAAAATATAACAAATGCTTAGTTTAGAAGGGGCATAGAGGAATTGCTTGGCTCATAGTAAATCCAACGAGAAGTGAGGGATGGTCTTTTGCATGGATTGGAAAAGGATTCTATTACACTTGGTTTGACATTTACTTTTCCTTATCATTGGCAAGGGGGTTCAACAAAAAGAAGGAGAAACTCATTGTACTAATAGAATTATGATGAGGGTAGAGTCACAAGAGAGTCATTGCTAAATGTGGAGTGTTAATGAATGTAAGTGGTTTTGGTCACATGCATGGGGCTCTTATGAAATGTTTGAGATGGTTATAATTATTTCCTTATAGTGTGGTTTGGGGGAGGCTATCATGTTGCATGGCTGATAATACAAGACTAGATTCCTTACCCTAGAGGAACATCAATGGATAGCCTAGGAATCAATTTCCATAATAAATCTAAGAACAATTTTGTGCATGGATTTGTTCTTTGAACTCAAAAATTTACATCTAAAAGATAAATGTTTCTATACATATGAAAACCACATCGCCATTAAATGCTTATTATTGAGAAAGGTAAGAACTGAAATCTGTTTCTATAAGTAGAACAATGAATCAATGCATTCGTAGGTATCTAGATGTAGGGGTATGAAACCCATTGGCTGACATGCCTGCAAAACCACCCCATTAGGGAAACCATTATGATTGATACGAACCTCTTAGAGTTAGAAGAGCCCCCACTCTTGAGGTTGATGCCATTCATTGCCACCCCACAACCGACTATGGAACCCTCCCTATGTCATAATTCTTTGGGAACATGATATTTGCCTTAGTGCCTCCAAGCTTCATTTGCCTTATCTGAAATAAAGAATAATATAATTGTGCCACTAGAACATAATGGGGTTCTATGCCAACAAGTATAGGGGCTCAACACATATCAAACCCATGCCCACTAGAACATAACGGAATTTCTACTGCCCATGCAAACACCCCTTATGACTTCCAACACATTCCAAACCCATGCATAAACAAAAAGAACTATGCATGAACATGCAAAGCACATAAGCATGTGCAAGCCGTTGTGTCATTTGACATGACATCCAAGTCCCATCCCATTGTCAGTGAGCCAACCGATAAATCTGTCCTAGATGCAATTCATACTGTCACAGGAGGCAAATCTATGTGAAAAGAAACTAGGAGCACCACCAGCTAGAGATAACTTCCTTGCGTGACTAGCACAAGGCACATCAAATTTGCCTATTTTGCACTCAAGGAGTTGTTGATACAGAGTGGCATTACAACAACATATAGGCTTGCTACTTGGATAGTCTACAGGTGGACTCTATACCTAACCTCTTTCAACAGGTAAGAATAGAGAAAAAGGGGGCCTTCTGATACAAAATACTAGTAGGATAATCAACCTTCAGAAAAATGAGCAATGGAGACTTGAACTCGAACTTAACTGAGCTTATTTCTTCTTTCAGAAGCTTCTCATTTATTCCGTGATGATTTGTATTCTTGTGGTCCCGTAGACTGTTTTGGTCTCATGGACGTTATTAAAATCTATTTACTTATTTATTATCCTTCAATGACACAATAAATATTTTCACTGTTATCCTTTCCCTTTCCTAAACAACAGCTTGCGTAGGGTTTCCTAGATTGAGAAATCTTTGGTTCATGATCAATCATCATGCAATAAAGTGATAAACTGATTAATAAACAACCACATAAATATGCTAGAAAAAATGGAAATGAAATCAACCTTTGCTCTTTTTCAAACTTTAATTTTCATAATTGAGGAGAGATAAGGTTGCATAATTTCCTTACAAATTTGAACTTTCAGTACAGGCTGATTGCAGTAGAGAGATCTTGAAATAAGATTACCAATTTTTCTAAACATAGGGATGATGCACAGCAATCTTATTTCAAATTATGGTCTCTGAATATGGTGCAAGAAGGCTGACTTCTGATGCAAATAAACCAAGTATCAAGTCTGATTTCAGGCCTCTATAATGCACAGACTTAATGACTCTTGGAATTCCTCTGGGTGACCTGTGGCATTCGTTTGGACATGATCTCTAAGAGTCCCTTTTACCCTAAACATCATACTTGCACCTCTTATGCTTCAAATGAAGCTTGTAAGGGTTATTTGAGTGCTTCTTAATGACTCTTCTAGACACATAACCTTTGGGTTTAAGATAGTAATGTACCACTTCCTTTCCCTTTTGGATGTCTTTGACCTCTGGAACCCTTTTTTGTAATTAGACTCTTATTTTGTCTTTCTTGTACACTACAAGATATTTCCTTTGCTATATAAATAAAATGCTGCATCATGTGATCCAATATTACCTCGTGACTGAATCAGATTGTGGTTATCTTAACCGAACCCAAAAAACTGCTAGCATATTGCAGCTACAGACAGACTATATTGGTAAGATTATGTACGAAAAATGGACTTACAATCTATACTGCACAATTTCAAAGTCTATGAATAGAAGTTCTGACCTACATGACAAAACCTCGAGCCATCCAGTATATTCGTCGCAAAGCTCCATCATCACTGGAAACAAATTCTTCCCCAAAAACTCAAGCATATTCGGCTTTGTCAAATTTTAAAGGGATGGACAGATTTACTCCCATTTTTGTAACAAGTTAAGCTTTTTTGAATGATCAAAAGTCTGAAGTTTTTTCAAGATCTTGTCGATGAAGAGAAGCACAATTTCATTTTGTGGCAATGAATCTCGAGGGTATTGGTCAGACATCCTTTCAAAAGTAGAAGGATTTTCCTCCTTCAAAGTCAAGAACGTCAGTGGTGAACAGTTTAGCTACTTCTTGTACAGTCCTGCTACCATGGACAAGCATTGTTTTTGATAAAAGACGCAATTCTTTTGATAACAGGAACTATTTACATCAAACCCTTTAATGGTGTGGAAAGCAATCAATTCAAGTTTAACAACAGCTGCTAGAAAGATTACAAATTGGAGCAAGCAACTCAAAAAATAACCACATACAAGCAAAGTGCATAGACACCAACAAAAGAAAGGATTACACAGTAGCGAAGTTCATGTCTAAAGCTAAAGATGCGCCTTATAAAAAACTCCCTAGGTAGATTTAGGGCAATTATTATTATTATTATTATTATTATTATTTGCTAGGTGACGACTTTTGACTAGAACATGGACTGATCTGGGACACAATCAGAGGCCCAAATCCCCGTGTTTTATTAACCACTTAAATACCAAATGTATACCAACTATTACCAACAACGGCCACAACCAACCTCAAGAGGAACCAATGGCCATTAACGGCCCCAAGAATACAACCAACGGCCACAACTAACCTCATATGCCTTCCCTGAGATTTGAACCTAGGTAGGGCTTGAAACAAAAAAGCCATTTTAACCAACTCACCCACATTTCATTGGCTGATTTAAGACAATATTAGTCATATACATATGGAAAAAATTTCCCTTGAAGATGTGTTATATGTAGTGCAAGTTAAGCCTTAAAAGCACACATATCAATTATTTTGTTGTCCCCTCCCTTGTTGGGAGGGCAGAAGCAAAACCACTATTTTCCTTTGCTTGTTCTCCCATATCAGCACTTGCATGGTCATGAGACACACATTGAGGGACTACAATCCTAGGTTGGGGCATATAGAAGATATATTTCCATTTTCTACCCCTAACCATTTGAAAGAGATAATTTAAAGATCAACTACTATAATAATTAATCATAAGTGAAAATACACAATAAAATCATTATTCACCATAAATCCATACGATGAATGTGTCAAAACACCATATTTTTCAATGGGGAAATCAATACACTAGAAAACAACTGCATGTGTTATTGAAAGATGACTTGAAGCAATTGCAAGATATCACAATGTGCATAGAACTTCCAAGAGAGAAAACGAGACAAGATAATAAAATCCAAAGTAGCACTAGAATGTGTTGTTGAAAGATGACCCAAAATTGCAAGATATCACAACGTGCATAAAACTTCTTCCAATAGAGAATACGAGAAAAGATAATAAAATCTGTAGAAGTACTAGGAGAATCCTTAGAAAGACCCTACAAGTGTGTGTGAAGAAGAGACACATTAACTCTTTAAATAGAGTGAAGAGTAGAAAAGAAGTTACAAAGTAACTCCAATCATTACCTTAGCCTACCTTTCAACTGTGTGCCTAATGTCCCTATTTCCAATGTAGTGAGGGGGAAGTGGGTGCAAAGTGGCAAAGAATTTATGTTTAAAATATTTCTCTTAATGAGAAATATCTCTAATGGGAGAAAAGAGGTGAAGGCTACACGCGGCCTCATATTCCATGGATTATATGAATTTTCAATTCATATGGGAATAAATAAAAATTAATTTCCAACACTCTCCCTTAAGATTTATTTTGGGGTTAAAAAATTGTAGAGCAACTTTAAGACATAGAAGGGAGGTGTCATTACTCAATATTTCTCCTTGATAACTTCCTTTAAGAGGGAAAAACACAAAATTACAATGATTTAAAAAAATAAATGTTTTATGTGGAGGCACAAATTTTCAAATCACTACACCCACCATATAAAATGGAAGGGAGCAATCTAAGTACATTAAATAGTAAATAAAGACCTGAATTGAGAGATTGAATGAAAGTACCTTGAGAGAATTGATAATTGAAAGTGGAAATAGAGAGCTAAAGAGATGTGTTCTTGATTTTTGATTTACCTGAGTTCTGAGAGACTAAAAATGCTAGAAAGGGGAATCTAAAGAACTGTAGAAGATCATCTAAAAAGAAGACAATGATCTTAGACAATGACCAGTTTCATATGGATTGAAAGTAGCAAGACCAGTTTCGTATGATTTGAAAATGAGAGTCCTCTCGAAAGTGGTTGACTTGCTTTGAAAATGGATGTATAGATATATAGGGTGTGAAACTTAAAACCCTCCATCACTAGCAAATGTCTAGAAACCTCGTTTCGATAAGCAGAGTAATGCATGCAAATGTCAAAATCATCTCTCCTTTGATCTAACCCTAATATGGCCTCAAAACCTAGCAATACATCTAATACAAGGAAATATGTAGAATTAGTTTCTCGCCTCCCTTGAGTGGGGGTTGCTCTACATATCAAGATGAGAATCACGGCTCATGTAGTTCTATGCATAGTTTGCATACTCGGACTCAGCAGATCAAAAATCTTTCGTCTCGACAAAAACTTGGCAATGCTCGACAACTTAAAAAAATGCTTATATTTCTTTAAAAAAATGTAAACTGTACACAAATTATAGTTACATAATGTATCAACGAGTTTATAAAACGTTGGGGAAGTGTTTTCTATTAGACTTGAATATAAATGAAATACAAAATTGCATATCATGTGAATACAACCTCCAACCGATAACTGTTATAACTTATACTTATGAATTTATGATGATTGTCATTGAAAATCAACAATAAATTGCATATCCATGCAAGTTACAAATTAAAAGAATTTACAATTTCTTCTTCCCCGTTTGAGTGAAAAACTGGAGAGACTGAAAGGATCTAGTCCTCGCACTCCGATGCGACTCGTGGCTCTACCTAGAAAGTTGCCCTTGTGGCTCCACCTTGGTACTAGATGGAAGTGACTCCCCCTTTACCTCATGTTTGATATCATCTACAAGGATGTCATCCAATCCAATCTTTCTTGCTTCTGATGTACCACTACCTACACCCTCCATAGCTTGCTTCTTGAAATCAATAATCTCATCCTCTATGAACAAGGGGTCTCCTCATCCTATGTAGTCTAGTCACTGCAGGGATCAATCTTATCCAAATCAATAGGCTCATATGATGTGTCCACCTTTCTTGTGCAAAGCCGAAGGTTGTATTGCACAAAAACTAGGTCATTAAGGTGTCATTGAGTCATTTTATTGTGCTTCTTTGTGTGAATGGCCTTAAACAAACTCTAGTTGCCCACATCCAAAATCACTGCAAGGTTGAGATAAAATTCGGAGGGCTAACTTTTGAAGATTTGGGGTATTTCTACCCCAATCTTCTCACCAAGAACCTACAAAAAAGATATTCAAAGGTTTGTAAGTAATTAATAATTGTAAATTTGTAACTTTTAAGATATAAATAAAGACTTCAATTTTTGTTACTTGGTGTTTGAGTGGATCTCTCTTTTAGCTAGTGCCGAAGAAAAGAGCCTCCCCCTAACCTACTTGCAATTATGCAATTCTAAAATAATGAGATCCCTCACCTCAACCTCAGATTTCATCCTCTCAATGCATGTTGAGAGGCCCTCCGTAACCTCCCCATTAACATTTGTGAAGCCATCATAGTAGAAAAACTTGGGGTTGATGTAGTACCCGATTGGATGAATGGGTTGGTGGAGTTGATTGTTCCACCTCCAATAAATTATCTCTCAAATGGGATCAAATTTGTCTCTATATCCTCTATTATAATTTTGGATGGCCTCTTTGGCCCTATCCATGGCCTCATCAATGTATTCTATTGGGTTTTGCTCTCCATCCACGAAGCACAAAACCTTCACTAAAGGGTCTGACACCTACAAAATTACAAACAAATTATAGATACAAACTTAAAATTAAAGTAAATACTTGTAAAAATTGAAAATAAAGGAAGTAACTTGAAATTGAAGTTTTAAATTATATTGATGATCTCTAGAGCTCTCTTTGCAAAGGCATCATTGAAAATCATCTTTGTGGACCTCTCTCAATTAACTTTATTTGAATATGTTGAGTCCAGGCACGCTTGATCCACAAATATTTACTTCAATGGTGTCAACAAACTAAAAATCCTTTGCAACATTAGGAAGTTAGTTGCAAACTTTGTGAACCCTGTTTGCACAAGCTCTTTCCCTTTGGTGTGATCTTTCATCAAGTTGAGACCTAAGAGTCATTATAAATGCATTTTGTGATGTTTTTGGCATCTTCTACAAGCGGTCTCACCCAATTAATTTTGCCTATGTACTCCTAAATAAGGTCAAGGCAATGCTTTGCATAAGGGGTCCAAAAGAGTGATGGATGTCTCTCCTTAAGCAGTCTCCCAGCTGCCACATATGCTACTGCATTGTTAGTGATAATTTGTACAATATTTTTGATGCTCATCTCTAAGACAACCTCCTTAAGCATTAGGCTCAAAGTTTATGCATTATTTACTTTTTTAGAGGCATCAATTGATTTCAAAAAAACCATCTCACCATTTGAAGCTGCTAAAAAATTGATGAGGGTGTGGTTCCTTCCATCCATCCATCCATCTGAAAGAATGGTGCATCCAAACTTTCACCAGTGCTTCTTTGTTCTTCCAGAATTGACTTTGCATTTGCAACACCATTCTCGATCAATCACCTTGTTGGTCCTTTAGTCTTGTGGGTCGCACACCAGTCCTCTCACACGAACCATTTAGGATACCAACACTTGACCTTCCCACACCAACATATCACGCAAGGGGGAACCTTGCGCAGTCCCCTGAGGCATACAAAGGGGAACCGGGGTAGGTCGGGGGTAGTTGTTTGCAATGGTGAAACCTGCTATATCTCGAGCCGGTTCTTAGAGCATGCAACATGTTTCCTCACAAAAATATGGCAGCAAGTTTGCACCTATACAAAAAGAGCACATACACGTCATTCAATAGAAGTACATCATGTAGCCTAAGGGGTGGCATGTGACAATATTCTACAGTCATAACAAAGATAGCAACATCATTCCATTACTTATCAACTCAAGATTACATGGATTGAAACATGCTCAAAGGCACTATAATCAATCATAACCTATCTACTTTTTCTAGGAATTTTGTAGCACTTAGTTATCTCTTGCCAACCCTCCCAGAGAGAGGGCTTTCTCTTCCCAAGTCTTTGCCTTTTATAGGCTTTCAAACAGTCTTGTGTGTCCCTTAGTAGCTCAGTTGCCACCAATCAATAGTAAATGCCTTTCCTGCCCATTTGACAATTAATGCAGCTCACTACTCAAGCCCAGCTACCATCTTTCACCACTTCTTAGTTGTTTGTTAGAATCGAGTCTTCATTCATAACTCCCACCATTTATCCCCTAAATTTTTGCTGCGGTTCCTGGATCTGCGCGGTTTGACTTCTCTTGATCTTGTTGTTTTGTCGTTTAGCACACGTCAGCCCAATTTTGTGTTGGCTCACGCTTGCCTTGTTGGAAGAATTTGTCTCATGCGTGCCAGGTCAACTGTCTTGTGCGCTCCTTGCTACCTTAGTCTTGTGTGCACTTTGGGAGCATAAATGGATCAACACTCCCACTTAAGTCTTTTGAAGAGATTTCCTTGTACCCTTTCTCTGCAATTGTCAATTCCGTCACAAAATACTCCCAGTATGGGATCTTAGTCACATTGAAGAGAAGGCTGTTATAATATCAAAAATTTACATCTTATTTGCTTCTCGGTGCACCTCTTTGTTCCACCCTATGCCTTGCAACAAAAGTTGTGCCCCAAAGATGTTTCTAGGTAAAAATAGCTATGTGACTGGGTTTTGCTCAAATTTGATGAGGTGGAGGTGCCTCATATGCATAGACCATGGCTAGAGCCTACAATCTCTGCCATATCTACCTCTGTTTCCGCTGCCGAGTTGGGATTAATGGCTATTGCTATGGCTGCTTGTACCCTTGCCATCTCTAGTTTATTTTTATCCAATAATGCAAGCTCTGTCTACATCTCTTATTTTGCTTCTTCCTTAGTATTGGGACATAGTGTGACATCACAACAAGGAATGCATGCAATATGGTACTTGAGGTGATTGATGCCTTTAGAACTTTCTTTGAGTAGAACATGCAAATCACATTCTCTTGGGTCAATCCAACTATGACATACTTCCAAGCGGTGGTACGGCTTCTAGCAGGATAACTTCCACTTGCTGATGTTGAGCTACATGCCATTGTAGGCTAACCTACAACATGTTCATAAACCCTATGTATAGGAAAAAACCAGCAATTTCGTTCATAAATTATGAAAAAATAGCATAAAATTTAAATCATGAATAAAAATTATGGGAATTGAACGGAATGCATATAAATTTATAAATCATGTTTATAAACCTAATATTAACATTTCAGAAAGAATTTACATGCTTGGAAATAAAGAAAAAAAAAGAACTAATCTGGAAAGTGAAATTCCTCAAATCTACTCTACAAAATCTCTATAAACTCCCTCCAATTCACTCAAAGGATACTCAAATGTTGTGTGATGAGAATGTGTTGGAGTGTGGGCTTAAAACTAAGCAAATGCAACATTTTTACTGCAATTTTACAGTCAAACCACATATTCACCACATATGGTGAGTCCTTGCTTAGAACTCGTAGTGTACTTGCCATGAGTTCTGCGCTGAAACTTTCCCTAAAGACACATGAGTTTGAGTGGTGAATACTTGCCTGAGCAAAAAAATGGCAAGTACTCAACAAATTGCTTGTTGAGTATATAGACTATGGTTCTATGCATGTGAATGACCCATCCCAATGAGAGAGAGGTCTCCACACTTTCTCCTGTTAGTAAATATGAATGTTGAAAGAATGAAGAGAAATGGAAGGCATACGACACACTTACACACTTGTGTGTGTTCGTCTTTTATTAAACAAAAAGTAGTTACATTCAGTTGGGAAGGTTGATAACCAACCATTAGTTAATGTTTAACTAATAGCTAAGTAATAACTTTAATACCCTCCTTTAGTGACTAAATTGGAGACTACTCCAAGTTTGTCCCGAGATTTTACAAAGTGGGACCAAAGAGTTTGGTCATTACATTTACAGACTACTCTTTAAATATCAACATGAAATATGCAGTCTGACATTTCGCTACTGTCCAATGTAGGAGCTTGATGTAGACAAAAACAAAAAAAAATAGTCAACAACAAAACAAAGATCCAATTGTGTGGACATAAGATAAATCAAGCTATCCACCAATTCTTTCTGGTTCATTAACTAGTGATGAATTATCATTGGCTGATAACTTCAACCCAACCTCCATACTTCTGAATCTAGAATCTTGGAGAAACTGATCAAACAAAATATACCAGGGTCATGGAGCCAACTTAAGTCCACGCGGGGACTTAATCAAGCTACAAAGCAAATGATCATATCTAGGTACCCGAAGACTTTCAGGTAGCACCATGTAGACCTCATCCAAAATTTCGTTTAAGAAACCAAATTGAGTTGCTATGGAGAGAAGCAATTGATATGTGACCATCTTCACGGTAGGAGTAAAAACCAACTCCACAGTAAGAGAAAAAACTATCTCTTCATTTATTCTCTCATGTTGGTAAAAGCCTTTCACAACAAGATGAGCCTTGTACTTGTCCAAAATACCAATTTTTTCCACCCATTTTCGTTCAATTGGTCATTCAATTGGTAATTCAAGTACCATGAAAAGGTTAGAAGCGAGAGCAAAACAACCATGCTTTGCTGAATTAACAACCTTGTTTTGGGTCCCCTGAGCCAGTGCCTTTGACTGAGGCATTTCATCCTCCCACACAACTATCTGTGTATTTGATTGATATTGAGGAATTACATTCTCCCACACATCATTTGTAGTGGATATTCCCTCCACAACTAATGCATGTAAATTAACTAGAGCAGAGTCAACAAGACTATGAGGAATTTCATTCTCTAGCATATCTTGTATGGTGGAGTCTCTCTACATTCGTGTATTTAAGTTTGACTATGGCAAGGTCAACAAGTCTATACAAGCCACCTTGGCCCATACCTAGGGAAATTACTCTATCTTGTTTTACATTGGACACAATACACTATTTCATAGAGAGATGTGTTGCGGCCAACACAACCTCCTTCGGAGAAGTGGGGGAGCCCTTTGGAAATTCTCAACTCAAAGCTTTCCTAGAGCTTCAATCCCTTTCCAGTCGGCCTCAGACCTTGAGAATCTTCTAACTTCTGTTCCGCCTTGGCTTGTTGAGTGTTTAACAATGTTTGTGATGATGAATTGGTCTTTGTTAAAGATCCTTGTAGTCTTCTGAGGCTAAATACAATCTAGTCCTTGCTGCGTTCTAAAAGAACAAAGGGTTTTCATACTTAAAATATTTTATTGCGCTAATTTTATTTTTACATATTCAAACTTGTGCTTTTCCTAGAGTGTCAGTCCCCTGGAGTCCTACTCAGCATTTCATAAAGCTTTGGTAGCAAACAGGTGAGCTTTTAATTGATTATATGGCTTTCTTTTAACTTGGTTGCTTTTCGTGAAATCTCGCAGGAGATCCCGACTAAATGAGGAAGCGCCATGTGGACCCTAACAGTGTAATGTCCCCAATTTGGGATAAGCAAGGAATAATGGGATTGGGCACAAACCCCAATAAAAAATATGAAAAATAATAAAATAGACCAACCACTCTAGGTCTATCAAACAAACCACAACACCTCCAAAGTGATTCAAATACTAAATGCTTGTTGGCCATTTTTTGGCCCACATATCAAAATTTGCCTAAGTATGAAAAAGGGAGCTTTCAGGGAAGAAAATGGCAAGTCTTTGGGAGGACTTCGGGTTTCTGAGGGCACAGTGCAAATCGGGTTTCCAACAGTGCTTAACTTCTAAATCTTTTATAAGTAGAAGCAATTTGGGTTTACAAATCCAAATTACTCATGGGCAGTGTATTTCGGGTTTTGCAAGGAGCACTACTTGATTACTTCATAAGTTGTGAGCAGTCAGAAGCAATAAGGGACTTGACAAACCCGATTTGGTCTTGAAAAATAGTGCTTCTCGGGTTCTTCAAGGGACGAGTCTTTTTCAAAAAATTCGAAGGGCATTTTCAAAATGTCGAAGGGCCTTTTTAGGGCAAAAGGGACCAGTCAACTTTTTTGAAGGTACACTTAATAAATCCGAAGGGCTTTTTCTTCTCCAAGTGGACAATTGCAAGTTTCCTGAAGGGTATGTTACCCTTCGGAAGGACCATTTCAAAATTCTCGAAGGGTATCTTTCCCTTTGGATCATTCATGGAAATCCGAAGGGACATGCAGGAAGCTCGAAGGGTCTCTCACCCTTCGGAAAAGTTCATTTTGAAAAGCCCGAAAGGTAATTTCCGAAGACAGACGCGGACAAAAAGTCCGAAGGAATTCCTTTGGACAAATTGTCCGAAGAAATTCCTTCGGGAGATTTGCCCGAAAGAAATAAGCCGAGAAGGAAGCCCGAGACCAAGTGTCCAAAGGAAATGATGGGCCAATGGACGTCAAAATTAGGATAAGCGACTAGCCGTTGGAAGTAATCGGGTTTGAAAAGCCTGAAGTCTTAAGGCTTGGGAAATAACAAAGTGAGAAGGTTTCAAGATGGACAAGTCTGAAGTAAGTGAGCTTAGAGAACTCGAATTACTCTGTACGGAGTAAATCGGGTTTCTCCAAGTACTTTACTTAAAAGGCTTTATAAGTAAAGGATCTAGGAAAGTCCTAAGTTGGAGAGATTAAAGAACCCGAATTACTTTGCATAGAGTAAATCGGGATTGATTCTCCAAGTGTTCAACTTAAGCTTGGTCCAATAACGTGAGAATCATGATGCAATGAATGAAAGGTTGCCATGTGGCTTAAGCTAGAGCAGAAAGGGCCAATCAGTAAAGGACAAATGGCACAAGGATGACCAATGAGCATGAGAGAGTCCAAACGACTAGTAGCTGGAAGCTATGAAGGCTCTCATCCGCCATGGTTCACTGCCCGCAATCGCCGTTCAATGCTTAAATGTGTCATGCCAAAAAGAGACATTCTAGTTGCTCACAACATGGCTTCTCAGATGCGCCAAAAGAAAGTTTTAAAGATGGGAGGGGCTGGAGAGGATTGTCGAGTGATCCTAAGTGGCGCATTTAGGGGCAACAAGGAAGTACAACGTGAGAGTTCTCATCATCGGCGACTTCTTCTTTCTTCCTCTTCTCTCTTCCCCATTTTCTATATAAATAGAGGCCTTGGAGCCAAGAAAATCATCCTCGGACTGGTGATAGAATCACTCTGTGAAAATCACTGTGTAACAAACCTTTGACGCAATAAATATTATTTTACCTATCTCTTTGTCTAAAATCTATGTTGAGTTAGCTTGTGCACAATAGCATTGTGAAGAAGTGTCCTTCCAACCTTATTGTCCTTCTTTCTTGCTTATTTTCAGGTGTTTTTCAGTTAGTTGTAGGTCTGAACTTGATCTTTGTCCTCCATAAATGGACGCTTAATGTGGATTTAGAAATCCCTCTTTGCTTCATGTATGGTTCAGTGAGCCTAGTTTATGAAATAGCTATGCAAGTTAGCTAGTTAGGAGGTTGTGTAAGCAAACTTATCTTATGTTGAATAAGTGTCATTCTCCAGACCAAGTGGATCACTTATTTTTGATGCATCACCTCCCGTAGCTTAGATTTCTTTTCAAGTAATCCTCTTATCTCTTTTTCTTATGCTGCCAGTAGATTTTAGTGTGAGATCAAGAGCTGAAGTGAAGCACCTGAGGAACTAGCCTCATAAAAAAGCTTAGAGGTTCAACCTCACTATAGGATACCCACGTCCTGAGGTTGTTCCCATGCTTGTAGCTGGAAGTGAGGGAGCCTGAAGAACTCTCTCACAAGGGTGCAATTCCAAGCTATAACAGTTTTGGCATGTTCGGTGGGATAACTTTCGTTTTATTTTCATTTTTTATGGAAGATTGGTCGAATTTGATGTTGTTTTGATCATTTCGCAACAGTGGTAGCATTCATCCTTCAACATTTGGCGACTTCAAAGAACACCTAGCTAGTTGGTGGCAGAGCAGTAGCTATCTTTCACACAAAGATGACTACAAGATCGATTTTTGCAGGTATTCCTTTTGAACTTGTTGAATTACCTTTAAATTCAGCAAGAAGGTTAAGGTTCACCCATACTCACCATTATGTAAGAAGCTACCCTCCTAAACCAGTCATAAGGTATACCTATGCAAGATCTTTATTAGCCCCTCTTGTTGCTATGATTCCCCAAAGAGCTTTTGTGGGCTTCAGCAGTCAAATCCCTTTGAACCTACCACAATATGATCCTATGCCAGTAGCAGCCCTCAAAAGTGTTCCTTATTACATAGGAGATTAAGCTGTAACTCTTACTGAGCACATAACAGACATAGCCAACTTCTACAACATTTACAATATCATAGTGGAGAATGTGGCTGTTAGGATATTGGTTGTATCCTTCAAAGGAAATGCATTAGACTAGTATAAGGGCTTAGCTCCTAATTCTATCCACTCATGGGACGAGCTGGGAACAACCCTGTGTAAAAGGTTTGTAGATAAGAGTGATCATCTGTCACTTGCAGAGCCGCTGACCATAATCAATAGAGCTCCTCATGAAGTCATGCAAGACTTCAATACGAGATTTCAAAAGGCGTGGGATAGAATTCCAGCAGCTGTTAGACCATCTCCAAACTTTTCTTTCTTGAATTACTTGAAGGCTCTCAATAGCGTCATAGCGGTAATGATTCAGTCTATGGGAGGAGACATATTGCTAGATGCATCTGAGATGGCAATCAAGGCAGAAAATTGCCTAGTTCAGGCTGGCAAGCTTATTCCCAGACCCCCAATGCCTCTTTTTCCAGAGATCAGACCACCTCCTGCAGTCATTCCTCCACTTGATGTTATACTTCCAATGTCAACAATTGTTGTTGTACCTTCACCTAATCAAGAGAAGGCCTCTACTAGTGGATCCAACGACTCCCAAGAGCAGAAGAATTACTTGAAATTGAAAAGCATGCTCCAATCCTTGGAAAATGATGTGGTCAATGTCAAGAGGCGGCAGGCTTACAACAAGCCTTATCAAGCTCAGTATCAGCCTCAGCAACAACCTTATCAAGCTAATAGGCCACCCTACAAAGGAGGTTTCCAAGGACAGGGGCAGCCTAACTATGCTAGGCAACATAATTATAATCTGAACGCTGCAGGCCCTTCCAACTCCTTGGTCCCGGTTCAGAACAACGTGGCTCAGGAGGCTGAAGGGACAATGCCTTGGAATCATTCTTTTGGACAATCCATTGTCCCAACTAATGGCTCCAACCATGTGTTCAATGATCAATGGCAACCCATTGTTGCTTATGTATATAACCAGGCTCTTATGGCCCAAAGCACAGAGGTGCCCACGTTGACAAAGCAAGAGTAGCCTCCACAAAAACAAGGCTCGGACCAGGGGTCAAACCAATTGAAAGCCTCAATGGTCATCAGTGAGCAAGAGGAGTGCTATGCATCCAATCCGCAAGCTACTCCTAGTTTGGCCCACACCCCAGTCTCAGCGAACACAAAGAAAAGGACTATGGATGACAATCAGAAAGCTTTCAAAGAACCTCTTGTCACTGCTCCTTCACTGACAAAGTCAGTAGCAGTTACTCCCAAAACCTAAGCAAAGGCTGGGGGTACGCCAATCAACATTGTGGAGCAAATGAAAAAATCCAGCGTGAGCGTACCAATGTGGGACATGCTTTCCATGCCTGGCCAAGTAGACATTTTTTAGGAAGGTTTGTCCAAGATGAGTGTTTCTGCAACTGCAAGTAAGCAACCAAGCAAGGACATTGAAGTCTTCACCAATGCAGCCAAGAGTCCTTTGGGAGAAAGGTCAAGTAGTGTGACCAAGCCCCCCCCATTCTACATCTCATTAATCATCAGCGACTCCTTGGTGCACAACTCCCTAGTGGATAGTGGGGCCAGCACCTTAGTCATGCCAAAGTCTATTGTTGATTAGCTGAACATCAAGTATGAGCCGCACACTAAGGGAGTCCTGCAGCTTGATGGTTCTTCCACGAAGCCATCAGGTATCATCAGGAATTTGAGCCTAACCTTGCATGATTGTTTTAGCGTGTTTGTGGTGCAAGATGTGTTGATCCTGGATGTCACTTCTCGCTTTGCATTGTGTCTTTCCAGAGAGTTCATAGCCAAGCTTCGGGGTTACCTTACAACAGATTGGTCTTACATGGCGTTCAGGGCAAGGTATGGGACTAAGGTCTCAATCAAGGCTGAACCCATGGCACAATTCCACATTGAACCCCATCAACCAGATAACATAAACCTCAATTGTACTATCCTTGATGAGGATGAGTTTACAATTGACCAAGAGCTAAACACTCATCTTGAAGAGGTTCCAGACTTGTTCTTGGATGAGCTATGGGGAGATAACCAATTTTTCAACCCTTTGGAGGGTGTTGAGGAAAGAGACATGGGTGTCTATCTATTGCATGAAGAGAATCAATCGATGCCTTCCCTCATTGGACCTAAAGAAGACCCCAATGATTTATAGAAGTTGTTCTTTGATGGCTCAAGGAGCAAAAATGACGCAGGTGTTGGGGCAATGTTGATTTCACCCTCAGGTAATGAGATTTTCTCTTCCTACAAGTTCCATTTCATTTGCTCTTCAAATGCAACAGAATATGAAGGTTTGATCTATGGCCTTCAATGGGTCACCAAAAGAGGAATCAAACTGCTGCAAGTTTATGATGACAACGAGCATATAGTAAACCAAGTCAGAGGCCTGAACATTAGAAAGAATTCCTTGATGAGGTCCTACAAAAATCGAGTGTAGAACCTAATTGAAGATTTTGAGAGCTTTGACATTCAAGTTGTCCCAAGAAATCAGAACCAACATGCTGACAGGCTAGCAGCCATGGGAGCTCAGTTTGACATTCCAAGTGAGCTGAAAGAAACCAAGGTTCAGCCACATGTCAAGGTGGTGGTGAGGTCGTCAGTGCCGGATAATGAAGGCCACTGGCAAGTTTTTGAGAGTGACAAACAAATTGCTTGTTTCTTACAGTAGGAAGCTGAGTTCTCCTCCAACCAAGCTAAATTGCAGCATCAATATGAGGATTAGATTGTTTAGCTGAAGTCGAACAAACTTCTTAAGGGGTTGGTTACACTTGAGGGCCTTTTTCATGAAGGAGACCATATGAGAAAAGAAAAGGCAGTAATGTCTACTAACGAAGAGAACTATGAGAGTCCTCATCTTCAAAGACAAACTTCTCAAGCTTAGGAATGCAAGCAACAAGACTGAGAGGCATGTTTTCATAGCACTTTGCCAGGAGTATACAGACATTTTTGCTTGGGAGTACAGCGACCTAAAGGGTTTTGATCCTAAGCTAGCTCAGCATATCATAGAGTTGGAGGCCAATGCCAAGCACGTGAGGCAAAAGCAAAGGCCCGTTAACCCCAAGATTGAAGCGCTAATGAGGAATGAGCTAACCAAGTTGATCGAGTCCAGGATCATCTTTGCCATCAAACACTCATCATGGGTAGCCAACTTGGTGCTTGTAAGAAAAAAAGTGGGGAGATTAGGCTTTGTGTGGACTTCAGAGATTTGAACAAAGTCTCCTTGAAAGATCACTACCCTTTGCCATCCATAGAGCAACTTCTCCAAGTAGTTGCAGGATCGGAACGCTTCTCTTTGTTGGATAGATTTTTTGGCTACAACCAAGTTTGGGTGAAAGACGAGGATCGGTACAAGACTGCCTTCACCACCAAACGGGGCACATATGCGTGTACCAAAAGATGCCCTTTGGTCTATCAAATGCTGGTGCAACTTTTCAAAGAGCCATGGACATGGCTTTCTAGGGCTTGCTAAACCAAATGGTACTGGTTTACTTGGATGACATCACAGTTTTCTCCAAGAATGCCAGCGAGCATATGGACCAATTGAGGCTGATTTTCGAAAGGTGCAGAGAGATGGGATTTCTTTGAATCCCAAGAAGTGTGTGTTTGTCGTGCATGAAGGCAAGCTACTAGGCCACATCGTCTCAAAAAAGAGGTTGTCCATTGATATTGAGAGAATAAGTGCCATCTTGGCCTTATCCTTACCCAAGCACAAGAAAAGACTCCAAAGTTTCTTTGAAAAGATAAACTTCGTGAGAAGATTTATCCCCGGTTTTGCATGTTTGGTCAAACCCATCACTGCTATGCTGAAAAAGAACCAAGTGTTCACTTGGTCAAATGAAGGCAAGTCAACATTTGAGGCTATCAAGCAAGCCATCGCTCAAGCACCCACACTTATGAATCCTAATTTCTCAAGGGATTTCATATTGTATGCTTTTGCCAACATTGATAACATATCAGCTATGTTGATGCAAATGAATGGTGAAGGACTTGAGCAGCCATTAGCATTTTTCAGTCAAGGGCTTGAAGAGTATGAGGTGAGGTATACCTTTGTAGAAAAGCAAGTCCTTGCAGCAGTAAGGAGCCTCAAGAAGTTCAAGCCAATGCTATCCAACAGCAGGATCCACCTTATGGTGTCTCATCCTGGAGTAAGAGACTTCCTTCTTAACAAGGATTTGAGCGAAAAAAGAGCTGGTTGGATTACTAAAGTCATGGAGTATGACGTGGAGATCAAGGTCACTAAGCTAGTAAGAGGTAAAGGCTTATGTGAGCATATGATTGATGACCTTCATGAAGACAAAGAGGTCATCTTGGTAACACAAGATAACCTACAAGCAGATGCACCTCCACCTCACACTAGTTGGCTCCATGATATGACGCAATTTCTGCTAACAGGTGAGTGTCCTCAAGGTATGGACAAAGCAAAAAGAAGGTATTTCAAACTTCAGTCCATACTTTATGCTTTAGTTGACGGGGTTTTGTTCAGAAGAGACCTCAATGGAGTGCTCCTAAGGTGTGTAGATGATGCTCAAGTAGCCAAGCTTTTGGAGCATTTCCATGATGGGCCTACAGGAGGTCATTTTGCTCCAAGGACTATTGCAGCAAAAATTATGAAGGCTGGTTACTACTGGTCCAGCCTCTTCAAGGGCGCTTATGCATGGGTGAGGTGTCAGGAATGTGCTCTCTTCACAGGGAAGCAAAGGTTAGCAGCTTTCCCTCTCAACCTGATTCAAGTAGAGCAACCGTTCATACAGTGGGGTTTAGATTTCATTGGTATGATCAACCCCCCATCAAGTGCAGAGCATAAGTGGGTGCTTACTGTAACTGATTACTTCATTAGGTGGATGGAGGCCATTGCATTGAAGGAAGCCAACGAAAGCGCAGTCGTAGATTTCTATGACATCATTGTGACCAAGTTTGGTGTTCCATTCACTATCATATCTGATAATGCTTTGGCTTTCCTTGGTTTGAAAACAAGTGAATGGGCTCTCAAGATGGACATCTGCCTCAGTGCTTCCTCAAATTATTATCCTCAAGGCAATGGGTTGGCTAAGTCCACAAATAAAAATTTGCTGAGGATTATCAAGAGGACCATGGAGAAGAATCAGAGGACGTGGCACACCAAGTTGAAAATAGCCTTGTGGGTTGACCGGGTAACTCCTAAAGCTGTTGTTGCCAACTCTCCATATGTTCTAGTATATGCAAGGGAGGTCAAGTTACCCATTTCTCGAGTTCCCTGCATTAGAGCTAGCCCATCAGCTAGAGCTACTAGAAGATGAACCCATGAATGTGAGATTGGCAGAACTCATAGAACTTGAGGAGACAAGGGACCTTGCAATGAAGACGTTGAAGGCACATCAAGCTCAGGTCAAAAGGGCTTTTGACAAGAGAGAGCTATAGCAAGGATTGTTGTAGGCTAGAATTACACCCCTGTGGGAGAGTTTTTTAGGCTCTCTCATTTCCAGCTACAAGCATGGGAACAACCTCAGGATGTGGGTATCTTGTAACGAGGTTGAACCTTCGGAGTAGGCCGGTTCCTCTTTGATGCTCACCTAAACTAATGCTAAACTAATGATCCATGGGGAAAATAAATAGAAAGGGGATAAGGGCTCTTAAGAAAGCTAATCAGGCGATGCGCCATATAAAAATGGACACTCATCTATGCTTGCACCCACACTAGATTAGTCATAAGACAACTATGGCTTACACAATCTTGAGATCAAGTTAACACACTAGAAGAGGTTCAGGGAGAACATTAATCCAGACCTACAAGAGCTTGAAAATACATTATAGAGGCACGCTGAAAGCTGATAGACTAGGAAGAATCTCCTTCACAAATCCACCAAGCACAAACATACTAAGGCACTGATCAATGACAAGAGATAGGCAAAGAAATCATCTTATTACATCAAGAGGTAGTTCTTACAATAGACTTGACAGGGTCGAGCCTAATCAAGCAGAGCATATTTTGGAGTATCTCAATGAATGTTCGTCTCCTAGAAAGATGAAAAAGTCTAAAAATTGAGAACCCTTTACAATGGCTTGGAAGCCCATATATATAGAAGGGGACAAGAGAGAAGAGGGACGAGAAATAGAGAGAGAAAAGAGGGGCACGTTGTCCATGATCATTGAATGAGCTCCACTTGTTTGTCCAATCTCCCAAATTTGTTCCGTGAATCTTGCCATACCTTCCACTTGGCTTCATTATGAGGACAAGGTCCTCATATCTTAAAACTGACACAGCCATGCCGTGTGGCTTTGAGCGGTGGTTTGTCAAAAGCATGGCTCGAGCTGCTCTTTTCATTAATCACATACCTACTCTATGCTTTGGGACCTAAACCTGAATTAAATATAGGTTGAAAACCAATCTAAATTATTGGTTTTCATATAGTTATAATAGATGACACTCTGCGCGATGCCTTGTCCCTTTTTCGTCGACAAGTTGCTAACCTTTGATCTGTACTAGATCGGGAAGACCTATTCTGAAAAACCTATTCTGTCCCTCGCTCACCATAGATATTTTTGCTAGTTGGATGCCCTTGTGCCACGTGGCAGCCTCTCATTCGTCTGATCATGACTCGTGCACTGCCGATCCTTAGAACCATGCCATTGGACCAAGCTTATTAAGTTAAGTAGTTTTGGAAACCCGATTTACTCTTCGCAGTGTAATTCAGGTTTTCCAGGCTACTTAACTTATAAACTTATAAGCTAAGTCCTTGAAGAATCCTGATTTACTCTTTGCAGAGTAATTCAAGTTCTCTGAACTCCTCAACTTCGGACCATCCCAGCTGATCCACTTATAAAGTCTTTTTAAGTAAAGTACTTGGAGAACCCCGAATCACACTATGAAGAGTAATTCGAGTTCTTCAAGCTTACTTACTTTGGATCCTTCACATTGGATTACTACGGATTCTCGGAGCTTGTTTACTTCGGGCTTTTCCAGCTTGATGTCTTCGAGTTCTTCCAGCTTGATTACTTCCCAACGGCTAGTTTATCACCCCGAAGTTTGACATTCACGAGCCCATCATTGGACATTTGAATCCCAACGGCTAGTCCTCCATCATGAAATTGACGTCCATACAGCCGTCACTCACTAGGACAATTCCTTCGGGTCCCTTATTGCTTTGGATCTTTTCCTCGGACAATTCTCCCAAAGGAATTCCTTTGGAGGAATTCCTTCGGATTTCTTGTTTTCGTTCCTTCCTTTATTTCCTTCGGACAAAAGTCCGAAGGAATTGTTCCTCGGAACCTTTCCAAATTGCCCCTCGGGCTTTTGACAAGGACTTTCCTGAAGGGAAAGAGACCCTTCGGACTTTTTGCAAATGGTCCTTCCAAAAGAAGCATACCCTTCGGAATTCTTGTTTTGGTCTTTTTGCTCCAAAATTGCCCTTCGGAAGAATTGGAATTGACCTTCAAAAAAATTGGAATTACCCTTCAGAAATTTTGAAGTGGACTACTTTGCCGAGAAAAGACCCTTGGCTTTTGGAGAAGACTTGTTCCTTGAAGAACCCGAGAAGCACTATTTTTCGAGATCAAATCGGGTTTGTCAAGCCCCTTGACTTATTTCGGGTTTTTGACTACTAATTACTTATAAAGATTTTTAAGTAGTGCTCATCTGGAAACCCAAAGTTGTTTGCGTCAGAGAACCCGAAGTCTTCTAGCTTGTACTTTGCAAATGCTGATGGAGTCCGTAGCTCTATGTAGGCCTAATGTTGCTGCATTTATGACCCCTAACTGCTTGGTTTCACCATGAAACCTGCTCAAGAACCTCTTATTTGCCCTGCAGACCTGTCCCTTAGAATTTGACAAAATACACTTTAAGCAAACTTAAAGTGTTTCAAAAGATTTATGAGCACCATAAGATCTCTCTAGTCCACTCATTCCATCCAGAACATTTGTTCATTCGCTCATCCATTAGCAATTTGATCCATCTAGGCACAACTTGGTATGTGGGCCAAATTTGGCCAACAAGGACTTTTCAGGAAGGAGACCTGGTTCTCAAATGGGACTAAAAAAGGCCAAATCAAGTATCCATACCAAGTTTGACAGCGTGTGGAGTGGCCCTTATTTGATCCACAGATGCAAACAACATAACGCTTTTCAGCTCGCCCCACTAGATGGGGATGTATTACCCATCCCAGTCAATGGGATTCATCTAAAGCCGTGTTATTAGAAGAGTTTGCACCCATTGTATGTTATTCTACATTTTGTATAGCTTTTCATGTTTTTCTCAAAGTGCCTTGTGCACATCCGTTTCAATTGTGTGTTTTTCCTTCCCTATGTGCCTTGGGCATAGTTTGTTTCGTTTCGATTGTTCTTGTTGCTTCAAGGGAGATTTTCAGATAAAGTCAGCTTTGTACAAAAGTAGTGACTCCATGCCCAATGGATCAAATGAAGCAAATTAGTTGGGTTTTTAAGCATAACAGGCATTCTTCCTTGTGAATCACCAGAAATGTTGGCCATTTTTTAGCCCACATATCAAAATTTGCCTAAGTATGAAAAAGGGAGCTTTCAAGCAAGAAAATAGCAAGTCTTTGGGAGGACTTCGGGTTTTCCAGCAGTGAAAACTTCGGGTTTCTGAGGGCACAGTGCAAATCGGGTTTCCAGTAGTGCTTAACTTCTAAATGTTCTATAAGTAGAAGTAATTTGGATTTACGAACTCGAATTACTCATGGGCAGTGTATTTCGGGTTCTCCAAGGAGCACTACTTGATTACTTCATAAGTTGTGAGTGGTCAGAAGCTTGAAATAAGTAAAGGGGCTTGACAAACCCGATTTGGTCTTGAAATATAGTGTTTCTTCGAGTTCTTCAAGGGACGAGTCTTTTTCAAAAAATCCGAATGGCATTTTCAAAATGCCGAAAGGCCTTTTTAGGGCAAAAAGGACAAATCAACTTTTCTGAAGGTACACTTAATAAATCTGAAGGGCTTTTTCTTCTCCAAGTGGACAGTTGCAAGTTTCCCAAAGGGTATGTTACCCTTCGGAAGGACCATTTCAAAATTCCTGAAGGGTGTCTTTCCCTTCGGGAGGATCATTCGCGGAAGTCTGAAGGGACATGCAGGAAACCTAAAGGGTCTCTCACCCTTCGGGAAAGTTCATTTTGAAAAGTCCGAAAGGTAATTTTCGAAGACAAACGCAGACAAAAAGTCCGAAGGAATTCCTTTGGACAAATTGTCCGAAGAAATTCCTTCGGGAGATTTGCCCAAAAGAAATAAGCCGAGAAGGAAGCCTGAGTCCAAGTGTCCAAAGAAAATGACAGGGCAATGGACGTCAAAATCAGGATAAGTGACTAGCAGTTTCAAGTAATCGGGTTTGAAAAGTCCGAAGTCTTAAGGCTTGGGAAACAACAAAGTGAGAAGGCGTCAAGATGGACAAGTCTGAAGTAAGTGAGCTTAGAGAACCCGAATTACTCTGCACAGAGTAAAATCGGGTTTCTCCAAGTACTTTACTTAAAAGGCTTTATAAGTAAAGGATCTGGGAAAGTCCGAAGTTGGAGAGATCAAAGAACTTGAATTACTCTGCATAGAGTAAAATCGAGATTCTCCAAGTGCTCGACTTAAGCTTGGTCCAACAACGCGAGAATCATGATGCAACGAATGAAAGGCTGCCACATGGTTTAAGCTGGAGCAGAAAGGGCCAATCAGTAAAGGACAAGTGGCACAAAGATGACCAATGAACACGGGAGAGTTCAAGCGGTTGGTAGTTGGAAGTTATGAAGGTTCTCATCCACCATGGTTCACTGCCCACAATCACCATTCGACGCTTAAATGCGTCATGCCAAGAAGAGACGTTCCAGCTGCTCACAACATGGCTTCTTTGATGCGCCAAAAGAAAGTTTTAAAGATGGGAGGGGCTCGAGAGGATTGTCAAGTGATCCTAAGCGACACATTTAGGGGAAACAAGGAAGTACAACGTGAGAGTTTCCACCATCAACGACTTCTTTCTTCCCCCTTTTTTATATAAATAGAGGCATTGGAGCCAAGAAAAAATCATCCCCAGACTGGTGATAGAATCACTCTGCGAAAATCGCTGTGTAACAAACTTTTGAAGCAATAAAGATTCTTTTATCTATCTCTGTCTAAAAATTGTGTTGAGCTAGCTTGTGCACAATAGCGTTGTGAAGAAGTGTCCTTCCAACCTTATTGTCCTTCTTTCTTGCTTATTTTTAGGTGTTTTCTAATTAGTTGTAGGTCTGAACTTGAGCTTTTTCTGCCATTAATGGATGCTTAATGTGGATTTAGAAATCCCTCTTTGCTTCATGTATGGTTCAGTGAGCCTAGTTTACAAAATACTTATGCAAGTTAGCTAGTTAAGAGGTTGTGTAAACAAATGTATCTTATGTTGAATTAGTGTCATTCCCCAGACCAAGTGGATCACTTACTTTAGGTGCATCACCTCCTTTAGCTTGGATTTCTTTTCAAGTAATCTTCCTATCCCTTTTCCTTATGCTGATAGTAGATTTTAGTGTGAGATCAAGAGCTGAAATGAAGCACCTGAGGAACTAGCCTCATAAAAAAGCCTAGAGGTTCAACCTCACTATAAGATACCCACATCCTAAGGTTCTCATGCTTGTAGCTGAAAGTGAGGGAGCTTGAAGAACTCTCTCACAAGGGTGCAATTCCAAGCTATAACAATGCCATTAGGGCAAAGATTAAGCCACAATTACAACCCTCAATATCCACTCCAAAAATTGAGAATACACTCTAAAAGATGATGCAAACTATTGTAATAAATACTTGGAAATGATGATCACCTTAGCTGAATATATATACCCAAAATTTCAGCGAATACAAGCCTTCCTTCCCACTCGCCAAATTTAATGTAAACACTTGAAAATAGCTTGCAAAATAAGGTAAGACCAGCTATTAATTCCAACCAATGAAATCTGAAATTAGGCCTCCAAAATAGCCACAAGACAAGAAAATCAGATCGCTACACTTCACAAGCAAGTTAGAAAAGTTACCAAATAAATTCATCTTACAACCGTGAATAAGAAATGATCAAATGAGGTCAAAACCCTCAATCAACACACTGAAAATTATTAAAAAACATTATAAATATTAAAGATAATATTTGTCCAATGATTTAGGGCCAACAACCACCCCAAACCCTTACAACTTCCCTTCCAAGTGAGCTGCCCAACTTCTTATTTTAATTGCTAAAAATTCCAAAAGTTATACCTTTATATTTGCTCACAAAAACCCTCCAAAACCTTCTTGAATTGGATTTTAAAATCCCTCTAAAAGGGTTCAATTCCTCCTCAAACTGATTCTCTACACCTCAAAAATTAATATAAAATAATTTAGAATATTTTATCTCACCAATTGACCATCAAAATGGCCTCTTATGATGCCCTAGGGATGTCGTCCAAGTAGAATAAATTTGCCAATAAATCTTCAAACCCTCAAGGGTCTCCGTGTAGCACAACCCTCTCAAGAGGGGTCTTCTTTTTGACCCAAACAATTCGCCACCCAAGGGAATGACTCTAAACCCCGCTAGCAATCTCCCATTGCAAGTCGCCAATCTCCAAGACCTATCATTTATCCGAAAACCAGCTCTCTATATGATTTGCAGTATTTCTTGATGAAGGTGGTGTCCAAAAACACCCTTGTTAATCCATTTGCATGCAATCATGCAATTTTGAAGCTTAACTACAGCCCTTGAATAAAGCTACCCAAGAAATATGAATGGAGATTTTCGTCCCCAAACCCTTAACACTCTTGAAGGTTTTCGTCCTCAAGATGTGATGAACAAGCTTGACATATTTGATCAATGATTCAATATCAAAATTAGGTATAACTTTCCAAATGAATCCTCAATTGCTTTTTATATTCATGTCCTAAGGGTGATGCCCAAGTTGGAGGGATATGTCTTTTGAATCATAAGCAACTTTACCTTTTTAAAACTCATTTTTGAGGGTTTAGGCTCTCATGACCCTTAAAATTTCCCTACTTAAGTGAAAATTAAATCAAAAGTACTTTTTACATAACTCAGTTGAAAATTAGAATACTTAAGTACTTTTCACATTTTTGCTCTTAGAATAGCCCTCTCAACATTTCCTTCCTCTTTCTTTCCTTTAGCTTTGTGGGAACAAATCAAGCCAAGGGTCCATAAGCAAGTTATGCCAAAAAGGGGGACATTACAAATAAATGTGTCAATCTCAAAATCTGTTATAGATGTCAGAACCTGGAAGAGCCCGACCAAATGGGGAAGCGCCATGTGGAACCTATCAGATGTGTTAGTTTCCTGGACCAGTCAGAGATGTCAAAGCTCAAGAGAGACCGATCAAATGGAGAAGCACCATGTGAAACCTGTTAGATGTGTTAGTCTCATGGACCTGTCAAAGATGTCAGATCCTAGGAGAGCTCGACCAAATGGGAATGCGCCACGTAGAAACTGTGTCAGTCTCTCGGATCTATCAGAGATGTCAGATCCCAAGAGAACTTGATAAATGAGGAAGCGCCACATGGAACCTGTCAGATGTGTTAGTCTCCCGGAGCTGTAAGAGATGTCAAAACTTGGGAGAGCCTGACCAAATAGGGAAGTGCCATGTGGAACCTGTCAGATGTGTCATTTTTCTGGACATGTCAAAGATGTTAGAACCTGAGAGAGCCTAACCTATGAGACCATGCCACGTGTGTCATGTCCCTCTTTTGATAGGGGCATCTTGGAAGACCCTTAGCCTTAACTTATTCCTGAGGGCTAAGGGACAAGTATAAAGGGAAGAGAGTATTGAAAGTTTTATTTGAATATTTGTAAAAATACCCTTTTGAAAAGTACTTAATGTTTTTTATTTCACTTAAAGAACATTTAAGGGTCATGAAGGCTTAAACGATTTTTAAAAAATATCATAAGGAAAGGTCTTTTAAAATATTTTAAGCTACCCTCCCTTCCTCTTTTTGGACATCACACTTAGAGTGCTACAAAAGTGAAAGAGGAATCATTTGGAGAGGGCATGTTATGTTTTGATATTGAAAATTGGTCTATTAGCACGAAAATGCTAAGCCATTTGCTTTGAAGATAAAACCCTTCAAGCAAATGAAGTTAAGGGACGGAAACCCTCTTCTTTCTTTGAGGTAACTTCATTCAAAGGTTATCATTGGAATCAACTAGTCCTTCAAGGGTGTTTTATACACCAATTGGTCATTTTCAGGTTGGCGACTTGCTATTGGGAGAGTGGTGACTTGATTTGGGAGTGAAATCTCACATTTTTGGAGGATTTTGTGCCTTAGAGGCAATTCTGAAATTATTCCTATTATTTTGCATAGTGGCGACTTGGTTTGGGAGAGGTTTGGACCTCTTGCGAAGGTTAATTTATCATGAATTGATTTCTTTAATTTTCTCATAATTTTTCAGCTTGGGCGATTTGGATTTTGGGCTTTTTTAGCCATAAAAACATTCAAAAAATTCATAAAAAATTATGCTTTTATTGCAAATACATTAATACAATTTATTGAGGGTTTGATAAGTTTGTGGCATAGGAAACATCTATAATTTTCAGATTAGTTTTGGAGCCAAGGACACCTAGCATTTGAAGAATAAAAACTGATTTTAAAGGGCTATACTTTCATGTTTTGAGCAGCCACTAATTGATTGGGGTTTGGCATATTTTTTAGCTATTTTTAAGGTATATTTGAGGGGTTATTGACAGCTAAGGTTTGCTGCAATTAAATTAAAAAAAAATCATATTGAAGTAGGGTTTGTAAATATTTCTAATAGTCAACTATTCATTTCTTTTGCGACATTACAATGGTATCAGAGCCAAATATTGGCTCGTTGTGGGTTTTTAGTGATACAAGCAAGAAGGTGATGGAGAGATAACATATTACTTGAGGAGCAAGAAAAAAATGGGAGAAATTCTGCAAACAAAAGACATGTCTCACCTAGTTCAATCAAGGGAAGAGACAAAAAATAGAGAGGAACAAAGGCTTGACAAGTACACACAAGTCCAAGAACAAATGACGGCCATGATGTTAGAATTTGTGCAAACTATGGAGATGAAGGGTAACAAACCATCGAATGGGGATGGTAGTGCTTCTAGAAGTCACAACTTCGTGGATCAGCCTTCTGAGGGTAATGGAGGAGCTTCATGTAGGTCTAACCAATCTACCTTATTGCAGGATGAGGTGGCCATTCTCGAGGGAGAAGCCCAACCCTCATTGAGGGACACTCTGTTGAAAGATTATGATGAATACATGACATATCCAGCGCTTTTTAGGGAACAAATGGATTTTTCAGCTTTCACTTCTTGGAAGCATGGTCAAATGGGAGGCAATAGGGTTGGCCAAAAACACAAGAGCAACCAAGGAGGACTCCACCATGCTTTGGGTAAGCTTTCACTTTCAAATTTTGATGGTTCCCCCAAAAATTCAGCTAGGGCTTGGATCCAAAAGGTGGATACATATTTTTCTCTAAGGCTTGTTAGAAAAAAAGGTCATTCAGTTTGCTGCCCATGAATGGTGGTATCACGGTTTGGTTACTCAAGGCCACCAACTCATTTCATCATATGAGGAATTCAGTAAGAGAATTATTGAGTGATTTGATAGGGCTGATCCGAAATTACATTTTAGGGAGTTGGCACAACTAAAACAAAAAGACATGTTGGAGGATCATGTGACTGAATTTCAGAGGCTTTCAATTATAGTGACAAATGTTTTAGAGAGAAGATTAGTAGTTCTTTTCATGGAAATCTTGACTGATTCTATTAGGGGTTTGGTCAAGGCTTTTGATCCTTCTACTCTCCAAGGAGCCATTCAAAAGGCTCTTGATCTTGAGTCCTCAGCGCCACGAGGAAAAATTATGCCCTTTAATTTTCAAAAAACCAATTCTTTTAAGTCCTATGGACAGCCAAAAGACAACAAATGGGGGCAGCCAAGGGGCAACACTTTTGGGCCACCTAGATCAGTCCCCTTGGGGAAATTGGATAAGCCTAATCAACATGGTATAGGGCAGTTTGGAAGGCCAAACCAGCAGGGTTTGGGGCAGCAAAGAGAGCTTCCAAGAGGGAGTTTCGAGACAAGAAATGAATTGAGACGGAAGTTGTGTTTTGATTGCAAAGACCCTTGGTCACTAGGTCACCATTGTCGTGGAAAAGGTCAAGTGCACTACATTGAAGTGCATTCGGATGCAGAAGATGAGGATGTAGAGGAAGGGGCAGCCAGTTATGATGAGGAACATTTAGAAATTTTTGGTGAAGACTTGGAGGGCACTTTTACTTTCCTATTGGGAACCCTTAAGTACTACCCTTTTTGTGTGAAGGGTAGTTTGAAAGTTATGGATGTCACTATTCTTCTTGATAGTGGAACCATTTATAATTTCATTGATAAAAAATTAGTGGCTTTATGTGGATTACAATCTATTGAATTTAGTGGTTTTCATGTGAATGTGGTGGATGGTTTCACCATCTCTTACCACTAAAATTCTCAAGCTAAACATAATGATGGGAAAACATCTCATTGAAGATGTTTTTTTGTAGTTGGTATTGGGGAAACTAACCTTGTGCTTGGTATACAATGGTTGCACTCTCTTGGAGAGTACACTCAAAATTACCAGACAATGGAGCTCAAATTTGATGCCAATGGGAAGGAAGTGATATTACATGGTTTGCAAGATAGAAAACCCAAGGGGGCAATGTCCAAAAGAATAGAGAGCATGAGGCATGAAGGAATTCCTGTAGGGGCAGTTAGGCAAATGGTTTTTTCTGAGTTGGAACGACCAACTCTCATGAAGGGAAAGAGTCACATACATGGCATGTGGGGTGAAGAAAAAGTGGGAAAAGGCTTTCCATACAAAAAACTCAATGTTGGGGGCCTAGGGCAACCTCTAAGGTATGAAAAAAACTTTCAAATTCTTCTTTGTATAAGCTAGTTTCTAAGGTATGCTAAAATGTGGTTTCTAAGGCATGCTAAAGTGAAAGGTTTGTTGAGAGGAGTCAATGCTAGTTGGTTCCCAAGGTATGGAAAGAGTTACTTAATTGCTTTTTCTCTTGCCAATTCTGAAAATTTGTGCTTAAAATTGGTATTGTGGGGAAGTAAAGTTCCATATTTGAGGAGAATTAAGAAATCTGAAAATGGCATGGGAAGAAATTTGCAAATACACTCAAAATTTTTTGAGTCTTTTATGTCATTCCATCCTAGCATACAGTTTGGAAACATGCCAAATAGGGTGTGAATTCTGCTGGTTAAAAACACCCCAAGGTTTGAAACCAAGAGAACACTTGGTGATGTTGGTAATGAGGGGATAGATGGGCCACTTCAGCTAAATATGTGCGCTTGGAACAAGGTAAAAAAGGGCAATGAACAACACTACAAAATCTGATTTTGCAAAGAAATATAAATTTTCCTTTGAAGACAAGGTTCCAATTACTGCTTCACTCTTCCAAGGTAAGCAACTTCCACGCTTGGGGAACCCAACATATACTTTCAAAACCCTCAAGGTACACATAGAGGGAAGCTCTTTGATATTTTCCAATTCTGATTTTTTTTTTATGTCCATGATGTCTCTTTTATGTGGCATAGACACTAAGGAGTTGTTGGACAACACTTTGGTGATGGATGGTTTGACTTCAATAAAGAATTGCAGGGTTATTGAAAATCAGAATAAATGGTTGGTAAAGGAGTTGGTTCACTCCAATACAAGGATACAAATGAATTTATGGGTCAAGGGTGGAATTAATATTTCCACACATGAGTTTCCAGCCCTTTGGATATTTAATTGGAGGAATTTGAAGGATAAAATCAAGAGCATATGTATCTATTATGAGTTGCATAAAGTAGAATACACTTGGGGCAACAAGGTAGCAAATAGAAAAATCATTCGATGGATGGATAAGGAGGATGCTAGGGGCTGCACCATACATAACAATCAGGTGTTTGAAACTATACTCTCTAAGCAAATCATGGTAAAAAACACAAAGGAGAAGGGGAAGATGATTCTTTTGACTAATATGCTTGTTTTATGTGCATGTGTTGACATAGGGGCGATCAAGGCCCTGTTGACAATTTTGGCCACACAGGGCAAATTGTCACTCCTACACTTCGGAACGTTGCTATAGTGCCAAGTTTGTCTTGTGAATCAGTTTTGGGGTTCCTTAAATGAGCATTTATAGCCACCCAAGTGGCCATCTACAGCTAGGTGAAGTTTAGTCATGCAGAGGTTTCCAAGGAGCTTGCTTGAGTACAGCCAAATGTGCAAATACAGCCAAGACATACATGCTGTAAGTTTATTTGTTTTGTCTTCCCAAGTAATTTTTCGGGTATAAGAGGTGGACTATTTCTTCGGACATTTTGTCCGAGAGAAAGAGCTCTCAAAGGACTGACAAAAAGTCCGAAAAAATGACTAAGTGGCAATTGTTCAAAGCTTTTTTCTTCGAGTTTTTTGTTTGAAAGAAAGGAGAAAAGCACAGTTGAGAAGACCGGTTATCAAGTCAAGACAAAAGTCCGAAGGAATAAGGATGGTTACAAAAATCCCGGGTGCCCTACAAAAAGCCGGAGTGCCTTACAAAAATTCCGGGGGCCTTACAAAAAGCCCGGGTGCCCTACAAAAAGCCTGGGTGCCCTACAAAAAGATCGAATGCCCTTCAATTCTTCTGAAAAGCCACTTTTGAAGGCAGCCATGCCCTTGCGGAGGGCACTTGGTCGATGAAGTGGACCTTTTCAATTTTTTCGAATGACACTCCTGGAAGACAAAAGCCCTTGCGGAGGACATCTAGACGTCGCGTAGGGACATTTACAATTTCCCCGAAGGGTATGTGCCCTTACGGGGAACACTTCAAGCACGAAGAAGACCTTGGCAAACAAAGGACCCTTTCACAAGTTCTGAAGGACACCTGCCCTTGCGGAGGGCACTTGGTCGGTGGCAGGACCCTTCAAAAGTTTTGAAGGGCATTATTGGGAAGCAAAAGCCCTTTCAGAGGGCAGGGACATAAGCAAATGACAAAAGCAAAGAAGTGCCCTTCGGGGAAAAGATAGCCAAAGGAGACGAATTCCTTCGGACAAAAAGTACGAAGAAATTCGGGAGAATAAAAAAAACTCGAGAAAAATAAGAAAACAAAGGCAAAGAAGGAGATCCTTCGGAATAATTGTCAAATAAGAAATCCACGGGAATTTGAAGTCAGCAAAAGTCTGAATAAAATCAAAGGCAAGACATAAGAGCCTAAAACGAATAAATTCAGGAAAATTGGCAAAGAAACGAATTCCTTCAGACATTTTGTCCAAAGGAATAAGGACAGTCTCAAAAAGCCTGATAGAAAAGACAAGGGCATAAGCAAAGGCCAAAGAAAGAGACAGAGAAAGAGAAAAGATAGAGTCCTTTGGACAATTTGTCCGAAGGACGAAAGCTAAAATAAAGCCCGATTCTCGAATTAAAGCAGAACACGGGAAAACCCAGAGAAAACACGAAGTGAACTGAGCATGATCAATAGCGTGAGCAGAGACATAAGCACAAACAAGACTGAGCCAGAACTGAACAAGAAGAAAGACAAACGCAAAAATAGATGCATGAGCAAAGATTAAAGCAGAACTGAACATAGACATAAGCATGAACGCAGAATAAAGACAAAGGCAAGGGAAACAAAAATCATGCACAGACTAATGTGAAGTGACTCCAACGAAGTGAACGCGTTTAAGGAAACAAGCACGCTTCAATTTTGAAAATAGAGTCGTCTTGCATGATGAACAGGCAAAGCGTTGAACGTTTCAAACAGCCAGAAATTCTATGCACGCACTTTCGCTTGTCTCGAAAGCCCGAAACGTTCCGGCAGTTCAAACGTAATTCTTAATTTGGCATTTGCATTGATTTCATGCAAAGGGGAGACTTTCAAACGTTTTAGTAGTTCGAGTGAATTCGACTACTCTTGTTTTGAAGTTGACTAGTTTTCAAGTCAAGACATCTATTCGTCGCTGTCATACATCCAAAGCTTGTCTTCTTCTTTTTTTTTTCAACGTAAGGAATTTTCATGCAAGACAAAATAGACTTTTGTAAAGGCTGAGTTGGTTTGAGTTTACTTCCTCTCTATTTTCAACACCAATCTCTTGGCTTGTAGTAAATTTCTATATTAATGGCTTTTCAACCTTGTAAAAATCCATCCCTCTCTTGGTAAGACCAAACTCTATGATTGGTGAGTTGTGTAACCTCTTCAATCAATAGAAGGATTGTACTTTCAGATTTTAAGTGTTGGCATAGTGTACATTCATTCAACAATTTGCATACGTGGTAGATTTCTCTCCCTTCCCAAATTTTGATTCGTACCTAGTGGTTAGCTTATCATGTTATGCAGGGCATGTTCAGTGTTCTATGTCTTTTGCTGACGCTGTAAGTGGATGTTAGGTGGATGTAAAGTGTCTTGTATCAGACCTCTCTCTATCGTTTACCCTCACGTTTTTTGTCATTGGTGTTGACATTTTGCCCCACAAGGCAAAAATGGTCACCTCTACACTTCGGAACTTTGCTATGGTGCCAAGTTGGTCTTGTGAATCAGTTTTGGGGTCCTCAAATGAGCATTTACAGCCACCCAAGTGGCCATCTACAGCCAGGTGAAGTTTAGTCATGCAGAGGTTTCCAAGGAGCTTGCTTGATTATAGCCAAACGTGCAAATACAGCCAAGATATTCAAGCTGTAAGTTCATTTGTTTTGTCTTCCCAAGGAATTTTTTGGGTATAAGAGGTGGACTATTTCTTTGGACATTTTGTCCGAGAGAAAGAGCTTTCAAAGGCTGATAAAAAGTCCGAAAAATGACTAAGTGGCAGTCGTTCAAGGCTTTTTTCTTCGGGTTTTTTGTCTAAAAGAAAAGAGAAAGAGCACAGTTGAGAAGACAAGACAAAAGTCCGAAGGAATAAGGACGCTTACAAAAAACCCGGGTGCCTTACAAAAAGCTCGGGTGACTTACAAAAAGCTCGGGTGCCTTAAAAAAAGCCCAGGTGCCCTTCAATTCTTCCGAAAAGCAAGTTTCGAAGGACACCTGCCCTTCGGGACTTTTTGAAGGGTCCATTGTTTATGTCTTTGCCTTCCGCAAGGGCTTCTGTCTCTCCTCTGTGCCCTCTGCAAGGGCTTCTGTCTATCCTCTATGCCCTTCACAAGGGCTTCTGTCTCTCCTTTGTGCCCTTCGGGAAAATTGGAAAGGTCCACTTCACCGACCAAGTGCCCTCCGCAAGGGCAAGTGCCCTTCGGAATTGGCTTTTCAGAAGAATTGAAGGGCACCAGGGCTTCCTTCGGACAAAAAGTTTGAAGAAATTCAGGAGAAAGAAAAAACCCAGGGAAAATAAACAATTACAAAGGACCAAGACAAAGATCCCGAAGGGTAGGTACCCTTCAGGAAGGCTCAAAAGACGAATTTCCGCGGAATAAGATAGAGCCGAAGAGACGAAGGAAGGAAAGATAATTGCCACGGATTTTTGTCCGCAGGAAAATTCAAAAAAGAAAAAACCCGCGGAAAAGACAAGTCCGAAAGAATTCTTTCGAAAGATTTGTCTGAGAAGACATAAGGCGAAGGAAAAGAAGGGACAAAATTCCCGTGGAAAAATTGTCTATGAGAAAATTAAAAAGGAACAACCCCTGCAATTTTTAAAAAAAAAAAAAAAAAAACCCGAAAATAAATAAAGTCCAAAGGAGAAAAGAAGCGGAAAGGGAGATAATTCCTGTAGACAAATTGTTCGCGGGAAAGTTCAGAACAAATACCCGAAGCCCAAAGTGAACAAAAGCCCAATTAAATCGCATAAGGAGAAGAAACCCGTGGAATAGTGTAAAGAACAAGAAGACGAAGACAATAAACCCGAAAGGAGAAAAGAGAAAACAAAAAGGCCGCGGGAAATAGACAGACAGAGACAAAGAAAATCCGTAGAAATAAGCCCAGGAATGATAAACCAGTAAATAGAAATAAAGATAGAAAAGACAAAAACATGCAGGATGGTCCAAGAATAGATGCGAGCAAAGACAAAAAACATGCAAAGAGAGTGCCAAAATAAACAAAACAAACGGATCGACAAAACATGCACAGCTGCAGTTCTAGAATAAAAGACAGAGAAAAATAGATTTTTGTAAAGGCAATTTTCAGCCGTCAAAGCTCAGCTGACTATTCGTCAAAGATTAACGCTCCTCATGCAAGTCGTGTCTGTCAAACTTTCCAACAGATTGCTTAAATCCATTTGTGCGTCCCTTTCATGCAAAAGACAGTTTCTTCAATCCAAGCAACTAAAGAGAAGTCTATTTCTGAAGATTGGCACAACTCTCATGCAAAGAGCGGAATAAGCGAAGCTTGGACTCACCGTCCATTTCTTGTAAGCCAAGGAGCTTCATGCCAGACAAATAGACTTTTTGTAAATGCTGAGTTGGACGGATTTAGTCTCTCTCCTATTTTTCCAACGCCAACTCTTGGCTATTGTAATTTTCTATATAAGTTGGCTTTTCAACCTTGAATTGTATCTCTCTCTTGGTAAGACCAGACTGCCATTGGTGAGTTGTGTAACCTCTTCAATCAATAGAAGGATTGTACTTTCAAATTTCAAGCACTGGCATAGTGTACATTCATTCAGCAATTTGCATACGTGGTAGATCTCTCTTTTTTCCCAAATTCTGATTCGTACCTAGTTTCTAGCTTGTCATATTATGCAGGGCATGTTCAGTGTTCTATATGTCTTTTGCTGAAGTTGTAAGTGGATGTTAGGTGGCTGCAAAGTGTCTTGTATCAGACCTCTCTCCATCGTTTTCTCTCATGTTTTGGTCATTGGATCGAACCTTCTCATGAAATATTTATGCATAGTGATCAATTGAAATCAAAGGTCTTCTTTTTCCCTTGTTTGATTCAGTGTTCAAGGTTCCAAGTAGAGTGGATCAACATTTTGGTGTATCACCGTCACTAGGTAGGATTTCCCTTTCAAGTTTCTTTTACTCTTTTCCATGGTAGATTCACAGCATAGAGTAGAGATCCATTGATACATCTTACATGAACCAGCCTTCTCTGGAGGTTCTTTTCACCATTGAGGCATCCACCCTCGTGAGAAGATCCCATTGTTTCAACCGGAGAGAGGATTGACCATTTCAGCATGTCTTCGATTCAAGGTGCAACTCCAAGTTGACAACAATTGGATCGAACCTTCTCATGAAATATTTATGCATAGTGATCAATTGAAATCAAAGGTCTTCCTTTTCTCTTGTTTGATTCAGTGTTCAAGGTTCCAAGTAGAGTGGATCAAAATTTTGGTGTATCACTGTCATTAGGTAGGATTTTCCTTTCAAGTTTCTTTCTCCCTTTTCCATAATAGGTTTGCAGCACAGAGTAGAGATCCATTGATACATCTTACAGAAACTAGCCTTCTCTGGAGGTTCCTCTCACCATTGAGATACCCACCCTCGTGAGAAGATCCTATTGTTTCAATTGGAGAGAGGATTGGCCATTTCAGCACGTCTTCGATTCAGGGTGCAACTCCAGGTTGACAACAGTTTTCATAGTTCTTTTCATAGACTTTTTGCAATAGCAGAGGATATTCATCCACATCCAGTTGCAAATTAAATAGTACCATTCAGACGATCCGTTCATGCCAAAGGTTACCACAAGATCAGCAAGTAAAGGTATTCCTTTTGAATTTGTAACTTATAAAAGAGCAAGGTCTAGGAAGGAAAATCCATATCCTGAAACGGAATATTTACCTCCTCATCCTATCGTTCTAAACGCTACAATCCCCACCATCCAGATGGCCGTTAGAAATCAAGTGTTTGCTCTATTCAATAGGGGAAGTCCACTGAATCTAGCACAGTTAGACGACATTCCTGTATCTTCCCTCAAAAGTATTCCATTCTTTTCAGGAGAAAATCAAACAACCCCTATTGAGCATATCCAGGATGTGGCTAATCTTTGTTTAGTTCATAATATTGTTGAGAATAATGTTGCTATCAAATTGCTTGCTGCTTTTTTCAAAGGAAAAGCTTTACAGTGGTATAGAACCCTCCCACTTAGATCTATTTTCACTTGGGATGAATTGGGTGCAACCTTAGTCAAGCAATTTGAAGACATATCTGATCACTTATCTTTAGTTGAGCAATTAACTGTCATACAGAGATCTTTTCATGAGTTCATGTCCGATTTTAATCTCAGATTCCAGAAGACATGGACCAGGATACCGGTTTTGATTAGGCCATCCCCTGAATATGCATTTTTGTATTTTTTGAAAGCTCTTAATTCTGACATTAGTGTGATGATACAGTCAATGGGTGGTACTACTTTGCCAGATGCTTATGAAGTTGCAATAAGGGCAAAAAATAGTTTGATACAAGCAGGTAAGCTTTCTTCAAGACCTCCAATGCCCATATTTCCAGAAATAAGTTCTATACCAGCCCCTCAAGTTCTTCAAATTCTATCCTTAGCTCCTATTCCAGCACCTACTGGTCAAGCTAGTGAGATAGGAAAGATGAAAAGTTTGCTACAATCTTTTGGAAATGAAATAGTACAGCTCAAAAGGCAGCATTTTTAGTCAACTAGGTCCTGTCAACAACAAAATCAGAACAACTATCAGTCCTTCAAAGATCAAAGGTCTCTTTATCAGGGTTTTAGAGAAAATAGACAACCCTATCAAGCACAAGGAGCCATAACTCTAGCTAAGCCATATGTTGCTTTTAATCCGAATGCTCCTTCCACTTCAAAAGCCATTGTTCCAACTCCACCTCAAAATAATTTGGTGCAAGATTTAGGTTGGCAACCCTCAAATCTCAATGATGTTCAAAACCAAGCCTTGGTATCACAGAACATCACCATGCCACAGATGACACAAGAAGAGTTCTCTTTTCAAGGAGGTCAATATCAAGATACAAGTTTGACATCACGAGTGATTCATCAAGCTCAAAGGCAACCTAATGCTATTAATGTAAATTGGCAGGTCGATGATCATGTTTCTTTTACTGAAGATGTTAAAACTAATGATTCAAGTGGTCAAGTTGCAGCTATAACCTATCAGAGAACTAAAAGAAGAACTGTTGAGGAAGCCCAAGCGATAGCAAATACTTCAAGTACTCCTAGTATTGTTGCTCAAAGTACAAAAGGGCAGCTTGCTGCTTCCACAACCCAAAAAATCAGAATATAGAGGTTAGTAAAATGCAGCAAATATCTCTAATTCGTGAGCAACAAGTACCAAAAAAAATGCAATCAAAGGTTAGTGCATCTCAGTTCAGTATTGTAGATCAAATGAAGAAGTCTAACATCAACATTAGCATGTGGGATTCTCTTTCAATTCCAGGGCAAAAGGATAAACTCGTTCAAGAACTTTCAGCTCTTGAATTGTCTCCAAAACCGGTTGAAAAAAAAGGTGGTGTCTTGACAAATTCAGATCAGCCAATTAAGCAACAAGTGCAGCAAGGAGATAAGATATCAAAGGTGGACAAAACTGAAGTAAAAACGAAGAAAACTCTTTTTTATCTTTCTCTGATAGTGGGTGATACTTTGGTTCATAATTGTATGGTGGATAGTGGAGTTAGCAGTATAGTGATGCCCAAACAGATTGTAGACAAGCTCGGCCTTGTATATGGGCCAAATACTAAAGAGGTATTGCAGTTGGATGGTTCACCAACAAAAACGGTAGGCATAATCAAAGATTTGAAATTGACATTACATACTTGTCCTAACGTTACTATTCAGCAGGATGTTGTAGTGGTGGACTTGCCTCCTTATTTCGCTATGTGCCTTTCAAGGGACTTCACCTCAAAAATTGGGAGATATTTATCAGTTGATTGGACCTATTTGTTGTTCAGAACCAGATATGGTACAAAGATAACAATTCATTCAGAGCCTATTGCACATTTTCATATGGAGTCTTATACGTCAAGTGTTAATGCAAATTGTATCATCTCAGATTAAATATTACAAACTAGTGATATAGAAAAGGACTCACCTTTGGATGGAGTTCCAGATTCGTTTCTTGATGAGTGGGCTTCCACCTTGCATGAGCATGATCCCTACAAGCTGATTGAAGAGGAAGGTCTTGGTGTGTATTGTCTTCATGAGAACGAAGCACAAATTCCAGCCATAGTCAAAGAAGACGAATCTAATGAAGGCTTGTGGCAATTGTACTTCGATGGATCAAGAAATAAGCATGGAACCGGAGCTGGAATGATGTTAATTTCTCTTACAGAACAAATGTATTTCTCCTCTATTAAATTTCAGTTCGGTGGTTCAAACAACGTTGCTGAATATGAAGCACTAGTTCACGGTTTGCAGTCGGTTAGGAAGATGAAAGTAAATTGTTTGCAAGTGTTTGGAGATAGTGAACTTGTAGTCCACCAAGTAAGACGTTTGAATATATGCAAGAATCTGTTGCTTAAATCTTACAGACACAGAGTTTGGGATTTACTTGAAGATTTTTAGGGTTTTAATATTCAGGGAATACCAAGAGATGGGAATAAACATGCTGATAGGTTGGCTGCAGTTGGGGCACAATTTGATATTCCAACTGATGTAAAAAGTGACATTTTTCAGTCACATATAAAGGTAGTTGTAAGGCCTTATGTTCTAGATAACCAAGAAAATTGGCAGGTGTTTGAAAATGACAATCAAATTGTGAGATTTTTGCAGGAAGAGGCTGAGTTTTCTTTAAGAAATCAATCGAAACACTCACAACAATATGGTGATTAGATTGTACAACTAAAAACTAATAAGCTACCCAAGGGATTGGTCACTCTTAAAAATATTTTCAGTGAAGATGATGAGCTAAGGAAAGAGAAACCATCATTGTGTAATGACCCTGCTCAAATCTGGTTGAAAACTTTTGATTTTTGGTCTTGGAAATTTTATCAAACACTTCACATACAAGGGTCATATGACTGATATAACATTTTAGTTTTCTTTAATGGCTCTTTCCTTTACTTAACATCAATAAGAATGCTTGCAAGAAGACTCTAGATTGTCTAAACAATGACCTAGCACGAATGTGCAACTAATTTTGGCAATATTCCATGCATATATATGATCTATGCTTGAGAAATGAACACCTACAGCCAACTGACATTTTTACAAACAGTTGGTATGCAAACTAACTAGCTGATAATAAATGATATCGAAATTCTCAAATGACACCAGCAATTATTATCTCTTTAATTGCAATGAAATTTCTAATACAATGCTCATGAAATATGCCCAAGACTCAATGTTAACAATTTCAAAATGAACCTGATTGGAGACGTCTTCAAATGTTATGAATTTCTGAGTTGTCTTCAGACTGGTATACTTCAGATCAGACTTGCATATCTTCCAAATTCCACCTCCAAATGAATATATGTCAATGCCAAAGTGTTAGGAAATGTTGGGTGCCCCTTTTGGATGATATTTGATATTTTTTTGGACTCCTTTAATGCAAAATCGCCCCACTTCAAAGTTGCAGACCTGCCATGGATAAACCTTCAAATCTGAAATAATCTCCACAACCTTTGGATTCTTTGTCATAAACAAAACGTTCCTTGGACTTGGGCACTCCAAATGGCAATATGCTTGATGTTGAAAACCCTCTTAGGTAACCAAAACGAACTTGGAAGTGTGGCTGTCCTCAGAAATTACAGTCATATATTCCTCCTTATTTACAGCTGTAATGGCCTTCCAAATGTCTCCAAACTAGTCACAAAAACTTCCCCAAGGAAGGGGAATCCCTTTGGTAACACTATCACTTGCAAACACTTCCTTAAATATTGAAATCGAACCATTCCAATGGGACTGAAACAAAATTACAGTCACCCCTAAATATATGCATATTCACCAAAATAGACCTCCATTGTCTTGAGAATGTTCTCCCAGCTAAGGCGCTTCAATTGGATGTTCTTGTTGCTTCAACAAACACCTAGAATGAAAGATTAGAATTCATTGCCATAGCTGCCATGAAAGTCTTCAGATTATGCAATGTAAACCCTTGACCAAAGCTTGTCGATGATGCCCAAATGAAGAAGCTGAATGCTTCCTCCTCAAAGTGCAACCCTTCAGATGTTATTTCACACCCTCAGTTATGCTTCCAATGGAGGTTTTCGTCTCCAATGGCTATTCTGCAGAAACCCTCGGCTCCACAAGATGAATCAATCAAAATATTATTCATTCAACTGGATGCCGAGAATGAGCTCTTGCCTTTCCTTTTATTCTTTTTTTAAGAGAGCTCAATCACCTTCCTGGCCAATGTGGGATAAAAGATTTATTCCCACATTAAATTATTCACTTAATGCACTTTATTATGTTAAAGTGACTTTATTATTATAAAGTGACTTTATTATTATAAAGTTACTTTATAACTTTATAAGAATATTAAAATATTAAATAAATCACTTAAGTCACTTAAACTTTAATATCTCTCTCATCATTCATCCGATGCACGAGCTGTCTGAAACTGTCGACTGAGGAAGTGATTCTGAACGCTATCAATCCATACTGCCAAAAATAGCAGGGGTCCCACGCTGAGTGCTGAATACTGCTAAAAATAGCAACTCAGGCTAGAAGTGTCCAAATGAGCCTGAACGAAAGCCAACTGATCAAGTACTGACAAACTGAAGCTGAGCCAAGCTCCATCAAGAGACCCTCTAACCATGCATATTAACCTACGAGGGCTAAGAATAGGCTAAATCCACCGAACTCTGATGCTCGCAAAAATGGGGACATTACACATTGTCAACAAAAGAAGAGCACTATGCCAATGTAGAGATTGCAGCTGGTAAAATTTTGAAATCGGGCAAGGTATGCACTCCACAAAATAAAGCTTTCATTGATTTATGCACAAGTTTTGCTGATATATTCACATGGCAGTATAGTGATCTCAAAGGTTTTGATCCAAGTTTGGCTCAACACACTATTGAGGTAGAAAACGAAACTAAACCAGTGAAACAAAGACAAAGGCCAATCAATCCAAAACTTGAGCCTTCGATGAAAGCTAAGCTTCACAAGCTCATAGAATCAGCTATTATATTTCCAATCAAGCACTCAACTTGGGTGGCAAACCTCGTTCCAGTACGAAAAAAGAATGGTGAGATTCGTTTGTGTTGGTTTTCGTGATTTAAACAGGGCTTCGCTTAAAGACCACTATCCATTGCCATCAATATAACAAATTTTATAGCTTGTTGCAGGTTCAGAGAGGTTTTCCTTGTTGAATGGATATAGTGGTTACAATCAAATTTTGGTCAAAGAAGAGGACCAATTCAAGACAGCCTTCACGATTAAGTGGGGGACATTTGCATATAGAAAGATGCCATTCGGTTTGTCTAATGCTGGAGCAACCTTTCAGAGAGCCATGGATATGGCCTTCCAAGGCCTTCTTAACAGGGTTATGCTTGTTTATTTGGATGATATAACAGTATTTTCAAAAGATGCAGAAGATTACATGGTTCATCTCAAACAAGTTTTTGAAAGGTGTAGGCAATTTGGGATATCTCTAAATCCCAAAAACTGTGTATTTTCAGTTCATTAAGGTAAGCTTCTTGGACATGTTTCAAAGCAAGCTTTAAAAATAGATTCTGAAAGGATTCAATCCATTCTTGCACTCTCCTTGCCTAAGAGCAAAAAGGCTTTGCAAAGTTTCTTTGGTAAAATCAATTTTATAAGGAGATACATTTCAGATTTCGCTACTGTAGCTAAACCACTTATAGCCATGTTAAAGAAAAATTAGAACTTCAGTTGGTCCAAGGAAGGAGTAACAGGGTTTGAAGATGTTAAGAAAGCCATAGCAAGTGCTCCTACGCTTTTAAATCCAGATTTTATGAAATATTTCGTTCTATATATGCATGCTAATGTGGACACCATTTCAGGCATTCTTATGCAACAAAATCATGAAGATTTGGAGCAGCCAATAGCTTTCTACAGTCAAGGCTTGGAGGAGTATGAGACAAGATATTCTTTTGTTGAAAAACATGTCCTTTTAGTTATAAGATCTCTGAAGAAATTTAGGCACTTGTCTAATAATAAAATATATCTAATGGTTGCTTATCCAAGCATCAAATAATTTCTTTTGAATAAAGACATAAATGAGAAGAGGGATGGTTGGATAACCAAGGTAATGGAATATGACGTAGAAATTAAGGTTACAAAGCTGGTTAGAGGCAAAGGACTCTGTGAGCATCTAGCTCAGGACTTGCAAGAAACTAATGAAGTTGTTTAGTGTCAAATGATGAAGAGATTACTGCTATTCACACCTCACCTTCCAACTAGTTTCGTGATTTGGTAAGCTATCTGCAAGATGGTTTTTACCCTTTTCACCTAAGTGCTTCAAAAAGAAGGTATTTCAGATTGCAATCAATTCCATTCTTGCTCGTTGACGGTGTTTTGTTCAAAAAGGATATTAATGGAATGTTACCAAGGTGTGTGGAACCAAGCCAAACTCAAAGATTACTTGAAGAGTTCCATGATGGACTTGGTGGAGGACACTTTTCCGCAAGAACTACAACACTTAAAATCATGAGAGGTGGGTACTATCGGCCTACTATATTTGGCGATTGCCATACATAGGTTAGGAAGTGCAAACAATGTGCTATGTTTGTAGGAAAAGTTAAACTTGCAGCCTTGCCCCTTCAGCGAATTGCAGTGGATCAGCCTTTTGTCTAGTGGGGATTGGACTTTATTGGTTTCATTAATCCTCCTTCGAGTTCAGGGCATAAGTGGATTCTAATAGCTACGGATTACTTCATATGTTGGACAGAAGCAATTGCATTGAAAGAAGCAAACGAAACTAACGTTCTTGATTTCTATGAAGGTTTGCTTACTACGTTTGGAGTTCCTTCGACCATTATTTCTGACAATGTAATGGCTTTTGTGGGATCTAAGATCAGCCAATGGGCTGTCCAACACGGAGTTTATCTCAACACTTCATCGAACTATTATCCACAAGGAAATGGCCTTGCTGGATCTACAAACAAGAACCTCTTAAGGATCATACGAAGGACTATTGAAGACAATCAGAGGTCATGGCATCTCAAGTTGAAGTCAGCTCTATGGACTGATAGGATCACCTACAAGAGGTCAATAGCCAACTCTCCATACAAGCTAATCTATGGTAAGGAAGCAAAGTTACCTATTTTTTTTGAGTTTCCAACTTTAGAACTAATGCATCAACTTGAGTTGTTGGAGAATGAGCCTATGGAGATCAAGTATGCAGAGCTTATGGAGTTGGAAGAGACAAGAAATCAATCCATGCTAGCCATGGAAAGTCATCAGGAACAGGTGAAAAGAACATTTGACAAAGGAACTTCCTCACAAAGCTTCAATGAAGGAGATTTGGTCCTCAAGTGAGATGAGGATCGAGCCAAAGCAGGAAGGCACACAAAGTTTGATTCCCTTTGGAGTGGCCCATACACGATCTCCAATTGCAAATCCCACAACGCCTTCCAACTTGCCAAGATGGACGGCCAAGAGCTTCCAATCCCAGTCAATGGAATACATCTGAAACATTGTTATTGAAGAGCAAAGCTCTATGTACATATTTGTTTTTTCTTTCCTCCAAGTGTTGTTCAAACGTAGTAGTTTGCTTCAGTTTTGTTCAATAAGTGCTTGTTTGCACATTTGCCTCTTAGTTTTTTTGCTTTCATGTTTTCTCTTCCTTTTTGAGGGAGAAAAGTTACTTCAACTAAGGCTTGGAGGAGATTTTCAGTTAGAAATCAGGTTCACCATTTGGGAATTCGAATAGCATCTATATGGCCTCTGTTCTCTAGCATAATAGGCATGCTTCCCAGTAGAGTCGCCAAAAATGTTGACAATTTTGCCCCCACAAGGCAAATTGTCACCCCTACACTTCGGAACTTTGCTATGGTGCCAAGTTTGTCTTGTGAATCGGTTTTGGGGTTCCTTAAATGAGCATTTACAGCCACCCAAGTGGCCATCTACAGCCAGGTGAAGTTTAGTCATGCAGAGGTTTCCAAGGAGCTTGCTTGATTACAGCCCAATGTGCAAATACAGCCGAGATATACAAGCTGTAAGTTTATTTGTTTTGGCTTCTCTAAGAATTTTTCGGGTATAAAAGGTGGACTATTTCTTCAAACATTTTGTCCGAGAGAAAGAGCTCTCAAAGGACTGACAAAAAAAATGGAAAAATGACTATGTGGTAGTCGTTCAAGGCTTTTTTCTTCGGGTTTTTTGTCCGAAACAAAGGAGAAAAGCACAGTTGAGAAGACCGGTTTTCAAGTCAAGACAAAAGTCCGAAGGAATAATGACAGTTACAAAAAGCCCGGGTGCCCTACAAAAAGCCCGGGTGCCCTACAAAAAGCTCGGTGCCCTTCAATTCTTTCAAAAAGCCACTTTTGAAGGCAGCCATGCCTTTGCGGAGGGCATTTGGTCGGTGAAGTGGACCTGTTGACCATTTTGGTCCTGCAGACCAAAATTGGTCTCCTTCCCCTGTTGTTCTGAGCCATCAGTCGTGAATTTGGTTGCACAAGCCTTTTAGCAAAGAGATGGACCAATTCGAAGAATGCAAGGGGTTTGCAAAGCCCCGAAGGATGGGTACCCTTGCGGAGGACAGTCAGGCACAAACTAGACCATTCCAACAAGCTGTGGAGGGCAGTTCCAGATCCAAAAGTACCCTTGCGGAGGGTAGGGAACCCTTGCGGAGAAATCAAAAGGGTGAGTTTTCCTTCGGAAATGCTAAGGCAAAAGGCGAAGACAAAGGTTGAATTCTTCGGGCAAAATGCGCGAAGGAATTCCTTTGGACATTTTGTCCGAAGAAATTGCCAAGTCAAAGAAGAAAATGATTATCTTTCGGAAAAAATTTCGCGAAAAAAATTCACACAGGTAAATCCTTCGGACAAAAAGTCCGAAGGAATTCCTTTGGACTTTTGTCCGAAAATAAAACCCGCTGAAAGAAGCAAGTGACAAAATGAAGGGAAGATTTCCTTAGGACAAAATGTCCGAAGGAATTCCTTCAGACATTTTCTCCGAAGGATTTGAAGACCAAGGCCACCCGAAGTACCCCGAAGGGCAAGTGCCCTTGCAGGGGGCTCTCAGCGATCGTGAAAGGGACCTTTTCAAGACCCGAAGGGGATGTCTCTCAGAGAAACGGTCCACTTGCAAGTTTCCGAAGGGCTTTTTTCCTTGACCAAGTGCTCCACACAAGTCTCGAAGGAATTGTTCAAATGCAGAAAGTTCTAAAGGCCAAATTCTTATGGAGAAAGTGCCCTAAACAATTTCCCCGAAGGGTACATTTCTTGGGGAAGTGTCCTCTACATCTCCTTCAAAGGATCTTTCAACAGCGAGGTGGACCAAATGAAAGGCCCAAAAGGTCAGTTCTATTGGAAGGTGTCCCAAACAAAATCCCACATACAAGGTCCAAAGGAAATGATCCGAAGAAATTAATGATGGTTGCACAAACGTCAACTTCTGCCTCAGCAAATAGCCGTTGATTTTTAAATGCTTGAGCGCGAACCCGAAGAAATTCAAAGGCCTTAGGGCCAAAGGGAAGAGACCGTTGAGAAAGGAGCCTAAGGAGCCAACAAAAGATGGGAAGATAGCCCCGAGTGCTCACAAAGCCAGGAAAAGACAGAGCCAGGAAGAGACTAAAATAACAAGGAAAGACGAGGACAGCCCAGGTGGCAAAAGGAAAGCGTTGGCAGAGGAGTAATTCCAGCGATTGAAACAGTCTCCGCCAAGTGGTCATCAAGAAACGCAAACAGTGAATGACACGGCCTATTTTTTCTTATTTTGCATTGAGTAGACAACTGCGTGAATCTCTTTAAGAAGCAGTCTTGTTTGCAGACAAAACGGGCGGTCTTGTCATTAAATTAATCAGGCGACTCATGCTTCTGTAGTAGCGTTTAATACGTTTTAAGCGCTAAAGTCAAGACTGGCAAGTACACAGCATGGTTCTAGCAGGGCGTTTCTAGAAGGATGATATCAGCAATAGCGACTTCCTCTTCCCAAGGCTTTCAACGCAACATGGGTCATTTATTTTCTAGAAAGTGCCAAAGTCTTTTCAAAAAGGCTATATATTGTAATCTCTCATTTGAGAAAAGGGATCTCTCAGCGTGTAAGGTGGAGCTCTGCGGAAATTTACCTTGAATAAAAAAGAAGCATTTTTTGCCTCCATTTGAGCTTGCACTTTTGCATGTCTATGGCTTTGTCTTGTGTTAAGACATTTTTCTTCATGCTTTCACAGAATGATTCTAGCATGTCTAGTGTATTGTGAGTTATTCTTTTGCAGGTTAGCCAGAAGTGTCCACAGCAGAGTATAGGCGCATGTGAACAAGCTGCCATAGTATGTCTTAGAACACCTCTGGTAGTTTTTCCTCCCTATATCTCCAGAGGACCCCTAGCTCACTGATGCAGAAGAATTTCTCATATCAAATGAAGTGTATATCAGCTTGTTCTTGGTGGAAAGTGTATGTTCAAGCTAAGTAGATCAACCATTTTTGGTGCATCACCATTTAGTTTAGGTTCTGTTTCAGTAATCCTTCTCTTTTCAATGCCCTCTTATATATATATATATTAGCAAATGTACTGGAATAAATCAGAGGTGCATCAAAGGGAGCTAGCCCTTATCTAGAGATTCTCCTCTCAGTTTTGCCAGACCCACAGGCAAGAGAGGAGTCTCCATTGTGCCACGTGGAAGAGAGAAGCCCAGCCTTCTCTCAAGGGTGCAATCCACAGCGTCAACAGTTTTTGGCACGCCCGGTGGGACCAATATTTTATCCAAAGAGTTGAAGAATTTTGCTGTGTTCTCTAACCAGCCAGCCTTTGGAGGCTTTTTTCATCAACACCAATGACGACTCCGAGTTGAATCAGCTGGTTAAGCAGTCCTGGTGCCACCAAGAAATCACAGTTTGGTATGTATAATTCCATTGCTCAGAACCATGGACCTTGTTTTCTTTCATATAACTTTGATCAAGCTCAGGTTGATCATGGAATCACCTCAAGCGGCTCTCCTAGTTGCCCTTCAACAATAAGGGAAGTAATGTTGGAGTTAGAGAAGCAAGTGATGGAGATAGACAATTGGATGAGCAGTATAGATATCAGTAGGAGCTTATGTACAAAGAAGAGTGTTTGTTCAGGCAAGCTCAAGTCTTGCAATCCATGGAGGAGGAGGTAGCAAAATGGAAGAGGCCATCCATTCAAGGCAGTCAGCCTTGTATGCCCCCTCCTATTCTAAAGAAAGTCCCCTCTTGTGCACCAAATCCTTTCTACAAGATGGCACTTGCTCACTCTAGTTCCTCTGATGCAGTAACCAATCCTGCTCTTAATCCCTTGCACCTGGCTTTCAAACATCAAAGGGCGTTAAAGCAACCCCAATGGAAATGAACCTTCTCAATTCTTTGGATTGTGAATCCTCCTTTTAAGGGAATACCATGAACCAACACGTCTCTCTTCAAGAAGCTCTTCCTGTACATCAACAGTGTCTTCCTAATCTTCCTCAACCTCCTCAGGGCTTTTAACATGATGTTAAGATTCTAAGTTGGAAAAGGGAATGTCATGAACCAGCTCGGGACCTTGGAGAAGATAAAATTGGTGCCTGTTCACAAGGGAAAAGTTCCAATCCCAAGGTCATGAGTTGGAAGCAAACAATGGAATCATGGGGCAGAAAGGAGGAGAAAGGTTTTGCTCAAAACCTTGAGGAAGATGACGCTGCTCCTACTCATCATGATGATGCTTGTGACCTCCAAGAAAGGCTCTTTCAAGAGAATATAGCCAAGGAAATTGCAGAATTGGAGTCCAGAATGAGGTTCCTCAGCGAAAGTGTGATGGACAGTTCAGATCAAGCAGAAGATCCTATATCTAAACACACCCCATCTACACTCTTTCAAGAACTATCAGGCCACATTTGATATAGATGAAGTGCTGGCTAAATGGAAGGAAGAGAATCATTCGATTCTAGCTCAAGGACTGCCTCCTCTTCCACGTGAGCTTAACCATCAGCGTTCTTCTACTTCATCCCTTCTCAAGGAGGAACCTGTTTTGCAGGAAGCAAGTGAAGAAGAGAGGATCCAATTTGTGGCTCCCAAAGAGGCTATCATGAGCGACAATGAAGATGAAATCATTATGGATGCTCCTTTTGAAGACATCATTAACAAGGGAGAAGACACGGGTCATGCATACATGCAGATGTTCCAGCAATATGAAGAGGAAGGTAAGCATGGTGAGCTCTCTCCCCCCTTGTTTGATGAACTTCCTTGTTGCATTGATGGGGAGGATGACCATGCCATGGAACCCGAGTTGGAGGAGGATCATGAGCATGTTTGTGAACTAGAGACTCTGGTCTTTGAGCAAGAAAAGGAGAGGCTTGTCTACCTTGAGGAAAGCTTTGAAGAAGAGAGCCTTGCACAAGAAGGTGATGTTTTGTGGGATGAGCAATCAGTCTGTGGTCTCATTTCAGACATCATAACAGTCACCCTTCTTCAAGAAAGCCATGATCAAGCAGAAGATGAGTTTGACAGCGTCTTCAATGAGGCAGAAGGAGACAAGCCAATCCATGATGCATATCAAAGGGCTTATGGTGATGAGCCAGCAACCATTGATTTCTTGATGAAACACACCAGCATGAAGAACCAACAGGAGGCAAGCTTCCAAGAACAAGAAGAATACATATATGTTGGAAGCATGTTTGCCCCCAATTCATTTGGATACAAGCCAATCAAGGTGGCAGGCAAAAAGAGCAAGTCACCAAATCTCCAGTCCATTCAATGACTTGTCTGGCACCATCAGTTTTCTTGTCATGAAGGAGACTTAAGAAGTTTTCCCTTTGATCCAAGAGGGAGGCAAATATACCTGGTTAGCTGTACATAGTAGTTTGCTTTTAGTTTTTCTTTCCCTGTTTTTCCTAAGTGTTGTTTGCACAAGTAGTTTTTTTAATCTTTGTGTGTGTTTTTCTTTGTGTTTGGGGTAGAAAGCTTCATGATTGATTCTTGGATCTCTCGAGGCTGTTGCTAACTTTTTCAAGCTGCGTTCTGACTCCATACCCAATGGACTTTGAGGCTACTGGTTTCTTAAGCATAGCAGGCATGCTTCCCCTAGGAATCGGCAATTTGTTGACCATTTTGGTCCTGCAGACCAAAATCGGTCTCCTTCCCCTGCTGTTCTAAGCCATCAGTCGTGAATTTGGTTGCACAAGCCTTTCAGCAAAGAGATGGACCAGTTTGAAGAATGCAAGGGGTTTGCAAAGCCCTGAAGGGTAGGTACCCTTGCGGAGGACAGTCAGGCACAAATTGGACCATTCCAGCAGGCTGCGGAGGGCAGTTCCAGACCCAAAAGTACCCTTGCGGAGGGCAGGGAACCCTTGTGGAGAAATAAAAAGGGTGAGTTTTCCTTCGGAAATGCTAAGGCAAAAGGCGAAGACAAAGGTTGAATTTCTTCGGGCAAAATGCGCGAAGGAATTCCTTCGGACATTTTGTCCGAAGAAATTGCCAAGGCAAAGAACAAAAGGATTATCTTTCAGAAAAATTTCCGCGAAAAAAATTTACACAGGCAAATCCTTCGGACTTTTGTCAAGTCCGAAGGAATTTTGCCCGAAGATAAAACCCGCCGAAAGAAGCAAGCGGCAGAATGAAGGGAAGAATTCCTTCGGACATTTTGTCCGAAGGATTTGAAGACCAAGGCCGCCCGAAGTACCCCGAAGGAATTTTGCCCGAAGATAAAACTCGCCGAAAGAAGCAAGTGGCAGAATGAAGGGAAGATTTCCTTCGGACAAAATGTCCGAAGGATTTGAAGACCAAGGCCGCCCGAAGTACCCCGAAGGGCAAGTGCCCTTGCGGGGGGCTCTCGGCGACCGTGAAAGGGACCTTTTCAAGACCCGAAGGGAATGTCTCTCAGAGAAACGGTCCACTTGCAAGTTTTCGAAGGGAATTTTTCCTTGACCAAGTGCTCCACACAAGTCTCGAAGGAATTGTTCAAATGCAGAAAGTTCTAAAGGCCAAATTCTTATGGAGAAAGTGCCCTAAACAATTTCCCCGAAGGGTACGTTTCTTGGGGAAGTGTCCTCTACATCTCCTTCAAATGATCTTTCAACAGGGAAGTGGACCAAATGAAAGGCCCAAAAGGTCAATTCTATTGGAAGGTGTCCCAAACAAAATCCCACATACAAGGTCCGAAGGAAATGATCCGAAGAAATTAATGACGGTTGCACAAACGTCAACTTCTGCCTCAGCAAATAGTCGTTGATATTTAAATGCTTGAGCGCGAACCCGAAGAAATTCAAAGGCCTTAGGGCCAAAGGGAAGAGACCGCTGAGAAAGGAGCCTAAGGAGCCAACAAAAGACGGGTAGATAGCCCCGAGTGCTCACAAAGCCAAGAAAAGACAAAGCCAGGAATAGACAAAGCCAGGAAGAGACAAAAATAACAAGGAAAGATGGGGACAGCCCAGGTGGCAAAAGGAAAGCGTTGGCAGAGGAGTTATTCCAGCGATTGAAACAGTCTCCACCAAGTGGTCATCAAGGAACGCAAACAGTGAATGACGCAACCTTTTTTTTTTCATTTTGCATTAGTGAGCAGATAACCGCGTGAATCTCTTTAAGAAGCGGTCTTGTTTGCAAACAAAACGGGCGGCCTTGTCATTAAAACAATCGAGCGATTCATGCTTCTGCAATAGCGTTTAATACGTTTTAAGCGCTAAAGTCAAGACTGGCGACTACACAACATGGTTCTAGCAGGCCGTTTCTAGAAGGATTATATCAGCAACAACGACTTCCTCTTCCCAAGGCTTTCAACGCAGCGTGGGTCATTTATTTTTCAGAAGGCGCCAAAGTATTTTCAAAAAGGCTATATATTGTAATCTCTCATTTGAGAAAAGGGATCTATCAGCGTGTAAGGCAGAGCTCTGCCGAAATTTACCTTGAATAAAAAATAAGCATTTTTTGCCTCGATTTGAGCTTGCACTTTTGCATATATCTATGGCTTTGTCTTTTGTTAAGTCATTTTCCTTCATGCTTTCACAAAATGATTCTAGCATGTCTAGTGTATTGTGAATTATTCTTTTGCAGGTTAGCCAAAAGTGTCCACAACAGAGTATAGGCGCATGTGAACAGGCTGCCATAGTGTGTCTTAGAACACCTCTGGTAGTTCTTCCTCCCTGTATCTCCAGAGGACCCCTAGCTCATTAATGCAGAAGAATTTCTCATATCAAATGAAGTGTATATCAGCTTGTTCTTGGTGGAAAGTGTATGTTCAAGCTAAGTAGATCAATCATTTTTGGTGCATCGCCGTTTAGTTTAGGTTTTGTTTCAGTAATCCTTGTCTGTTTTCAACCCTCTACCCCTTTTATATATATATTAGCAAATGTACTGGAATAAATCAGAGATGCATCAAAGGGAGCTAGCCCTTATCTAGAGATTCTCCTCTCAGTTTTGCGAGACCCACAGGCAAGAGAGGAGTCTCCATTGTGTTGCGTGGAAGAGAGAAGCCCAGCCTTCTCTCAAGGGTGCAATCCACAGCGTCAACAGGACCTTTTCAATTTTTCTGAAGGGCACTCCTGGAAGACAGAAGCCCTTGCGGAGGACATTTGGACATCGCGTAGGGACATTTACAATTTCCCCGAAGGTTATGTGCCCTTGCGGGGAACACTTCAAGCACGACGAAGACCTTGGCAAAATTCTGAAGGACCCTTTCAAAAGTTCTGAAGGACACCTGCCCTTGCAGAGGGCACTTGGTCGGTGGCAGGTCCCTTCAAAAGTTCTGAAAGACACCTGCCCTTGCAGAGGGCACTTGGTCGGTGGCAGGACCCTTCAAAAGTTTCAAAGGGCATTATTGGGAAGCAGAAGCCCTTGCGGAGGGCAGAGACAAGCAAAGGACAAAAGCAAAGTTCCCGAAGGGCACTTGCCCTTCGGGGAAAAGATAGCCAAAGGAGACGAATTCCTTCGGACAAAAAGTCCAAAGAAATTCGGGAGAATAAAAAAAAACCCGGGGAAAATAAGAAAACAAAGGCAAAGAAGGTGATCATTCGGAATAATTGTCAAACAAGAAATCCATGGGAATTTGAAGTCAGCAAAAATCCGAAGAAAATCAAAGGCAAGACATAAGAGCCTAAAAGGAATAAATTCGGGGAAATTGGCAAAGAAACGAATTCCTTCGGACTTCGGACAAAAAGTCTGAAGGAATAAGGACAGCCTCAAAAAGCCCGATAGAAAAGACAAGGGCGTAAGGGAAGGCCAAAGAAAGACAGAGAAAGAGAAAAGACAGAGAGGCCTTCGGACAATTTGTCCGAAGGACGAAAGCTAAAATAAAGTCCGATTCCCGAATTAAAGCAGAACACGGGTAAAGCTAGAGAAAACACGAAGTGAACTGAGCATGATCAATAGCATGAACAGAGACAAGCACAAATAGGACTTAGCCAGAACTGAACAAGAAGAAAGACAAATGCAAAAATAGATGCATGAGCAAAGATTAAAGCAAAACTGAACATGGACACAAGCATGACTAGTGAATAAAACAAATGTAGAATAAAGACAAAGACAGGATAAACAAAAATCATGCACAAACTAATGTGAAGTGACTCCAACAAAGTGAACACGTTTAAGAAAACAAGCACGCTTCAGTTCTGAAAATAGAGTCATCTTGCATGATAAACAGGCAAAGCGTTGAACGTTTCAAACAACCAAAAATTTCATGCACGCACTCTCGCTTGTCTCAAAAGCCCCAAATGTTCTGACGGTTCAAACGTAATTCTTAATTTGGCATTTGCATTGATTTCATGCAAAGGGGAGACTTTCAAACGTTCCAACAGTTCGAGTGAATTCGACTACTCTTGTTTTGAAGTTGACTAGTTTTCAAGTCAAGACATCTATTCGTAGGTGTCATTCATCCAAAGCTTGTCTTCTTTTTTTTTCAACACAAGGAAATTTCATGCAAGACAAAATAGACTTTTGTAAAGGCTAAGTTGGTTTGAGTTTACTCCCTCTCTATTTTCAACGCCAATCTCTTGGCTTGTAGTAAATTTCTATATTAATGGCTTTTCAGCCTTGTAAAAATCCATCCCTCTTGATAAGACCAGATTGTGCCATTGGTGAGTTGTGTAACCTCTTCAATCAATAGAAGGACTATATTTCAGATTTCAAGTGTTGGCATAGTGTACATTCATTCAACAATTTGCATATGTGGTAGATTTCTCTACCTTCCCAAATTCTGATTCGTATTTAGTTGTTAGCTCATCATGTTATGCAGGTCATGTTCAGTGTTCTATATGTCTTTTGCTGAAGCTGTAAGTGGATGTTAGGTGGCTACAAAGTGTCTTGTATCAGACCTCTTTCCATTGTTTTCTCTCACATTTTTTGTCATTGGATCGAACCTTCTTATGAAATATTTATGCATAGTGATCAATTGAAATCAAAGGTCTTCCTTTTCCCTCGTTTGATTCAGTGTTCAAGGTTCCAAGTAGAGTGGATCAACATTTTGGTGTATCACCGTCATTAGATAGGATTTCCCTTTCAAGTTTCTTTCTCCCTTTTCCATGGTATATTTGTAGCACAGAGTAAAGATCCATTGATACATCTTACAGGAACCAACGTTCTCTGAAGGTTCTTCTCACCATTGAGACACCCACCCTGGTGAGAAAATCCCATTGTTTCAACTGGAGAGAGGATTGGCCATTTCAGCACACCTTCGATTCAGGGTGCAACTCTAGGTTGACAACAGGCCCTAACACTTGAAGACTAGCTAGCTGGAATACCATTTTCCAACACCCTTCTGATGCCAACTTTGAAGAGTAAGAGGTAACAACATGAGGTGCTGTTGGTCTTTCATTTTCAGCTTGCTTAAGCAACAAGAGAACTTCATCTACAATTGTAGAAGGCATCCCCAAGAGGGGTCTTTCCATTGGGAAGGGACCAGGTTCGAGTTTGGCACAAAGCCCACGGTGGAGATAGCACTTTGGCTATTTCTATTGCTTGAAGACAAACAATTTTGGACAGGGAGGATTGTCATGTCCTTTTGATAGGGACATCTTGGAAAACCCTTAGCCTTAACTTATTACCAGGGGTAAGGGACAAGTATAAAGGGAAGAGAGTATTGAATGTTTTATTTTAATATTTGTAAAAATACCTTTTTGAAAAGTACTTTATGTTTCTTATTTCACTTAAAGAGGAGACCTTTAAGAGTCATGAAGACTTAAGTGATTTTAAGAAAAGATCATAAGGAAAGGTCTTTTAAAACATTTTAAGTTACTCTCTTGTCCTCCTTTTGGACGCCACACTTGGAGGGCTACAAAAGTGGAGGAATAATTTGGAGAGGGCATGTTATGTTTTGATATTGAAAATTAGTCTATTAACAAGAAAATGCTAAGCCATTTGCTTTGAAGACGAAACCCTTCAAGCAAACTAAGTTAGGGGACGAAAACCCTCTTCCTTCTTTGAGGTAACTTCATTCAGGGGTTATCATTGAAATCAACTAATCCTTCAAAGGTGTTTTAGACACCAATTGGTCATTTTCAGGTTGGTGACTTGCTATTGGGAGAGTGGTGACTTGATTTGGGAGTGAAATCTCACGCTTTTGGGGGTTTTTGTGCCCTAGAGGCAATTATGAAATTATTCCTATTATTCTGCATAGTGGTGACTTGGTTTAGGAGAGGTTTGGACCTCTTGCGAAGGTTAATTTATCTTGAATTGAATTATGTAATTTTCTCATAATTTTCCAGCTTGGGCCATTTGGATTTTGGGCTTTTTTAGCCATAAAAACATTGAGAAAATTCATAATAAATTGTCTTTATTGCAAATATATTTATGCAATTTATTTAGGGTTTGATAAGATTTGTAGCATAGGAAACATCTATAATTTTCAAATTAATTTTGCAGCCAAAGATGCCTAGGGTTTGAAGAATAAAATCTGATTTTGAAGGGCTATACTTTCATGTTTTGAGCAGCCACTAATTGATTGGGGTTTGACATATTTTAAAGCTATTTTTAAGGTATATTTGAAGGGTTGTTGGTAGCTAAGATTTATTGTAATTAAATTATAAAATTTTCATATCGAAACAGGGTTTCTAAATATTTATAATATTCATCTATTCATTCGTTTTGGGACATTACAATGTGGCACTTTTGTACAAATTGATAGAAAAGGCTCGGGATGCTATGAGGTAATTAGAATGAGGTACAGTTAGATTCAAAAACCAATCGGAGGATGCCATGCATCCCCTCGCTACTCCAGGTGGCCAATTCTTGCTCGTGAGAGGGTAAAATTGTGGCTCCTGATTACGCTTAGGTGGCATCTGATCCAAACAGGACCAACTAGCAATAGACATGTGGCACAGCCTGAGCCACTGGGGTGCCATAGGGGAAAAGTAGTGTGCCTACCACACTTCTCACATTAATTAAATGGTAAATTGGACCTTGATTAGACAAATTTAAAATGTCTTATCATAGCCACCAAATCTAGGCAGGGAGCGTATATTTGAAATTCCTGAGTTAATGCCAGATTGGGAAATGAATGGATGGTTTGAGCTACCATGTAATGCCCCCCTTTTTGGCATAATTGCTTTTGGAGTCCTTAGCTTAGTTGTTCCCACAAAGCTAAGGGAAGGAAGAAAAAGGTACATGGAGGGGGGCCTAATCTATGAACAAAAGGTAAAAAAGTATTTAAGTGTTCTAATTTTCAATTTGAGTTTGCAAAAAGGTACATTTTTACCCTATATTCACTTAAGTTGGGGTCATGGGAGCCTAAACCCTAAAAAATGTGAGTTTTAAAAAGATGAAGTGCTTATGTTTTGAAGAGATACAACCCTCCAACTTGGGCACCACCCTTGGAGGTCGGTTATAAAAGCAAAGAAGGAATATTGTGAATGTTATGTTGAATATTGAATTGAAAATTATGATCAAGTATGTCAAGCTTGATTACCACATCTCGAGGACGAAAACCTTCAAGAAGTGTCAAGGGTTTGGGGACAAAAACTTTCATTCCTTCTACTTGGGCAGCTCTATTCAAGGGCGGTAAGTGAGCTTCAAAATTGCATGTGTACATGCAAGTGAATCTATAAAGGTGTTTTTGAATACCACCTTTATTGAGGAAATATTGCAAACCCTATCGGGTGCTGGTTTTGATAATTTTACAAGTTTTGGAGTGGTGAATTAACTTGAGAGCTTGTTCGTGGTACGGAAGATCATTCTAAGGTGTGGCGACTTGCTTAGTGAGTTGGGCGAGCCACTTGGAGGGGTCGTTGGAGCCAATGAGGTTTGCATAACATTCTATTTAATTTTCCCAGCTATGGCAACTTGATTGGAAGGCAAATCTTGAAGATTTTGAGGCTGATTTGGAGTGTTTGCAGAGTATAAAATATTGCATTTTTGAGTACCACCTTTATTGAGGAAATATTGCAAACCCTATCGGAAGTTGGTTTTGATAATTTTACAAGTTTTGGAGTGGTGAATTACCTTGAGAGCTTGTTCGTGGTACGGAAGATCATTCTAAGGTGTGGCGACTTGCTTAGTGAGTTGGGCGAGCCACTTGGAGGGGTTGTTGGAGCCAATGAGGGTTGCATAACATTTTATTTAATTTTCCAGCTATGGTGACTTGATTGGAGGGAAAATCTTGAGGATTTTGAGGCTGATTTGGAGTGTTCGCAGAGTATAAAATATTGCAAATATTTTATACTAATTTTCCAACTTGGGCAACTTGCCCTAGGAGTCCTCTGGAGGCCATTTTGGGGATTTTTGGTGACTAAAATAATCTAATTCATTTCCTATATATTGCTGAGGCAGGGTGAATCAGTTGGGGAAAAAATTGAGCATCTTTGGAGGGTTTTTAGACTCCATTTGACAAGGTGCAAATTGTTATATTATTTCTTATTTTTGTGGCAATTAATTATAAGGGTTTGAAGGAATTTGAAAGGGAAAGGATAGGGTTTCATTTTGAAAATTTTGCCCTTATTTTCTGAGTGGGGTGATTCACTTGTGGAGGGTGTGCAACAGTTTAGGGTGCCTTATTTGGCCCTAAATAAGAGGCCATTAATTATTATTAATATTTGTGAATTTTACATAGTTCCATGGAGTTTCCTGATGGGGGGACGTGGAGACAGGTTTTCGGGATGGGGGGACAGGGGGTCTAAGTTTGAGGATGGTGGGTGGATGGGGGGGTCGGACGACAGCAAGGGGTGGTGCAAATACATACAGTACTTGAAAAATTAGTTATAAAAAGATATATAAGGAATAAGTATATTGCATTGAACATCAACAATTTAACATTGTGATTTAATCATTTAAGTTTCAAGTTTGATCCATTGAACCAATGAACATTGAACATTGAACATTGAAAATAAAAATAAAAATATCAAATTTAGAATTTTCAAATTTTCATAATGATGATTCATGATTACAATCAAGTATCAACAATGTTCAAAAATAAAATACTAAATACAAATGACTCAATGAGTCAATGGCTAATCATCCCCAAAATTCTTGTCAAACTCCTCATCACTAGAACTGCTAGACTCCACATGCTTAAGCTCCTCCAAACTAATACCAACCAGTCCTGTCTGTGTAGCATCATCATCAATCTGTGCTAGCTCCATTGGCTCTACATCCCATCTAGTTGTTAGACTCTCCTTGTACGCAAGTGTGTTGCGGTCAATGAAATGCAAGGCACTCTGTACATCCACAAGCTTCTATGCCCTCTTAAAGGTAAGCATGTTCCTCTTCATGGAGCAGATGAAGCTATAAGTAGACCAGTTCCTCTCAGCAGCAAAAGAACTAGAAACCTATGACAACAAACGAATGGCTAGATCGGTAGTCAAAGAACGAGACCCATGCAAAGTCCACCACAAAATTGGTTCCTCCTGTGCCATTGTCTTCCTATCTATTTCGGCCTTCGATGAATATCCCCTGAGAGTGGTAAATTTTGTCCACTCAGTACGAATGATGTTGCCCTATGTAGAATCGTACATTTTCTAAATGGCCTTCATGAACCCTGCCTTCACCTCAACATCTTGTATATGTGTAAGTCTACTAGGCCTTTGCACATACCACTTTGGGTTCAATGCATAGGCAGCCATGTGCAAGGGAGTGTTGAACTTCTCCCATCTGCTGTGAATGATCGACTGAATATGTTTTGTGTAGAATTGCAATGTGGTGTCCTCTCGTACAACAACCTTCATTTGATCAAGCATAGTATCAATGCACTCATACACCTCTCCAAGGGTAGGTGCATTAGCATCCCCATATCTAATCATTGTGAAAATTGGAATGATGATGGAGACAATATATTTGGCATCAACCCAAAAAACATCATTCTTCACCACCTCCTTCACCCTCTTTCCTTGCTCTGTCTTTGACTTAGGCCATTGATTCCATTCTGCTGTCATAACCATTAGTTGCAATGCCTCTTGCAACTCAAGCATCCTTTCCAAGAGAATAAAGTATGATGCATACCTAGTCTCTATAGGTTTCAAGAATTCCTTCATGAAGAAGGCCTTGAAGAGTGCATGTGAAGTGTGGTGGTTGCAGATAAACATCTGCACATCTCTAGCATCACTAACAACTGCTTTGATCCAGCTGATTTTTTCCATGTCCTTCAATGCATTATTCATGGCATGCACACAATGAGTCCACCAAATAAGTCTATAGGCTGCCTCAATTAACTTCCATGTTGCTATGCACACATGGGCTGCATCTGTCACTACTTGCACCACATTTTGTGGCCCAACCTCCTTTATAGCATCTTTGAGTATCTGGAACTGAAAATCAACATCCTTGTGATGCCCTGAACAATCAATAGCCCTAAGGAAATAAGGGCCAACTGTACTTGTAACCATGATATTGATGAGTGGACGATGCCTAATGTCCGTCCACCGATCCATGACGATGCTGCATCCACTTGAGACCTAAGTATGCCTCATTTTCTCCATTAAAATAATAATCTTGGAATAGTTCTTATCCAAGATTGTTGTCCTCAATTTAGTCTTTCTTGGTGGCACATATGACGGTCCTACTCTTGCTATTTTTGCCACGGCCTCCTTATAATGAGAGTGAGCCACATGGAATGGAATGCCATTGGCAAAGAAGAATTTGCCAATGGCATCATCTGCCTCATCCTTTGCTTGCACATTGAATAAATTTGCCAGTGGATTTGAAGCATCACTAGTCATCTTGCGTTTCCCCTTAGGCCCTGTTGCCCCTGAACTAGATGGATTCATTGCCATTGGCCTCTCCAAAGTACTAGAAGTAGAACTTTGTCTCTGATGACCCCTCCTTGGTGGCAAAGTAGCAGATGTAGGTGCATCTTCTTCATTGACACCCCATAATTTACATTTTTTAGCCCTCAATTTCAGGTTTTTTTCCACCTTTTCACATACATCTACAACTTTGCCTCGAATAAAGAGGTGAGCATTTGTTCTAGTCATGCTACTGTTATCAACCTGGAGCTGCGCCCTGATTCGAGGACGTGCGCGAAACGGCCAGTCCTCTATCCGGATAAAACAATGGGATCTTCTCACGAGGGTGGGTGCCTCGATAGTGAGAAGAATCTCCAGAGAACGTTGGTTCCTGTATGATGTATCAATGAAGATTCCTACTCTACGATGTTGACTACCATGGAAAAGGGAGAAAGAAGACTTAAAGGGGAAATCCTACCTAAAGGGGGTGATACTAATTTTGATTGTGTCTATTTCCGACAGGATTCCATATTCAACTCCATCGGATTATCTATTTTCTATTCTTTTTTGCACAGTCGGCTTCCATTTATTTCGGATTTTCTGTTATCTTTTTAATTTCAACGGTTACTTCCTGTAGGAAAAAATTGACGGCTTGCAGGACGTCACCAGAAACTGTCATATTTCCTTCGAAAAAATTTCTCGGGCTTATTTTTGTCATTTTTCTCGGTCAGCTCTTTTGTATTGGTTGTTGAATCGGATTCTTGCGAATTTCTTTTGATTATCTAAGCTTCCGAATTCCTTCGCTTTATATCTTGCGGCCTTTTGTTCTAAACGCCTCCGTGGACACTTCCAAATTTCTTCGGGCTTTTTGTCTGAAGGAATTCCTTCGAACAAAAAGTCCGAAGAAATTCATACCCTTAGTTTTTCCCTATCTTTCAAAGCTTTTTCGCAACTTCTTTGACTTTTCCTTGGGATTTCTTCTCTATGTAAAGTCATTTCCAAATTCCTTCAGACTTTTTGTCCGAAGGAATTCCTTCGGACAAAAAGTCCGAAGGATTCATTTTGTTTGACTTGCTTTTTGAAACGTCCGGGGTCTTCTTTATATGTTTTGTGTCTTGAGCCACTTCCGAATTCCTTTGGACTTTAGCTTTCATCGAATTATGCCAAAATTTTGCTGACATATTCGCATGGCAGTATAGCGATCTCAAAGGGTTTGATCCAAGCTTGGCTCAACACACTATTGAGCTGGAAGACAAAACTAAGCCAGTACGACAAAAACAAAGGCCAATTAATCCAAAACTTGAGCCTTTAATGAAAGCTGAGCTTCACAAGCTTATAGAGTCTGCTATTATATATCCAATCAAGCACTCAACTTGGGTGGCGAACCTTGTTCCAATACGGAAAAAGAATGGTGAGATTCGGTTATGTGTTGATTTCTGTGACTTAAACAGGGCCTCGCTTAAAGACCACTATCCATTGCCATCAATGGGACAAATCTTACAGCTTGTTTCAGGTTCAGAGGTTTTCTTTATTAGATGGGTACAGTGGCTATAATCAAATTTTGATCAAAGAAGAAGACCAGTTCAAGACAGCTTTCACGACCAAGTGGGGAACGTTCGCATACAGAAAGATGTCGTTTGGTTTGTCCAATGCTGGGGCAACCTTTCAGAGAGCCATGGATATGGCCTTCCAAGGCCTTCTTAACAAATTCGTGCTTGTCTATTTAGATGATATAACAATATTCTCAAAGGATGCAGAAGATCACGTGGTGCACCTCCAGCATGTTTTTGAAAGGTGTAGACAGTTTGGGATATCTCTAAATCCCAAAAAGTGTGTATTTTCAGTTCATGAAGGTAAGCTTCTTGGACATGTTGTTTCTAAGCACGGTTTAAACATAGATTCTGAGAGGATTCAATCTATTCTAGCACTCTCCTTGCCTAAGAGCAAAAAGGCTTTGCAAAGTTTCTTTGGAAAGATCAATTTCATAAGAAGATATATTTCAGATTTTGCTACTATAGCTAAGCCACTTATAGCCATGTTAAAGAAAAATCAGAGCTTCAGTTGGTCCAAGGAGGGAATAACAGGATTTGAAGATGTTAAGAAAGCCATAGCAAGTGCCCCTACGCTCTTGAATCCAAATTTCAAGAAAGATTTCATTCTGTATACGTATGCTAATGTGGACACCATTTTAGGTATTCTTATGCAGCAGAACCATGAAGACTTGGAGCAGCCAATAGCCTTCTACAGTCAAGGCCTGCAGGAGTATGAGACAAGGTACTCTTTTGTTGAAAAACAAGTCCTTGCAGTTATAAGATCTCTGAAGAAATTTAGGCACTTACTATCTAATAATAAAATACTTCTAATGGTTGCTCATCCAAGCATCAAGGAATTTCTTCTGAACAAGGACATAAATGAGAAAAGGGCTGGTTGGATAACCAAAGTGATGGAATATGATATAGAAATTAAGATCACGACACTGGTTAGGGGCAAAGGACTTTGTGAGCATCTAGCTCAGAACTTACAAGAAACCAATGAAGCTGTTCTAGTGTCAAATGATGTAGAAGTCGTTGTTGTACAGACCTCACCTTCCAGCTGGTTCCATGATCTGGTAAGCTATCTTCAGGAAGGTCATTACCCTTCCCACTTGAGTGCTTCAAGATGAACGTATTTCAGACTGCAATCAATTCCATTTTTGCTTGTTGACGGTGTCTTGTTCAAGAAGGATATCAATGGAATGTTACTAAGGTGTGTAGAGCCAGGCCATACTCAAAGGTTGCTTGAAGAGTTCCATGATGGATTTGGTGGAGGACACTTTTCTGCCAGAACTACAGCACTCAAGATCATGAGAGGTGGGTACTTTTGGCCTACTATATTTGGCGACTGCCATGCATGGGTTAGGAAGTGCAAACAATGCGCTATGTTTGTAGGGAAAATTAAGCTAGCAGCCCTGCCCCTACAGCCAATTACAGTGGATCAGCCATTTGTCCAGTGGGGATTAGACTTTATTGGTCTCATCAACCTTCCTTCCAGTTCAGGGCATAAGTGGATCCTAACAGCGACAGACTACTTCACACGTTGGACAGAAGCAGTTGCATTAAAGGAGGCAAACGAAACTAGCGTCCTTGATTTCTATGAAAGTTTGGTCACTAGGTTTGGAGTCCCTTCAACGATTATTTCTGACAATGCAATGGCTTTTGTGGGATCTAGGATCAGCCAATGGGCAGTCCAACATGGAATCTATCTCAGCACCTCATCAAATTATTATCCACAAGGAAATGGCCTTGTTGAGTCTACAAACAAGAACCTATTGAGGATCATACGAAAGACCATTGAAAACAATCAGAGATCATGGTACCTCAAGCTGAAGTCAGCACTATGGGCTGATAGGATTACCTACAAAAGGTCAATAGCTAACTCTCCCTACAAGCTGGTCTATGGTAGGGAAGCAAGGTTACTGATCTCTCTCGAGTTTCCCGCCTTAGAATTAATGATCAACTTGAACTGTTAGAAAACGAGCCTATGGAGATCAGGTATGCAGAACTTATGGAGCTGGAAGAGACAAGAAATCAAGCCATGCTAGCCATGGAAAGTCATCAAGCACAGGTAAAAAGGACATTTGACAAAGGAGCTTCCTCACGAAGCTTCAATGAAGGAGATTTGGTCCTTAAGTGGGATGAGGACTGGGCCAAACCAGGAAGGCACACAAAGTTTGATTCACTTTGGAGTGGCCCATATACAATCTCCAGCTGCAAATCCCACAATGCCTTCCAACTTGCTAAGATGGATGGCGAAGAGCTTCCAATCCCAGTAAATGGGATACATCTGAAACATTGCTATTAAAGAGCAAAGTTCCATGTACATATTTAATTATTCTTTGCTTTCCTCCAAGTGCTGTAAAAGCACAGTAGTTTGCTTCCGTTTTGTTCAATAAGTGCTTGTTGGCACATTTGCTTTTAGTTAGTTTTCCGCTTTCGTGTGTTTCCCTTCTTATTTTGAAGGAGGTTATTACGGCAATGATCAGAGCAGATTTTTTCGATCCGAAATCGGATTCACCATCAGGAAATTCGAATAAAGTATATACATGGCCTGGGTCCTCAAGCATAGCAGACATGCTTCTCAGCTGAGTCGCCAGAATGTTGACAAATCTTCCACGAGTCAAATTTTTTCTTGCCACTTGGAAAGTTCTCATCTCTAGTCAAGGAAGATATTATTGTTTTCCTTTGCTGATTCTAAGGACTCACTCAGAAAATCTACGGACTCACACTCAAGAAGATATCTACGGACTCACTCAGAGGCAGTTTCTACGGACTCACTTATAGAGTTTCTAAGGACTCAGTCAGAAAAATCTACGAACTCACTCAGTCAGGCAAAAATCTATGGACTCACTCAGTCAGGCAAAAATCTACGGACTCACTCAGAGAGTTTCTAAGGACTCAGTCAGATAAATCTACGAACTCACTCAGAAGAAAAATCTAGGAACTCGCTCAGTCAAATTTTCTACGGACTCACTCAGCAGTTTCTACGGACTCAGTCAAATTTGTAAAGCACTTAGAAGAAATTCGGAAAAGGCAGTTTCAAGACTTCCGAAGGGCAGGGTACCCTTTGGAAGGGACACTTACAAAAGGGCCGAAGGGCACCACCCTTCGGGAAGGCAGAAGACAAAAATCAGTGACCGTTGCAAAAAGGCCGGGTGCCCTCCAATTTTTCCAAAAGGCACTGCTGGAGGACACGTGGACTGGCGAGTGGACACCTGGACTGCCTGCCGGAGGACACTTTGGAATCCTGAAAGGCATTTCATAAAAGCTAAGGCAAAGAGAATGATATATCCTTAGGACTTTTTGTCTGAAGGAATTCCTTCGAACAAAAAGTCCGAAGGAATTCGGAAGTGGTTCAAGACACAAAACATATAAAGAAGACCACGGACGTTTCAAAAAGCAAAGTCAAACAAAATGAATCCTTCGGACAAAAAGTCCGAAGGGATTCGGAAGTGGCTCAAGACACAAAACATATAAAGAAGACCTCGGACGTTTCAAAAAGCAAAGTCAAACAAAATGAATAAATTCATACCCTTAGTTTTTCTGTCTTTCAAAGCTTTTTCGCAACTTCTTTGACTTTTCCTCGGGATTTCTTCTCTATGTAAAGTCATTTCCAAATTCCTTCGGACTTTAAGACCCCGGACGTTTCAAAAAGCAAAGTCAAACAAAATGAATATTCCTTCGGACTTAAGCAAAGTCAAACAAAATGAATATTCCTTCGGACAAGTCCGAAGGAATATTCATTTTGTTTGACTTTGCTTTTTGAAACGTCCGGGGTCTTAAAGTCCGAAGGAATTTGGAAATGACTTTACATAGAGAAGAAATCCCGAGGAAAAGTCAAAGAAGTTGCGAAAAAGCTTTGAAAGACAGAAAAACTAAGGGTATGAATTTCTTCGGACTTTTTGTCCGAAGGAATTCCTTCGGACAAAAAGCCCGAAAAAATTCAAAAGTGTCCATGGAGGCGTTTAAAACAAAAGGCCGCAAGATATAAAGCGAAGGAATTCGGAAGCTTAGACAATTAAAAGAAATTCGCAAGAATCTGACTCAACGACCAATACAAAAGAGCCGACCGAGAAAAATGACAAATAAGCCCGAGAAATTTTTTTGAAGGAAATATGACAGTTTTCGGTGACGTCTTGCAGGCCGTCAATTTTTTCCTGCAGGAAGTAACCGTTGAAATTAAAAAGATAACAGAAAATCCAAAATAAATGGAAGCCGATTGTGCAAAAAAGAATAGAAAATAGATAATCCGATGAAGGAGTTGAATACGGAATCCTGTCGGAAATAGACACGATCAAAATTAGAAGATTTACATGCAAACGTTGGAGCTATTTTCGAATGTTGGAGCTATTTTCGAACATCGGAGCTATTTTTGAATAAATGGTCAAAGTTTCAGTTGACTGATCATTAAAGCCTTGTTTGTCTTCATTCAGCGCATGCATCCGAAGGACTAAATCCGGCTTCAACAGGAGTTCCGAGTTCTAACGAGGAGTTGACTAGTCCATATTTAGAGTTGACTAATTGATCAAACGCTGCATCCACTAGAAGATTTAAATGCAAAGAAGAGGTGGACGGTTCATGACAAGGATGGGTGCGCTTCATCAAGCGAATAGGCTTCATGCAAGGACAAAGGAAAAATATATTTTATTTTAAGGCCAAGCAAAGCTTGGAGTTAACAAAAGTAAATCTTTCTCTTCAAGTTTATATGCCTATCTTTGGCCTCTTGTAATTGGCTATATAATGGCTTTCAGCCTTGATTAAAAATCATCCAATCTCTCTTGGTTAGACCAGACTCTGCCATTAAGAGTTGTGTAACCTCTTCGATCAATAAGGACTATACTTTCAGATTTCAAGTGTGGCATAGTGTATATTTTTTCATCAATTTGCATAAGTGGTAGAGTTCTCTCCCTTCCCAAATTCTGTTTTGTACCTAGTTGCTATATTGTCCTTTTGCAGGTCATGTTAAAGTGTTCTTTATTGTGTTTTGTTGAGACTGTAAGTGGATGTTAGTGGCTGCAAAGTGTCTTTTATCAGACCTCTCTCCACCATTTCCCTCAGGTTTTAGTCTTTGTACCGAACCTCTGCATGAAATACTTATGCACAAGTGATTAATTGAAGTCTAAGGTCTTCCTTCTCTCTTGTTCGCTCAGTGTTCAAGGTTCCAGAGCTGAGTAGGATCATAATTCTGGTGTATCACCCTCTTTAGGTAGGATTTCCCCTTTAAGTTTTCTTTCTCCCTTTTCCATGGTAGTCAGCAGTGTAGAGTAGGAATCTTCATTGATACATCATATAAGAACCAGCCTTCTCTGGAGGTTCTTCTCACTATTGAGGCACCCACCCTCGTGAGAAGATCCCATTGTTTCAGTCGGATAGAAGACTGGCCGTTTCGCGCACGTCCTCGAATCAGGGCGCAACTCCAGGTTGATAACAGCTACCAAACCATTCAAGGTCACATAGGTTGCACTTCCATCTCCTAGTGCCCCCAGATGTCCTAGGCTTTGATGGTACCTTGCTTGCAAATTGTTCTATAGGTTTCTTTGGATCAAAGGGACCCTTAGCATAATGGTGAACGGCTTGTGAAGGGCAACTATAATTGGGACTCCCAACAAAACTAGTTTGTTTTTCACAGTCACTCCTCTCTCCTAAACTTGGATCATCATGTGCATAATCTGAATCATTTTCACTTTCAGCTTCAACCTCAACCCCTTGAGGTTGACCCTCAACCTCATTCATGTTATGAGAACTCATAATGGCACCGCAAGAAATGATAATTTTTTTCATTTTGTAAGTTTATAATTTAAAAAATTAAAATTCAAACCATGCATAATGTAAGGGATTGAATTTAAAATTAAGACAAGGGTTTTCTTTTTGTTTTTCTTACTTCAGGTTGCACAAAGTGTAGAAGCAGAGGATACACAAATAGGAATCCTTGTTAAGATTTTAATATTAAAATTTAAGCATTTGATTTGAATGAAGATTTAAAAAAAATTAAAATTTAAGACACAAGGATTTTCTTTTTGTTTTTCTTACTTCAAATTGCACGAAGCACGGAAGCAGAGGATACGCAAATAGGAATCCTTATTCTTAAGATTTAATAATTAAAATTTAAGCATTTGATTTGAATGAAAATTTAAAAATTAAAAATTTATTTTTAAGCATTTAAATGAATGAGAATCACAAATAAATATAATAATTTTCAATTTAGAAATTCAAATGATCTGATGACATGAATCAAAGAACAAAACAATTTACAAATGAATAATGATTCAATGAAACAAAAATTTAAAAATTAAAAATCAGAAACTGAAAGAATCAAATGCATAGTGATAGGGCCTACCTTGTGGGTGAACTGATGAACTTGAAGAGTCTTGAGTCTTCTTGGCTTCTCTATCCTCTTCTTAATCTCACTTTCCCTCTCCTAATGCTCTCACTCTTGCAAACTCTTTCCTCTTAGCTTGTTGCCTCTACTTTCAGCGCTCTACTTCACTCAATGAAGTTTTTGTGTAATTTGGAATGAGAGGGAGAGGGCTTTTTATAAGCTTTTGGGAGGCCTTGGTGGGTGGAGGTGGAACCCACTAGCAATTAGGGTTAGGGTAGAGGGCTCAAAAACCCAATTTTTTTTAAATTAAAAAAAAATGCACTTTATGGCGTCCAACTGCATGGGGAACACCTGGGCGTTTCCTAGGGGGATGGGGGACTTCTGGACATCCTAGAGTCCCCAAGACGTCCCCCTTTTGAAGGAATGCCTCGGAGACATCCCCTCTCAGAAGGAAACATCTCGAGGATGGCAGAGGTACATGGTGGAGGTGGCGGGATGGCTGGGGACGTCCCCTTGCCATCCCCACATCCCAAGGATGCCCCTGTCCCAAAAACGCGAAGTTTTTCGGGAGGGATGTGTCCCCGTGGAACACTGGAATTTTATAATATTTTTCGAGTGGGTTTTGGCATGAATACGAGTCTGAATTTTAGAGTTATTACATGATATTTATTCCTATATGTGGCAACTTGGTTCTTTGAAAAATTGATCATGTTTTAGGCCCTAACATTGGCCAGTTTTGACACAAAATGCATGCTAGAATTTGTCTACAATTTATCTTCAGTTGTAGAGATTTTGTTGGAGTGGATTTGGTGATAGGAAGTGGATATTAAAATCAGCTTTGGGCCGTTGGCAGTTTGGAGGGATAAACACATTAATTCAGCTCCCTTTCCTCTTTCAGTGTGAGCCATTGTGGGCTAAATCTCATAAGGTATTTTTATATTTGTTTTTGAACATTTGAAAGTGTGAGATTTTTAGTTTGGTGATGCATATACAGATCTAGGGTTGGTTTAAATTTTCAAAATTCAGTTTTATTTGGGTTTGTTAGAAAACCCTCTTTTTTATCACAGTCCTAATTTGGAGACATTACTGTAATGTCTCCAAAAGGGACGGTTTCATGCAAAAGGGGTTTTTCCCTAAATCCCAAAATTCTGAAAATGCAATCAGCAAACTCTAGTTTGCAATATAAGTTTTTAAAACCCTTGTTAGGCTCTAGAAACCGTAGATGCCAAAATGGTAGGGTTTTATGGATGAATTCCAGCCAATAACTTATTCCAAAATAACTGAAAATTGGTAAAAAATAACCAGAAATTAAATTGCACAAAACAAGTACCTTTTTGCCCAATTTTTGAAGCTCAAATGCCACTTTTTGATGGCTAGAAAATCTGATTTAATTCCAAAAATAAGCGGTTGTTTTGAATTTTTTTTCCACTTCAAACCCTTGCCAAAAATCTGCCCTCAACAAATATCTATTTCCTACAAATAGCTGAAAACTTCAAATATTCATAACTCCCTCAATATTTGGAATTATGATATAATCAAGAGCTCAAACTGATCATAAAAATAATGGCTATCAATTAAAAATAATTTTGGAATTTTCCTTCCATGGGAATGTATGTCCACTTCCAGTTAGACATTTATGTATCAACATGGTTAACCTGTCAGTGGCCCTCGTAGGCTAATAGGGCATGGATAGAGGGTCCTCTCGGCACTTACCCAGGTGTTGGTTGGCTCATTGGATGCTTGGATAATTATTTCTTTGGATATCTTGGATGTTGGATAACACATTGTGTTATATTTTTATATTTGCACTTTATGAATTATATTTTTATATTATAATAAAGTGTAAATATGTTATAATATTAAAGTGTAAATATGTTATAATATTATATTGTTTTATTTGGAAGCTTCTAGAAGGGGCCAACCCCTTGGGGAAAAAGAATAAATAGATGTTGTTGGCTTGCTTCTTATCATTCAGTTGTTGACATATCTATTTGATGAGCATCTTGTGGAGCCAAAGGTTTTTGCAGAGTATCTGCAAAACTCCCATTGATATTATAACTGAGGAAGTGAAATACCTTCTGAAGGGTTGCAATTGTTGGAAGTGGCAATTCAGTCATTTCACTTGGGCAAAATTAGTGGCCAAGGACCAATTTTGCATGGTATGATTTGGAGGAGTATTGGAGATAACTCATGCTTGAATCTACATCATTGGAGGATTGATTCACATCATCATCCATTGATAATAAGTTTTGATATATGCATTTTCAGTCACTGCTACCAGTGTGTGAGAGGTTCGGTTTTGCTTGTGGGAGCTTGCCATTGCAACGATTTCACTTCTTGACCTAGGCGCACTTCTTGAGGGAGTCTATTGATGATATTTCTTGCTTAAGAGGAGTGAAAGAAGCTGCATATCATTTGTATTTTTATATCAGATCAGAATAGGGGCGATTTGGAGATAAATTCGATTTGGGCTTAGGGAGCTTCCAATTATTGGGTTTTGCTTGTTGCTTCATCTACATGGTTGGGCGCCACTTCTACCAGATTCTCCTTGCATTATTTGGTGTCTAGCATTAGAATTTTTTTATTGTAACATCACTACCATCGGTAGCCATTTTCATATTAGACTTAAGTTATTTATATGTTGCACATTGTAAGCCAAGAGTCTTGGAAGATTTCATAGCATCTTTGTAGTAGAGTAGTTAATAAAGAAGCATTCAATTGGAGTCATCTACATGATATATTGTATTCATTTGCATTATCAAATAACTAGCTCTCTAGGTTGCATGCCAAGCATTTGACAAAATGCCAAATTCGTTGTAGATGCATTCCCTTATGTAGTTTCTCATTTATATGCATTTGAAAATACAAAAAAAGGTGTTGCATTGCAGTTGGTTCCTTGTTTGGACATCGTAGAGGTTATTACAAGCTATCAACTCACTTTAGCATTCATCTCAAGCATCATCCATAAACTGAAAAACTCAAATCAGCAAACAAGCACATTGCACATCAACTGTTTGACGAAATTACAAGGGCAGTAAATTGAAGAAATTCAGGTTAGATTGGGTTAGGTTCATTACAGTGGTATCAAAGCTTTGATCCTGCCATCCTGGAGGGTCGAAGATCACATGTGAGGTCATCACAGATACTACATTAGGAGAAGAGTAGAGCAAGAAGAAATTGGCAAGAAGGTAACCCATTGGAGGTTACACCTTTAGAAGAGATGGGTGATAGAGAGACGATGGTTCTCAGAGAAATGATAGGAATAATGAGGAAGAAGCTAGAGGAGAAAGCCCAGAAACAGAATTCAGAAGGACTGATAATTTGATGGATATGATGTCTGAACTCTTGGGTACTGTGAGACAAGCTATTCCACAATAGCGTGTGTTTCAGACAGGGTAGACTAGTGGGACTTCATGGACAGAGCAGCCATCAGTCCAACAGAATTTGTCATCTAGTATGTCAGAGCGTAGGCTTGGGCAGCCTACTTTCATTCCTAGGGAGACCCCTCCAGTCCAGCAAACGGAACAACAACCAGAGTTTTAGGCACCCCGTGGCATGTCGACAATAGATGTGACCAGAAATTATGCCGAATATATGACACTTGCTTCTGAGATTCAGCAGGTCTTGTCTGTTCATGAGTTCTTGGATGTGAAGAAACCTAGAGGAGGAGGTAGGATTGAGCACAAAACACCTCAGCCACAGCCACCACAACAAAATAGGGATCTCCAGCAGGGTGTAAGCAAGATCACATTGCCCCATTTTGATGGTACTGACAAATGTACAGCTAGGTCATGGGTTCAAAAGATGGACAACTATTTATCATTGAGACCTATGCAAGAGGATGAGGCCATCAAGTTTGCTACCTTGCACCTGGATGGTGTGGCACACGATTGGTGGTATCATGGTATGTACACCTTGCAACATCATTTGGTTACTACCTATCAGGAGTTCACTGACAGGCTCGTTGAGTGCTTTGATAAGGACCCTGAGCTTTACTTCCGAGAGCTTGCACAATTGAGGCAGGGAGGTAGTTTGGAAATGTATATAAGTGAATTTCAGAGGCTTTCAGTCATGGTGACAGGAATTTTGGAAAGGAGGTTGGTCATATTGTTCATTGAGGGATTGTATGAGCCTATGAGAGGATGGATCAAAGATTTTGATCCCCCCACTTTGCAGGAGGCTATGCAGAAGGCTCGTAGCATGGAAATAGCAGCACCTCGCAGCAAGTTCTCTTATGGTTCATCTTCTTCAAAGGACAACAAATCATTTCCTAAAAAGGACAAACCAAACGAAAAGGAGAAGAGTGCAGCACCTTTGGATCGAGATACCCTTAATGATTGAAGGAAGAAGAAGCTTGCTTCTATTGTAAGGGGCCCTATAATGCAAATCATGATTGTCCTTTGAGACCCAAGGGCAAAGCAAATAGGGTTATGTGGCATTTTATGAGGATTCTGAATCTGAGAAATCAGACCAGCAATCCAATTCAGAGGATTCAGGAGCTGATCATGAGGAAGAAAGGTCCAAAAGTGGTGAAAAATAGGAAAGAGTAGCTGGGCGACAAGATGCACGCATCACCAGCATCCAGCAGGAGGGATCATTTAGGATGCGTGGGGTTTTAGCAGGGCAGAAAATCATCACTCTTCTCGACACAGGGCCTACACATAATTTTATTGATGCCAAATTGGTTGAGAGGCGCGGAATCAGGACAGAAGAATTTGAGGGCATAAGAGTTAAGGTTGCAGATGGATACACCCTCAAATGTGATAAAATGATCTCATAGGTAAAGAATGATCTCAAAGTTACCTATGCGCTTGAACAACTATGATTTCAAGACATATTTTTATGTGGTGAATATGGGAGTAGATATGGTTCTTGGCATGAGATGGTTGCATGATATTGGGAAATTCACCCTTGACCTCAGGGAGATGGAGATGATATTTCAGGGGGATGGGAAGATTCATATCCTTAAGGCCATCCGAGACTCCAGTTGCAAGATGATCTCATTCAGGAGGATGGCGAGGCTCATGAGACATGACATGGTTGAGTGGGCAGCAAAATGTGTTTTGATGCCTACGCAGGAAGAACAACAGAACCCAGATTACCATCCAGACATTTAGGAATTAAGGATTAAGCATACGAAGGTATTCAACGATATTCCACCTGGTAGACCTCCATACAGAGGGATTGAGCATATCATTGAGTTAGAGGAGGGCGCCAAGTCTGTGATAGCCACTCCTTACAGGCACTCCAAGCGACTTAAGGATGAGATAAAGAAGACAATAAAAGAGCTGCTTGCTATGGGACACATCAGACCTAGTAAGTCCCCTTTTGCTTCTTCTGTGGTTTTAGTCAAAAAGAAGGATGGGACTTTGCATATATGTATTGAATACAGGTTACTAAATAAGAGGACTATCAAGAATAGATATCCCATACCCAGGATTGATGAGTTGATAGACGAGTTACATGGTGCCAAGTATTTTTCAAAGATAGACTTGAGATCATGGTATCATCAGATTCGGGTCAGGGAGCAGGACATTGAGAAGATAGCCTTCAGGGGTCATTGTGGGCATTTTGAGTTTGTGGCCATTTTGAGTTCGTGGTTATGCCATTTGGGCTAACCAATGCACCTGCAACTTTCCAGTCCACAATGAATAGGGTCTTCCATTCACTGCTGAGGCGGTTTGTGCTGGTATTCTTCAATGATATCTTGGTGTACAAAACATGGGAGGATCACATTGCTCATCTTGACATAGTTTTGGGTATTCTTGGTGAGGAGTCCTATGCCAAGGAATCCAAGTGTGACTTGGGTATGATGGAGTTGTTATACTTAGGCCACATCATCAGCGCAAATGGGGTACACATGGATCTTGACAAGGTCAGGGCGATCGTTGAGTGGCCTACACCGGAGAATCTCACTCAGCTTAGAGGGTTTTTGGGGCTATGTGGCTTCTATCACAAATTTGTTAATGGGTATTCATGGCATGCGGCACCGCTCACAGACTTGCCCAAGAAGGGGGCGTTCGTTTGGACTCCAGAGGCACAGGATTGCTTTGAGATGTTCAAGCTAATTATGACTACTTGCCCAGTACTTGCATTGCTAGATTTTTCTAAACCCTTTGAGCTATAGTGTGATGCTTTAGGTGAGCGAATAGATGCAGTCCTCATGTAAGATAAACATTCGATTGCTTTTGAGAGTCGGAAGCTGCGTGGTCCAGAGAGGAGCTACATCGTATATGATAAGGAGATGTTGGCCATTATGCATGCATTGGCCAAGTTCAAGCAGTATTTGGTGGGCAGTAAATTTGTAGTAAAGACAGATCATAACAACTTGAGACACTTCCTTGGGCAGCGGAACCTTAATGATCATCAACAAAAGTGGGTGAGCAAGTTGCAATCATATGACTTTGACATTGCCTTTGTCAAAGGGACACAAAATGTAGTTGTTGATGCCTTATCTCATCGGCCACATTTGAGCTCCATGGTTGGGATTGCGGAGGATTAGAGACACCTGATAGTGGCAGAGTATGCCAAGGACAGTTGGGCTTCAGGAGTCGTTGAGGGGTCTGTACAGGATGATAGATACACGATTGTAAATGATCTTATCATTTGCAAGGGGAGGATCTATTTGACCCTAGAATCAGAGATGAACACAATATTGAGGACCTTTCATGATACACCCATGGTAGGACATCTCGGATATTCAAGTCTTACAAACAGATACGTGAGAGATTCACCTGGAAGGGCCTTAAGTCAAATGTTCGTCGATATGTCCGAGAGTGCCTTGTTTGTCAATAGAATAAACATGAACACACATACACTACGGGCTTACTTCAGCCACTTCCAATTCCTGATAGGAAGTGGGAGAGTTTGTCGTTGGATTTCATTACTGGTTTGCTGAGAGCCCAGGGTCGGGATTGTATTTATGTGGTTGTAGATCGTTTGACTAAGTATGCTCACTTCTTTCTGATCACAGCTACAATTCAGCTACACAAGTAGCCGAGCTATTTTTCCATGAAGTATTCAGGCTGCATGGGTTGCCTAAGAGTATTGTTAGCGATAGAGATAGCAGGGTTATGAGTCATTTCTGACAAGAGCTATTTAGGTTATGTGGGATCGAGCTCACTTCAAGTACTAGTTACCACCCACAGACAGATGGTCAAACGGAGATAGTAAATAAGTGGGTGGAGGGATACCTCAGGATTTATATTGCGGGGCAGCAGAAGGGCTGGGTTATTGCTACAATACCACTTCCCATCTCTCGATTCAGATGACACCATTCATGGCTTTGTATGGGTATGATGCGTCGAGCTTTCTAGACTTATTGTTAGGTGACAACAGAGTGCCTAGTGCTGGGGATTTGTTGCAAGAAAACCAAGACATCATGAGAGCCCTACGTGAGAACATCCAGAAGGCACAAAACCAACAAAAGCAGTTTGCAGATCAGAAGAGAGTTGAGTGCTCATTTGAGGTTGGAGATATGGTGTACTTGATGTTGCAACCTTACAGACCGTCCTCTCTTTAGAGGAGTGATGTAGAGAAACTCAAGCTGCGTTACTATGGACCATTTAGGATCATCAGGAGAGTAGGAGAGGTGGCTTATGAGTTGGAGTTGCCAATAGATAGCAGAGTACATAATGTATTTCATGTATCATGTCTCAGGAAGGCGTTAGGACATCGTGTGGTTCCTTCCACGACTTTACTGCCCTTGGATGACGAGGGGAAGCTGATTTTGGTGCCCGAGGCTATTTTGGACATGAGGGAGAGACATTTGCGTCGCTGGGTTATCAGGGGGTATTTAATCAAATGGAGGGACTCCCCGGTTGAGGATGCTACTTGGGAGAGTGAGGAGATTTTACAGCATCCGGAGTTGAGATTGCTTGGGGACAAGCAATTTCAGGATGGAGCGGACTGTAATGTCCCCTTCCAATTAGACATTTATATATCAGCATGGTTAGCCTATTAGTGGCCCTTGTAGGCTAATAGGGCATGGATAGAGGGTCCTCTCGGCAGTTACCCAGGTGTTGGTTGGCTCATTGGATGCTTGGATAATTATTTCTTTGGTTATCTTCGATGTTGGATAACACATTGTGTTGTATTTTTATATTTGCACTTTATGAATTATATTTTTATATTATAATAAAGTGTAAATATATATTATATTGTTTATTTGGAAGCTTCTAGAAAGGGCCAACCCCTTGGGGAAAAAGAATAAATAGATGTTGTTGGCTTGCTTCTCATCATTTAGCTGTCAATATATCTATTTGATGAGCATCTTGTGGAGCCAAGGGTTTTTGCGAAGTATTTGCATTTGCCTTTGGGAACGGAAACTCCCATTGATAGCATAACTGAGGAAGTGAAATACCTTTTGAAGGGTTACAATTGTTGGAAGTGGCAGTTCAGTCATTTCACTTGGGCAAAATTAATGGCCAAGCATCAATTTTGCATGGTACGATTTGGAGGAGTGTTGGAGATAACTCATGCTTGAATCTACATCATTGGAGGATCGATTCACATCATCATCAGTTGATAATAAGTTTTGATATATGCATTTTCAGTCGCTGCTACCAGCTTGTGAGAGGTTCGATTTTGCTTGTGGGAGCTTGCCATTGCAACAATTTCACTTCTTGACCTAGGCGCACTTCTTGAGGGAGTCTATTGATGATATTTCTTGCTTAAGAAGAGTGAAAGAAGCTGCATATTATTTATTTTTTTATATCAGATCAAAACAGGGGCGATTTGGAGATAAATTCGATTTGGGCTTAGGGAGCTTCCAATTCATTGGGTTTTGCTTGCTGCTTCATCTACATCGTTGGGCACCACTTCTACCAGGCTCTTGCATTATTTGGTGTCTAGCATTAGCATTTTGTTATTGTAACATCGCTGCCATTGGTAGCCATTTTCATATTAGACTTAAGCTATTTATATGTTGCACATTGTAAGCCAAGAGTCTTGGCAGATTTCATAGCATCTTTGTAGTAGAGTAGTTAATAAAGAAGCATTCAATTGGAGTCATCTACATGATATATTGTATTCATTTGCATTATCAAATAACTAGCTCTCTAGGTTGCATACCAAGTGTTTGATGACATGTCAAATTGGCTGTAGATGCATTCTCTTATGTAGTTTCTCATTTATATGCATTTGAAAATATAAAAAAAGGTGTTGCATTGCATTTTGTTCCTTGTTTAGACATTGTAGAGGTTATTACAAGCTATCAATTCACTTTAGCATTCATCTCAAGCATCATCCATAAACTAAAAAACTCAAATTAGCAAATAAGCACATTGCACATCAACTGTTTGACGAAATTACAAGGGCAATAAATTGAAGAAATTCAAGTCAGATTGGGTTGGGCTCATTACAAGGAAGGTCACCAAAAGTTGCTCCGAAATTTTGAAAACCTTAGTTTCCTGTCAAAACAAGTAAATAATAATTCTGAAAAGTATTATTTAATTTTTCATTTCAAACCCTTCACGAACACCTCCAATTCCTCACACCAACACGCAAAAAATTAGCAAATAAAATCAGCGTATTTAATTTACAATAAATAGACCAAAAGAGGCCTCAAAGCCCTAGATCCAAGCTTCCAAGATGGTTCACTCCACGTGGAAAAATAGTATAAATATTTAGCAAGGTTAATATGCAAGAAAAGAACCATGAAATCCTCACAAAAATCCACTCATATTCGTCAAAGCAAATCGCCCCACTTCTAGGACAAGAACAAGATCTCCTTAGCAAAAGGTGGTGTCAAAAGAACCTTTTTAGATTGATCAACACCAAAGGTAGCTAACCTCTATTAGACATGCATCCCAATAGTTTTCTTCAAGCATGAAGAACAATTTATCAAAATTCAGCATATCTTCCATTGTAGCCTTCGCCATGTGTTTATAACTTTCTAAAGAGGGTGAACCACTTTGAGAAGATAAAACACATTTTCTAATCTTTATTTTAGCTCCCATGCTGACATCTCCTTTTTGAATAATATATTAATTATTGGCCTTAATTAAAATAGTACTTAAAATTATTTTAAGGTAAATAAACTAATATTTAATTCATTTAAGCACCTTCATGGTAAAAACCACTTTTTAAATATTCTATTAATTAATTAATAATTGTCTTATGATAAAAATCACTATTTCAACAATTAATAAATAACTAATAAAATAACATTTCCCAAAAAGGGCTCCTTTAGTCTATGGGAAAATAGACTAAAGGTCTTCAATCCCAGTTTATTCATGGTGTGAAAATGGGGACATTACAGTCCTCTCCACCCAAAATTGTTTGTCCTCAAGCAATTGCAAAATCCAAATAGGTGTCCCAACACACCTTATCAAACAATGTCCCCATTTACCTGTTTTCCAATGGAGGAAATCCTCAAATGGCTTCTTCATGTTGTTGTTCCTGTACCTTGGGGGCTGCCCCCAATCATCAGTAGGATTCTCGTGGCTTTCCCAAGGCTCAAAAGACTCCCCATTTTCCACCCCTCTCAATACTGAGTGGAAGGTAAGCGAACTCCTCCTTATACCTCCCAAATGGGTGAGATATGACCCGAAGTGGTTATGCAAATCACAAGTGAACCAAACCACCTTGCTGCCCTGTATGCAAAATTTCCTCATGTGCTGGTCCATGTCCCGCAAAATATGCAAAGAGAAATCAGAATTGTATTGTCTATGAGAAAAGGCTTTCAAGACACATTCGCCACCATGTATGGACATCCAAGTGTAAAATTTACACCCAACAAGAGGCTGCCCCATGTTACCTCCAACATGCATATGATTCTCTTCATACTTCCCAAAAACTCTCCAACATTCTCACAATAAGGTTGTACCTTCCTCGTGAAGAGGTTCCTTATGTCACCTTCACATGATGCCAACAATATTACATTTCCCGAATCTTGTGCAAACTGTTTTGTATGAATAAATCAGTTTTCCCTTCATGTTGACATGGCTGTATATGCAAATAAACTTTTGATTTTCCATGTGGGAAAATGTAAAATTGATTGTACATATATCTCTCATATCCCAAGAGCTGGAATGCATCATAAAACTAAGAATTTTTCCCTCTGAAGTAAGGTTGAATTTGCTTTTGCAAACCTAATTTTTCTAAGTGATAAATTTCAAAACTTGTACATACCTTTATTCTTCCTACCAAGTGCTGAAAAGTGCCACAAGGATCATATTTCTTCCTTTCATCATGGCTGCTATGTGTGACCAAATAGACATCAGAGGGATGCTTAAACTGAATCCGTATGTACTGTTGTTCCATGTCCTTACACTTCCCCTTTTTTCTATGCAAACCGTGACCCTAGTTATTAATATTTCCAAAATTTATGGACAGCTGAAAGTACATAAGAAAATCAGACCTATTCCCTGTGTGAAAGGGCTGTAATAGTGACGTAGAAATTGAGTTTTCTGATTGTACCAAATCGGAATTACACCTTACAACATTTCCCTTTGTCACCAGTGTTAGAATGTTCCCAAAATCATATTTCTTATGCATGATGGTGGCTGCCATAGGTTGTTCAACTCAGAATTTTTGGGAGTAAAGTTTATATACCTTTCAACAACTTTTGATTTTTTTGGGAAGGTAGGAAACAAATTTTCCTTCACCAATTCATTTTGTCCAAGGCTGCTCATGATTTGGGCCTTTGCCCACTCTAGTGTAGTCTTCAAGTCTTCATCCATGTTTTCATCTTCAACTCCTCCAATTGGTAGCCCATGTATGGGAATCAACGTACTCCTTGCATTGCTCATTGCAAGAGATCTTCCAAATAAACCTACACATGAAACAAGCAATTTAGGGAAATCATTGGTGTTAAATAATACCCCTTTGATCCACTTATCAAAATTTAGGATCCTTTCGTGATGTCTTGATCCTTCCTATCCATTTCACACAATGGATTGCCTTTTACATTCCAAAATAAGTCGGAATCTTGATTTTTTCCAATATCCATTTTGATTGTATGCAAATCCATCATAGTGTTCTTTTCCTTTAAGCATTCCCTCATCTCATTGTGCATTGATCTATCAAGAAGCCCCCTTGTGCCATCCAACCTTGTCAAGGCTTACACTCCCTTTTTATTTGTAATTAAGAATTGTTCCTTCCAAGTTCTTTCATCAAATCTAGAGCCATGCAACAAATTTGAACAATTATTAGATTTCAAACAAAAATCATTATTCAACTCATACCTTTCTATGAATATCTCGGTTTCTTTGGCTTCTTCAAAATCATATTTTTGAATACTAAAGTTTAGGGTACTTGGCTGCCCCAAAGCACCTAGCATCTCCTCATTTTCATTCATCATTTGCAACCCTCTTTGCTGCTCCAAAAATTCAGATTGTTGATGTTCACAATCTTCCACTCTACGCTGCCCTAAAGTGTCATATTTTTGTAGCTCATCTTCCTCCTTCAAATTTGATTTTTTGTTTCTTTGGCTCCCTCATAGGAACTCTCGTGAAGGGATGTCCCTTCATTCTTTCCTTCCAACTCTCCATGTAGTTCAATCTTCTCTTCCTCTACATGCTCCACTATCAAATAAAACCTCAATTTTTCCTCACAATCAATTGCAACATTTTCAAATATCATATATGCAATTGGAAAAATTTATTTTTCGAGCCCCAAACCTGTCAACAAGATATATAATAATGGATTGGATATATCATCACTCTCATTGAATGTCACGGTCAAGATTTTCTGCGTAGAAGTTACAACATTTTTGGTAGGATTCTTACAAGCAATTGCAAAGAAATGTTGAAACATCTTAAAAATAAATTCATCACACTCATTATCTAACATCAAAGTACATGCCCTGGTTGAAACCATAGTTTTTAGAATAGTAACCCTCTTAGCAAAAGAAGAACTTGTGATGTCACCAAGAGCTTCAAAACTTTCCACCAACTGAAATATTTCTTTCATGATGTTGTCACTATATGGCTGTCTGGAGCTGTTATCTTTGTAATTTCACTAATACAAGTGATAGCTACAAGTCTCACATCCAAATCTGAATGTTTCAAAATCTTGGGTCTAGCCAAATAAACCACCAAAGGATTCATTGTCCAAAACATAGAATTAGAGTTTAATTGTTCTATCATGGACAAACAATTTGCTACTTCCACCAAAATATTGAGCAAAACATTTTTTAAATGATGTGGATGCTCAAGCTTTTTCCTAATCTGTGAAGCTTTGTTCTAAATTCATCTTCACTCATTAATTCCATGATTCATAGACTATGCATTCAAATTTGCAAACACAAACCCTCACAGGCTAGATAAGATCGATGCTCTGATACCACTGTAATGTCCCCAAATGGGATGAATTAGGGCAAAAGGGTTTTCTCTAAAATCCTTAAATTTGAAATGTAAATCAGCAAGCCATAAATTGATAATTTAATTCTCTAAACCCTTATTTAATTTCAGAAACCCTAGGCGCCAAAAAGAGAGGGTTTTATGATAAATTTATGCCAATAAAATGCCTCGAAATAATCTAAAAATATGCAATAAAATTTCAGATTTAAATTTACATAAATAAATGCCTTTTTCTCTTTTTTTCTGAACCTTCAATGCCACAAATAGATGAAGGAAAAATCTGATTTAATATCTAATTTTCTGTTGCTGTTCGGACTAAAAATAATCTTCAAACCCTTGCCAAAAATCGCTGCCAACCTCTGAAAAATATATGAAAATTCTAGCGACTTGTTTTGGCATGATAATCGTCAAAATTAGCCTTCCTATGTCAATCGCCCCACTTTCAAGATGCTTGGAAAAATAGCAAAAAAATATAAGAAATATTCTTGCCTTCCGCAAGTGAGAAAATATCCGAAAACCTGTTAGAAAAATTAATAATAATTCTGCAAATTATCAATTAATTTTTCTCTTTCCAAACCCTCTCCACAAATCATCCAAAACTCCACAATAATAATTAGAAAAATATTAAATAAATTCAAATAATTATTTTGTAAATATTTTGACCAATTAGAACCTTCAAACCCTAGCGCCAACCTTCCCAAGTGGTTCCCTCTACTTGCAAAATTAGTATAATAAATTAGCAAAGCCAAAATGCAAGTAGAATATCACCAAATCCTCAAGAACAAGCATTTAAACTTCCAAAGTAGTTTGCCCCACTCCTTACGACATAAACAAGTTTTTCTTTCGCAATGTGGTGTCAAAAGACACCTTTTAAGATTGATCAATCAGCAAAGTAGAGAACCCTTATTGGGCATGCATCTCAATAGTCTTCACGCATGAAGAGCAAGAATATCAATTTCAGCATGTCCTCTATTGTAGCCTTTGCCATGTATTTATTACTTTCCAAAGAGGGTAAACCACTTTGGGAAGATAAAACACCTTTTCTTATCTTTGTTTTAGCTCCCATGCTGACATCTCTTTTTTGAATAATATATTAATTATTGGCCTTAATTAAAATAGTAATTAAAATTATTTTTAAGGCAAATAGTTTAATATTTAATTCATTTAAGCACTTAAGTGGTAAAAACCACTTTTAAAATATTTTATTAATTAATTAATAATTGTCTTATGATAAAAATCATTATTTCAACAATTAATAAATAGCTAATAAAATAACATTCCCCAAAAAGGGCCCCTCTAGTTATGAGAAAATAGACTAAAGATCTTCAAGCCCTATTTATTCATGATGTGAAAATGGGGACATTACAAAAACATCCATCTATATTTTGTATTCTGATCTCTACTTTCAAGGAGATTACCCCATCAAATAGCCCAACGATATCTGAATATAGCAAGGTTTGCAATTAATTCTAAGTTCATTGAGTGATCTATTCATTTTTTAATATTGTTATTATGTTTGGTTGATTTTTGCAAGTAGATTTATAATAGAAACTTTGCTACTAGAAACCTCATTTTGTCCGACCCAATGCAACCTTTGATTCCTTGACCAGGAATCAAACACAAATGGGATTTCACCCAACTATATTAGCTTTTGTATTTGATTTTGCACTTGCAGTAGCACCAATATAACCCCCGCCACCAAGAATTTGCTATTATTGTCACATATTTCCAATGCGGTAAAAAAAGTTTGGTTTTGAGGTGCATGTTGCTTCTTGGCACATGGTGGTAGATCTTGCTACCATTGTAGAAAATAAATGTAGCTCCAAGTTTTAAAATAAACACAATGTGAAGAAAACAGAAACAAACACTAGGATACCATTGCTTGGTGGAAAAAATGATAAAAAAAATTAATTAAATAAAGAAAACAAAAATCCATGTAAGTTTGAAAACAACCTTTTAAAAAAATGAAAAAATCACAAAAAATTACTCTCAATGACAGATTTTCCTTTACTGCAAGTTTCTAAATCACCTTGACAGAAAACGGGAACTTGTAATGGCATATAAATAACAAAAAAATGTTCTTGGAACTTAGCTTGAAGAAGTTTCAACCCTCAACATTCATGATGATGAAAGGTAAGTGTGCAATTAGAGGTAGGTGTGTTGTTTTCCTCTTTGATTTGGTGAAATGAGAGGCAAGTTATGTGTTTTTATCTTTTAAGGTTTGTGTTTTAAGTTTTCTTTGTTATTTTTTATTTTTATTTTTATTTTATTTTTTTGTTTCAGTCAAATGACTGAGTTTATTTTTAAAAAGGCGCAGGCGCTGTGGGTTCGCCACAGCTTGTCCAGGTATGCCTAGGTTTTTCCTTTGACAAACCTAGGCTACCCGGACAGCCCAGGGCAAACTTGGGGATGAACCAGACTGGGGCCAAGACATGGGTTACACTATACCAGGATCAGGGGCTGCAGAACTCGGTAATTTAGGAAAAAACATGTTTCCATTCTATCTGGTATTTTAATATTGTGTAGTGATTGTTGTCAACCTGGAGCTGCGCCCTGAATCGAAGACGTGCACGAAATGGCCAGTCCTCTATCCGGCTGAAACAATGGGATCTTCTCACGAGGGTGGGTGCCTCAACGGTGAGAAGAACCTTCAGAGAAGGCTGGTTCCTGTATGATGTATCAATGAGGATCTCTACTTTATGCTGCGGACTACCGTGGAAAAGGGAGAAGGAAAATTAAAGGGAAAATCCTATCTAAAAGGGGGTGATACACCAGAAGTTTGATCCACTCAACTTGGAACCTCGAACACTGAACAAACAAGGGAAAAGGAAGACCTTAGATTTCAATCAACCACTTATGCATAAATATTTCATGAAGAGGTTCGATCCAATGACCAAAACCTAAGGGAAAACGATGGAGAGAGGTCTGGTACAAGACACTTTGCAGCCACCTAACATCCGCTTATAGCTTCAGCAAAAGACATAAAGAACACTTTAACATGACCTGCACAAGGATAATCTAGCAACTAGGTATGAACCAGAATTTGGGAAGGGAGAGAAATCTACTACTTATGCAAATTGATGAATGAAATATACACTATGCCAACACTTGAAATCTGAAAATACAGTCCTTCTATTGATCGAAGAGGTTACACAACTCACCAATGACAGAGTCTGGTCTAACCAAGAGAGAGATTGGATGATTTTTAATCAAAGATGAAAGCCATTTTATAGAAAATTACAAGAGGCCAAAGATTGGCATTGGAAATTTGAAGAGAAAGATTCACTTAGGTTAACTCAAGGCTGACTTGGCCTTTCAATAAAATATGTTTTCTTTTGTCTTTGCATGAAGCTTCTTGCGCTTGAGGAAGTGAACTTGTCTTTGTTCTGAACCACCTACCTCTCTTTGCATGGAAATCCATGCCAATGTTAATTTTAGAACTCTACGTGAGCTGCTTGATGCCAAATTGGAACGTTTGAAACGCTGAGTTGGTCGTTTGATAAGCTGAGTTGGACGAAGAGATCATTCTCTCTCGCATGGAAAGCTCCTAGTGGATACGACGTTTAACAATTAGTCAACTCTAAATCCGGAACAGTCAACTCGACATTCGAATTTGGAACTTCGATTGATGCTGAGTTGGACCCTCGGATGTGTGAGATGATCTGGAGATGAGCAGGACTTTCAACAACAAGTCAACTGAAGCTTTGACCGGTGTTCGAAAATAGCTCCCGCTTGCATGTATTTTATCCTGTTTTGGTCTCCCTGTTCCTATCTATTTCTGGCGGGATTCTATATTTGGCAATTTCCTTCGGACTTCTCTTATTTCCTATTTTTGCACAGTCCAAAAACTATTACTTTTGGGTGTCTCGGCTTAATTCCTTCGGATTTTATTGAAGGGGCTTTGTCCAGAGGAGTTAAACCTTCTTTTGCTTTGCCTTCGTTTCTCTGTTTTTCTTCGGACTTCTATCTCGTCATTTTCCCGCGGACAAAATGTCCGCAAGAATTATCTCGGTCTCTTTCTCTGTCCTTCAGAATTCCTATTTTCTTCAGGTTTTTTTCGCGGCCCTTTCTCTGAATTTCTTCGGACTTTTTGTTTGAAGGAATTCCTTCAGACAAAAGTCCGAAGGTTTCCTTCTGCTTTGCCTTTTTTTGAATTCAACTTCTCCGAAGCTCCTTTGTCTTTTGCCGTCAGCGTTTTGTCTTTGGTCTTCTTTCCTGCGTCTTCTGAATTCCTTCGGACTTTTTTGTCCGAAGGAATTCCTTCGGACAAAAAATCCGAAGGATATCTTTGTGCCTTTGCTCTTTGAAATGTGCCCTTCGAAAAAGTCACCACGGTCCTCTCGCCGACCCAGTGCCCCCCGCAAGGGCTAGTTGCTCGTGTTTGTGCCTTTTTCGCAAGAATTGTAGGGCACCCGGGCTTTTTGCAAAGGTCCCAAATTCGTTCTTGTACCTTCTCGAAGGGTATGTGCCCTTCGGGTTTCTTGCAAATGACCCTTCCGAAGGGTACTTCCCTGTCTTATGCATTTTGTTGATTTGTTATTCCCTTGTTTCACGAACCATTCCTTCGGACATAAGCTTGAAGGAATTCATCCTTTTGTAGCAAAGGCCCCTACCAAAACAATGTATTCTTCTTTCCTTGGCTAGAGACATGAACTTTCTAAATGGCAAAAGACAATCCAACTTGTGGAAGAATTGTCAACATTTCTGGCAACTCCGCTGGCTCAGCATGCCTGCTATGCTTGAGAACTTAGACCATATATAGACGCTTATTTGACTTCCCAAATGGTGAACCTGATTTCTGACTAAAAATCTGCTCTGATCATGGCTGTAGTAACCACCTTCAAAATAAGAAGGGAAACACACGAAAGCAAAAAACTAAGAAACAAATGCGCAAACGAGCACTTATTAGACAAAACTGAAGCAAGCTACTGTGCTTGAACAACACTTGGAGGAAAGCCAAAACAACTAAATAACCTAGCTAACCATGATAAAGCATGATCCACCTGGATCAAATGGGAAATTCTTGAATTCACTCCTTCCAAGAGATGGTACAAGTTGCGAAGCAGGGTGTTTTTTAGTCATAACCTTTGATGAGGCATTTTCCTTGTCTACCAACTGTATTAGCATCTTCTCAAATGAGTCATCAACAGCAACAAAGACAAACTCATCAAGTACCTCTTGATCTTTTTTAGATTGCTTATCATCTACCACCTTATCAAGTGATATCCCATCTATGCATGGTTTTTGAGTGACCACATCCTTATTATTGACAGCTGCAAGTTCATCCAGCTCTTCAAGGAGCTTTGAGTAGGTAACCCAATCTGTACTGGGATCTTGAATAGGTGATTCTTGATCAAATTTCTCATACACATGCTCTTTAATAGCCACCATATCCATACAAAGCTCTTCAATCTCTTGTAGAGATTCAAGGTACAGCTGCCAATCATCTTTTTGTTCCTCATTTCGATCTATTTGAACTGAATCAGCTGTTATGCTATCTGGATCCTTCTCAATAGGAGATACCTGTAACTCATATATGACTTCAATTTGTACCAGCTCCTCTTGAAGTTCATCTACATCAAGATCAGTTTTCTCACTCAGCTATAATTGGATGCTCAATTACAACCTCAAGTGAAGTATCAATAAGAAATTCTTCCTTAAACACATCTGAAGCATCTTCCTCACACTCTGCAAGAACTTGTCCTGTAGCTGCAACTTCTTTCTCAATCCTCCAAAGAACAGGATCCTCCTGAGTACAGGGGATGGCGGGAGGGTGATAAAATTCATTTGTTTGAGAGGGAAAATAAAGCATGGGAGGTTGATCATGATCAGATTTTGGAATCTTGAGGGCAATGGAATTATCTAGGGAGTTTTGGAGGGGAGGGAAAGAGAAACTCTTAAAGACCTCTGTATTCTGTTCCTTCCACTTGGCCATTACCTCATCAAAGTCTAGAACCTGTTTGTCTTTCTGGACAACCTGAGCTTGAGGGATGATTGGTGAGGAAAGGGGACTATAGAAAGGTTTAGTCTCATGAATAATCACTTGAATAGGCTCTTGACTCCAACTAGGAAGCTCCCTTGGCACACATTGGGCATGGTTAAGAACTTCATGAGAATAAGAAGCACACTAGCCCTTTGTAGACAATTGGTTTAACTCGATTTTCTGCCTTTCCCAAGCCTCCATCTTTTCCAATGCAAGAATACATAGTCCATTTATCTCTTCTGGATCATTGGACACATTTCGAAATAGACCATTCACTTCCTCATACTGAGAGTTAGAACAAACCTTTCTTGCATATGCTAGTATTCTGAGCTCTATCTCGTTCATTTTTTCTTCAAGGCAATACTGCTCATATGCAACATCATAGCCATATGGGAAAGATGAAATCCGGTCCTGAGACTGATATGGCTCACAAGGAAGGTAAGATTCATGCTCTTGATAATAAGGATCATGAGAAACTTGATAAGGCTCAACATAGCTTTGATAATACCCTTGATAAGGTTGATTAGGCTCATAGATATCATGACCAGGCTGGTATGATCAATCATTGGGCTGATAAGGAAATATACCATAGGAATTCTCTTCATACACAGCTATCAAAATTCATTTGCGATAATACAATAAAAATAGACTTACATGGAAATTGTCCTAAACTATTAGAAGCAATTCCTTGAGCTTGGAATCACCATATACTTTTTGAAGAACACTGCTACAACTGCAATTTCATCAAGACTAGCTAAAATAGGTCCCACCGAGAGTGCCAAAAATTGTTGTCAACCTGGAGCTACGCCCTGAATCGAAGACATACACGAAATGGCTAGTCCTCAATCCGGCTGAAACAATGGGATCTTCTCACGAGGGTGGGTGCCTCAACGGTGAGAAGCACCTCTAGAGAAGGCTGGTTCCTGTATGATGTATCAATGAGGATCTCTACTCTATGCTACGGACTACCGTGGAAAAGGGAGGAGGAAACTTAAAGGGGAAATCCTACCTAAAAGGGGGTGATACACCAGAAGTTTGATCCACTCAACTTGGAACCTTGAACACTGAACAAACAAGGGAAAATGAAGACCTTAGATTTCAATCAACCACTTATGCATAAATATTTCATGAAGAGGTTTGATCCAATGACCAAAACTTGAGGGAAAACGATGGAGAGAGGTCTGATACAAGACACTTTGTAGCCACCTAACATCTGCTTATAGCTTCAGCAAAAGACATAAAAAACACTTTAACATACCCTGCATAAGGATAATCTAGCAACTAGGTATGAACCAGAATTTGGGAAGGGAGAGAAATCTACCACTTATGCAAATTGCTGAATGAAATATACACTATGCCAACACTTGAAATCTGAAAATACAGTCCTTCTATTGATCGAAAAGGTTACACAACTCACCAATGGCAGAGTTTGGTCTAACCAAGAGAGAGATTGGATGATTGTTAATCAAGGCTGAAAGCCATTTTATAGAAAATTACAAGAGGCCAAAGATTGGTGTTGGAAATTTGAAGAAAAGGATTCACGTAGGTTAACTCAAGGCTGACTTGGCCTTTCAATAAAATATGTTTTCTTTTGTCTTTGCATGAAGCTTTTTGCGCTTGAGGAAGTGAACTTGTCTTTGTTCTGAACCACCCACCTCTCTTTGCATGGAAATCCACGCCAATGTTAATTTTAGAACTCTACATGAGCTGCTCGATGCCGAATTGAAACGTTTGAAACGCTGAGTTGGCCATTTGATAAGCTGAGTTGGACGAAGAGATCATTCTCCCTCGCATGGAAAGCTCCTAGTGGATGCGGCATTTAACAATTAGTCAACTCTAAATCTGGAACAGTCAACTCGACATTCGAATTTGGAACTTCGGTTGATGCTGAGTTGAACCCTCGGATGCGTGAGATGAGCAGGACTTTCAACAACAAGTCAACTGAAGCTTTGACCGGTGTTCGAAAATAGCTCTCGCTTGCATGTATTTTACCCTATTCTGGTTTGCCTGTTCCTGTCTATTTCTGGCGGGATTCTATATTTGGCAATTTCCTTCGGACTTCTCTTATTTCCTTCGGACTTCTCTTATTTCCTTCGGACTTCTCTTATTTCCTCTTTTTGCAAAGTCCAAAAACTATTACTTTTGGGTGTCTCAGCTTAATTCCTTCGGATTTTATTGAAGGGGCCTTGTTTGAATTCCTTCACACAAAAAGTCCGAAGGAGTTAATCCTTCTTTTGCTTTGCCTTCATTTCTCTGTTTTTTCTTCGGACTTATGTCTCGTCATTTTCCCGCGGACAAAATGTCTGCAAGAATTATCTTGGTCTCTTTCTTTGTCCTTCGGAATTCCTATTTTCTTCGGGTTTTTCCGCAGCCCTTTCTCCGAATTTCTTCGGACTTTTTGTCCGAAGGAATTCCTTCGGACAAAAGTCCGAAGGTTTCCATCTGCTTTGCCTTTGTTGAATTCAACTTCTCCGAAGCCCCTTTGTCTTTTGTCGTCGGCATTTTGTCTTTGGTCTTCTTCCCTGTGTCTTCCCAATTCCTTCGAACAAAAAGTCTGAAGGATATCTTTGTGCCTTTGCTCTTTGAAATGTGCCCTTCTGAAAAGTCACCACGGTCCTCTTGCCGACCCAGTGCCCTCCGCAAGGGCTAGCTGCTCGTGTTTGTGCCTTTTTCGCAAGAATTGCAGGGCACCCGAGCTTTTTGCAAAGGTCCCGAATTCGTGCCTGTACCTTCCCGAAGGGTATGTGCCCTTTGGGTTTCTTGCAAATGACCCTTCCGAAGGGTACTTCCCTGTCTTATGCGTTTTGTTGATTTGTTATTCCCTTGTTTCACGAACCATTCCTTCGGACATAAGCCCGAAGGAATTCATCCTTTTGTAGCAAAGGCCCCTACCAAAACAATGTATTCTTCTTTCCTTGGCTAGAGACGTGAACTTTCTAAATGGCAAAAGACAATCTGAGTTGTGGAAGAATTGTCAACAGTGATAGAATAGGGACGATCTATAATCGCAAAGGAAATTTGTTTCTGCTCACTCTAATATAGATAATCTAAACAGAAGCTTAGTAGGAAGAAAAAATAATACCATGAAGTATAAAAGGAGAAATCAACAAGAAATAGCTGAAATACATTTCATTAATATGCTATGAAGAAGCTCAGTATTTGGTTTTTTAATATTGTGTGTAGTGACAGAATAGGGACAATCTATAACTGCAATGGAAATTTGTTTTTGCTCACGTTAATGTAGATAAACTGAACAGAAGCTCAGTAGGAAGAAAAAATAATACCATGAAGTATAAAAGGAGAAATAAACAAGAAATAGCTGAAATGCATTTCATGAATATACTATGAAGAAATGACTTCTTGAGCGCTTGTTGGCTTGGATCTTTTAAGTTTAGATGCTTTTTATACTTCTTTTGTTCTAGAAGCTGTGGAAGTCCTGGTTTTTTGCTATGGAAGACAGTTTGGCTTGTTTGTGAGTCAAAGAGTTTATGTTGTATATGGCTTGGTTGTGATTCTTGTAAAATTACCCTGGAATTTGAGACTTTATGTCTTGTTCTGCCTGGTTTAGAAATTGTAAGCTGCTTTTTGGAATGAATCTATGGGTGAGGGACCCGTTTAACTCTCATTTTACTGATAAAAAAAAATACTATGAAGAACACAGTCTCAAGGTCAGCGAAAATGATGGCATCCTGGCATGTTTTAAAAAATAAAATAAAAGCCATTTGAATCCCGGATTTACACGGTGAGAGAGTTGGTAACAATTGGGAAACTACCTACAATTAGTTACTGAACTGACCTTAACATCTCTGCTCTTTTATTTGCATTCTTGATTTAAAATGTATCTGGCCCCTTACTAATATTTACATCACACTTACACACCAGCTAATTGCTCCCCTTTTTATTTAATTGTATTTTAACATAAACAAAATGATTTCGGTAGTATTAATTAATTTTTTGATAGATCAGAATGCAGTAATCACTTGATGGTCAACAGTTCCCTAGGTTGATAAAGGTTCAAAATTGGGGCCATGATAATCCTAACAGATATACCTATTATGGGAAGTTTTCAACAGTTTGAGAGCACTTATCCAGGGTTTGGAGAAGTAATTGGAATGATATTGAAAGGCCAATTATTTAATAAGAATTTAAGTATTATACATTCTGTCTGCAGTTTGCAATGTGTAAATCCATACACCCAAGAACATATTATCCTCCATGATACTCAATTTTTTCCTTTTTGAAAGGGGAATTGTCTATCAAGGAAAAACACCAAAATTGCAATATATTATTGAAGTACCATTGTTGTAAGGAGTAAGAGAATATACACCTACATCTCTGCAAATCGTTTAATGGTTTGCACTTATGATGGTGTCTAATATGGAGGCCCTTTTTGTTCTATTTATTGTCTAACATATGTAAACTTTATATAATTTTACAGGTGCAGATCTTCGTAGGTGTATTTATAGCATAACATGAAAGATCATAATTATAATCTGGTTTGTGAGGATAAATTTCTTTCCGCACCAGTATTCTAATCATTTTCCTTAAAATTATAGAGACTCTTAGCAATAATATGGTTTTAAATTTATCTTTAAAAGTATATTGAAGCTTATTTATTGTTCCATAAAGCTATACGTCTTTAGCCTTGTCTTGCTGCAATGTGTTTGTTTTGTTAATGGAAAATGGATTTCTTTAGTAAACTGGAAAGATTCTCTATTTCCAGGCTGCATCTGAGTGGCTTTATATTGTCCCATGGGGGATACGAAAGGTTCTGATGTGGTTAACTGAGAGATACAACAGACCTCCAATATATGTTACAGAGAATGGTAAGTTGTCTCTAGGAACCAAACTTTAAGGTTTGTGTGTGAATCTGAAGATACATTCTACTGTACTTGAACTGTAGATGGTTGATATCTTGCTGTTAATAACCAGGAATGGATGATGAGGATTGTCAAATCACATCACTAGAAGCAGCACTCCATGATACAAACAGAGTAAACTTTTTCAAAGGATACTTGACATCAGTTTCTGAGGCCATAAGGTGTGATGATTTTGTACTGAGTATGATATTTGTAAATATTCTGTCTACAGTATATAGTCATTTCAATTAGGTTAATCATGCTTTTTATACTATGGATATTGCATTATTTTCTTGATAACAAACTTGTAAACCCTGTTATGCAGGGAAGGCGCAGATGTTCGTGGCTATTATGCTTGGTCTCTTATAGACAATTTTGAGTGGTCTCAAGGCTATACAAAGCGCTTTGGTTTAGTTTTTGTAGACTACCAAAATGACCTTAAGCGACATCCAAAGTCATCAGCTCTTTGGTTTGCTGACTTTCTTCATAAAAAGCAAAACCTAGATGATCATACGAATGATCAGAGCACTCAGTAGAAGATACCATACTCATTTTTTTTGTCACAGACATACAAGACATTTGGACTGGAATCTTAATCTATTGCATGGACTTAGGGCTATGAAAGTTTAGGAATGCATTCCTTCTCTTGATCATGTTACTGAAACTTCTTCCTAGTTATATAGAAATGAATTTGAAAATTAATGATGATTTATTATCTGTTGTTGAGATCAGTATCCCTGGAAAACATAGAAGAAGCATAATCGGAGGACACATTTTCAAGCATATAAGGTTCAAAATGGAATTTTAAATTCTAAACCTAAGCAAAATTTCAGCAGTTACTAGTTGACGGACAGGTTGCAATTAGTCGATTCTTAGGTTCTGTTCTGTTTAGGTTAACCATTTCCTTTTATCATGAAGCATAATTCAAACAGATGTAAGGACGTATTACATATGCAAATAAAGGAGTACAAAACAATCTGGAAGAAGAAATCACAACAGTTAATTTATGAGTAAAATCACTCAAGATCTGAACTGCAATCAAGAAGATAGAACCCTAAAAATTTAGATCTATGGTTAGCTGCAGCAACAACTAGAGGCATTACTAGGGATTTGTTGGTAATAACTGCAACACGATGTGCACCGACACTCGTGCTTTTGTAATGTCCCCAAATGGAACAATTAGGCCAAGTTGGTGTTTTCCAACAAACCCTATCAATCCAAAACCCCTTCTTTCAAAGAATCTAAAAATACAATTTTAGACAATAACACACTTCGAAAAATGAAGCAATATTCAGCGATTTCCTTCACCAAACCCTTAGGTGATTAGGGCAAAAATCATATTTGATACTTCTAACCCTCCAAAAAATATGAACTGAGCTTTATATTGCAACCACTAATTTTAGAAGTCAAAATATCCACTCAAAAGTTGAAACTCCGAATTCTGGAATTTATTATTGCAGAATTAAAGCGGAATTTTATAAATTCACAACTTCCACAATACTTGGAATTTCAGTGCAAGTGATAGCTCAAAATAATCGCAAAAATAGTAGCTATCAAACAAAATTAGAATCAGAATTTTCCTATCATGGGAAGCCCACCAAAAGTTGTTCCGAAATTCTCAAAACCCTAGTTCATTGTTGAAATAATATAATAAATTCATAATATTATCTAAGGCACAAAATCACCCTGAATCATGTGCAAATCAACCCTCAAACAATTCGCCAAGCTAGAATAAATTGCTAAAAATACCTCTAAACCCTAGAAGAGGGTTCTGAAGCCAATTAGCCCTCTTGAGAGGGGTCGCCACTCTTCCAAAACAAGTCGCCACCCTAAGGATGGCTTTCTAGACCAATCCAAGCTCTCCAATCAAGTTTGCCCACCTCTTTTATCTGCACAAATGCAATGACGAAGCCTTCAAAGGTGTTCGCCAATCTTTTGTACAAGATGGTGTCCAAAAACACCTTTGTAAGTCCAATTGCATGCAACCATGCAAATCTGAAGCACAATTACAACCCTTGATTAGAGCTGCCCTAAATGTAGGAATGTAGGTTTTTGTCCCTAAACCCTTGTTACACTTGAAAGTTTAAGTCCTCAAATTGTGGTGAACAAGCTTGACATACTTGATCAACAATTTCAATCATCAAAATGCTTAACTTTTTTAAATGAGTCTTTCCTTTTATATATGTCCTCTAAGTGTGGAGTTCAAAATAAGGAGGGAGAGTTTACCTTTTTCTTTAAAAAATGATATTATGAAAAGCTTCCTTATAAAAGCACTTTAGGCCTTAAGTGATCAAGACCCTAAAAAAGGTCCCAAAATTAGATAATAAAGTGCTTTATCATAAAATGCTCTTGGAGCTGACAAATGTTCCCTTTTTTACCTCTAATTTCCTTAGCCCTTGGGAATGAAAAGGCTAAGGGTCTCCTCCCAAGACTAGTTCGAAAAGGGGGACATTTATAGTCCTCTCCGTCCAAAATTGTTTGTCCTCAAGCAATTGCAATATTGAAAGCGGTATCCCAACCTCCCTTATTATGTAGTGTCCATTTGTAATTGCTTTCAAAGGAAGGGAAACCATCTCTAGTTTCTTCTTCTTGTTGTACCTGTTGTTGGTAGACATGTACCAATTGTTGTCAATTTCAAAATCAGTCACCAATCTCATTCTTCTTTCACAACAATGGCTGCCCCAACTGTAGTCTTCAATGTGTAACCAACAATAGTTGTTAACTCTCTCAAAACCACCTTCCAAACTTGTCATTTCAAGTTCCATAAGGACTGAAAACTTCCTCATAAAGGCTATCACCATATCTTTGGCCCCTAAGCTCAATTGACCCCTAAGCTCAATTGACCCCTTATCAAGTAGAGGATCCTCCCAACAACAAATCCATATCTGCTGACATGTGGGCTGTATATGTAATATACAGCCGTGCAATTGCCCCCAAACGTCAACTTATTCCTTATCAAGTTGACCTTCCATGAGTCCTTCATATCTATATTCTTCAAGGATGTCATTATGAGCTCAAACACTATGCACAAAGAGCTAGGGCTGCCAAAATGAGTCAAACTGAAATGTGTGATAAGGCTGCCCCTTTGAAAGTGTGCTAGGGAGTGTGTGCTTCCATGGTATTCATTCCAAAACTTGTTAGGGCCTTCTATATGCCATGCCAATCTCTACCCAAACCAAAACGGTAGCCCTCCCTATTTGAAAAGAGAAAACAAACTTGAGCCAATTTAAAAGCATAACTTGTGAGGGGATGTCATGGGTATGCAAATTTCACTTTGAAAGTGTGCTAGGGAGTGTGTGCTTCCATGGTATTCATTCCAAAACTTGTTAGGGCCTTCTATATGCCATGCCAATCTCTACCCAAACCAAAACGGTAGCCCTCCCTATTTGAAAAGAGAAAACAAACTTGAGCCAATTTAAAAGCATAACTTGTGAGGGGATGTCATGGGTATGCAAGTAACCTTGCAATGATGTCCTCGTGCTCAACCATTGGCTGCCCTTTCTCATCGTTTTTATGCATGTGGAAAACAAAATAGGAGTCAAGAGAATACTCATCATGCACCAAGAAGTAGTGCCGTTCCATGCCTTCAATCTTTGCCCTTCTCTCATGCAACTTGTGCCCCAAAACATGGACACTTCCAAAATATAATGATAACTGTAAATAGACAAGAAAATAAGTCATCTTGCTTATGTGTAATGACTGGAAAAGTGCCTCAAGATATATCAAAATGTAGTGTTGCTCCGTGCCCTCAAACTTTGCCCGTTTCTCAAGCAAATCATGCCCCAAAACATTGATGCTTTCAAAATTCATGTACAGTTCTAAGTAATAAAAAAAACAGTCATCTTACCCATGTGAAGGGGCTGGAATAGTGTCCCCACATCTAATTTCTCTGATTGAAAAGAGTCAGATTTGATTGGTGCATCATTTTTTCTGGGCAAGGACTGTAGTATGCTTCTACTGTCAATTTTTTTGCTCCAAATAGGGGGTTGTACTATCTCCCTTAACTCACAAATTTTGGTGACAAAAAATTCAGACCTTATACCAAAAATTTCAGCTCTCTTCCTTGGTTGTACTATGCTACAAAATTTGTCTTTTGTGTATGATGTTAGCCATGAATGTAGAAAGACAATTTCAGAACTTTCCGGAAGAAAAAAGGACCAAAATTTTTCCAAAATCATATCCTGTAACCGGCTGTTCACCACTTGGGCCTTTGCCCAATCCAAGAGGGGTCTCTTGCCCTCCTCAATGCATTCCACATCACCCCTGCCATATGGAATAGGGTGCCTCTCATGGCACTTTTTGGGCTGCCTTTGCAAACTGAAATTTTTACCTTGTCCAATTGGCTATGCATGTGTGGAAATCACCTCACACCTTGCATTGCTCTTTGTCATTGGAAGTGATCTCCCAAACGAACCTACACATGGAATAAACACATTAGGAGAAACAATAGTGTTTATCAACACTTTCACAATTACTCCATCATGCCTTATGAACATGATATGGACTTCCTTTTGGTGTCTTTGCTTTTCCTTATCATGGCTGTAACAAGCTTCTTCCTTCTTCCAATTTCCCTTTGTAATGGATGGAAACCAACTTATACATGCTTGAACCATTTCCATGGTGTTGAAGTGTGAGAAGCACACCTTCCTAGGGCCAATACTCACCCTAGAAACAATAAATCCTATGGAAAACAAACTAAAATTGTGGAAAACAACAGTTAATGTGTTACTTACAACCCTCCCTTTGATCTTTGGATCATGATATCTCTTGCTTATGCTCGTTTCCATGATGGTCTAATTTTTATCCCTTGTCTCGCCATATGAAAAAATAACAAATTTATGCTTGTAAGGCTTCCTTGGATCCCACATCCATGATAGACATTTGCCATGCCCATTCCTTGAATTCTCTTGGGAGAATCGCTCCCTCCATTTAGTGCCCTTCACCTCAACCTCATTGTTAGCACAAGGCTTAAAACAATGAAAGAACCAAGTATGGGGAGAAAACAATGAACACTTACCAAGAAGATAATCCAAACGCTTACCCTTATGCGAATCTGATTTTTCCTCTTTCTTACCTTCCTCTTCTTCTTGTCCTTTTGGTTGCTCATGAAGTTGTTGAACAACTTCTTGTTGGTTGTCTCCTTCTCCACAAGTGGCTGCCTCTAGAAACCCTTCTGTCTCATCCTTGTTCTCCTTTGGCTGCCCTGAATTTTTGTATTTAAGAATTTTAGAAGATTCAACACTTGGCTGCCCCAAGGTGCTTGATTTTTCTTCCTTAATGTCTCTTATTTGTGGCTGCCCTTCAACTTTAGTTTTACATGCCTTTAATTTTTCTGAATTTTTTTATTTTAATTCTAGTTGATCGCCCATCATAAGAGGCCCATAAGTGACTGAATTTTGATGTTCAAACTTCAAATGTCCTTCATTTGGAGGCTGCCCTTCAACTTCAGCCTTACATACATTCAATTTTCTTGAATTTTCTGATTTAAATTCCAACTGATTGCCCATCACAATAGGCCTATGATTGATTGAATTTTGGTGTTTAACAAGTTTGTGGAGTGGCTGCCCCTTGTACAATTGGAAATTAGGCTCGGTTAATTGTTTTAAGGGTTGCCTTTCATCTAATTTGTAACATCCCCTATGGATATTTGCCCCAATTTTTCCAAATGTTCCACAAAAAATTTAAACAAACTGTTTGCATGAACTAATTTCTATGCATCCAATAACTTGCAAGAAAATTTCAATGTAAAACATATTATAACAGTTTTAGAACAAGGCTCTGAAATTACATAGGAATATTGCTTTCAAATCTTCAGTAGAATAACAACAAAAATATTCTATCGTAGCCACAGAACTTACAGTTGGATTGGATAACCAGAAGTATGAATTTGAAGCACAAAGTGAGACCACTGAATAATATCTCCAACAAACAATGGGTTTCCGTCCACTGCCTTCAAGCTTGAGGGTTTTCGTCCTCAAACCTACTGAAAGCCAAAGCTTCCCAGAATTCTCTAAGAGAAAATAATAACCAAGCATCCCTGAAAGTGAGCCCTTGCAACACTTTTATAAACTTCTCATAAGAGCTCACTCACATTTTTAACCAATGTGGGATAAAACATAACTTCCCCTTTGCCTTTTTTGATGTCTCATGTATTTTAAAACAAGGGGCCCCTTTTACTATTCATTTCCCACTTAACTTGACTCACATTAACAAAGTTAAATAATTGAATTTAACTTTATAATTTAAACTTTATTAATGCCGAGATGAATTAAACCAATGGAGCTGAAATCATCTGACGATAATAATCAATTTTTCATTGAGAAAGCATTGACACTGGAGATCACGGCCCACCAGATGAATTACTATTAATAGCATTAATGACTTACTAAAAGTAGCAAGTGTTGTCAACCTGGAGCTGCGCCCTAAATCGAAGACGTGCACGAAATGGCCAGTTCTCTATCTGGCTGAAACAATGGGATCTTCTCACGAAGGTGGGTGCCTCAACGGTGAGAAGAACTTCCAAAGAAGGCTAGGTCTTGTATGATGTATCAATGAGGATCTCTACTCTATGCTGCAAACTACCATGGAAAAGGGAGAAGGAAACTTAAAGGGGAAATCCTACCTAAAAGGGGTCGATACACCAGAAGTTTGATCCACTCAACTTGGAACCTTGAACACTGAACAATCAAGGGAAAAGGAAGACCTTAGACTTCAATCAATCACTTATGCATAAATTTTCATGAAGAGGTTCGATCCAATGACCAAAAATATGAGGGAATACGATGGAGAGAGGTCCGATACAAGACACTTTGCAGCCACCTAACATCCACTTACAGCTTCAACAAAAGACAATAAAGAACATTGAACATGACCTGTAGAAGGATAATCTAGCAACCAGGTATGAATCAGAATTTGGGAAGGAAGAGAAATCTACCATTTATGCAAATTGCTGAAGAAATATACACTATGCCAGCACTTGAAATATGAAAGTACAGTCCTATTGATTGAAGAGGTTACACAACTCACCAATGGCAGAGTCTGGTCTAGCCAAGAGAGGGATTGGATGATTTTTAAGCAACGCTGAAAGCCATTATATAGAAAATTACAAGAGGCCAAAGATTGGCACTGAAAATTTGAAGAGAAGGATTCACTTTTGGTTAACTCCACGCTTTACTTGGCCTTTCAATAAAATATATTTTCCTTTTTGTCCTTGCATGAAGCTTCTTCGTTTGATGAAGTGAACTTATCTTTGTTATGAACCACCTGCCTCTCTTTGCATGGAAATCCATGCAAATGTCAATTTTAGAACTTATTCGTGAGCTGCTTGATGCCGAGTTGTAGCGTTTGAAATCTGAATTAAATGAAGAGATCATGCTGAGTCGCATGGAAAGCTCCTAGTGAATGCGGTGTTTAACAATTAGTCAACTCTAAATCTGGAACAGTCAACTTGACATTTGAATTTGGAACTTCAATTGAAGCTGAGTTGGACCCTTAGATGCGTGAGATGATCTGGCGATGAGCGGGACTTTAATAACCAGTCAACTGAAGCTTTGGACGGAGTTCGAAGATAGCTCCTGCTTGCATGAATTCTGTCCTTTTCTGGTCTGCCTGTTCGTGTCTATTTCTGGTGAGACTCTATATTCGGATGTATTTGTCTATATTTTTACCCGTTTGGCCTTTTCTTTTGAAATTCTGGCATTACCTTTGTTCCAATGGTTACTTCCCACGGTCAAAATTTGATGTCTTATGGGACGTCACCCTTAGTCTTCTTATTTCCTTCAGAATTCTCTGCTTGGCAATTTCCTTCGGACATCTCTCTCTTGGCTTTATTGGCTTCGCATTTCTTCGGGTTTTTCCCACGGCCCTTTCTCCGAATTTATTTGGACTATTTGTCTGAAGGAATTCCTTCGGACAAAAAGTCCGAAGGTCTCTTTTTCCTGCCTTTGCCTTTGCTTTGCAACTTTTCCGAATTTCTTCGGGATTTCTTCTGTCGGCTTTTCTACAAGCCTTTGTCCGAATTTATTTTTCCTGCCTTTGCTTTGCAACTTTTTCGAATTTCTTCGAGATTTCTTCTGTCGGCTTTTCTACAGGCCTTTGTTCGAAAGAATTCATTGTCTTTGTTCTTTTTCCTCTTTTGGTCCCCTCGTGTCTTCCGAATTCCTTTGGACTATTTGTCTGAAGGAATTCCTTCGAACAAAAAGTCCGAAGGATATCTTCCCTTGCCTCTTTCTCCGAATGTGCCCTTCAGCTTTTGAAATGTGCCCTTCAGGGAATTTTTCATGGTCCTTTCCGCTGACCAAGTGTCGTCTGCAAGGGCTAGTAACTGTCTCTCTGTGCCCTTCAGAAAAATTGGAGGGCACCCGAGTGTTTTTGAAAAGGTTTTGAATTTGCTCTTGTACCTTCCCGAAGGGTAGGTGCCCTTCGGGAATGTTGAAAACGGAAGGGTACTTCCTTTGCCTTGCTTGTTTGAATGGACTTTTGGTTTCTCCGAAGTATTCCTTTGGACAAAAGTCCGAAGGAATTACTTCCTTTTGCTTATAGGCTTCATTTTTGTTATTTTTTATTTCCTTGGCTTTGCCCTTGTTTTATGAACCATTCCTTCGGACAAAAATCCAAAGGAATTCATCCCTTTTGTAGCAAAGGCCCTTACCAAAAACAATGTATTCGTCTTTCCTTGGCTAGAGATGTGAACTTTCTAAATGGCAAAATACAATCCGACTTGTGGAAGATTTGTCAACCTTCAGGCTTTTTGTCCAAAGGAATTTCTTCGGACAAAAAGTCCGAATAAATTCGGAGAAATGGCCGCGGAAAAGTCCATTTCATAATCCCGAAGGGCAGGAAGGACCACTATGACTTTACCTGAGGGGCATTTCGCAGGAAAAGAGCAAGGGATCATTTCTTCGGACTTTTTGTCCAAAGGAATTCCTTTGGACAAAAAGTCCGAAGAAATTCGAAAAATTGCAGAAGACAGCAAAGTCCGAAGGAATGGTTTAAGCTGAAAGTCCGAAGAAAAACAGAGGAACAACATGCAAAAGCGAAGGAATTCGGGGAAATTACAAGGAAGAAGCCCGTGCAAAAAGCCGACGGAAAAGTCCGTTGAAACAAAGACATAGATGGAGAATGAATAGCTTCGGGCTTTTTGTCTAAAAAAATTCCTTCGGACAAGGCCCCTTCCATAAAATCCGAAGGAATTAAGCTGAGACACTCAAAAGTAATAGTTTTTGGACTGTGCAAAAGAGGAAATAAGAGAAGTCCGAAGGAAATTGCCAAAAATTGTTGTCAACTTGGAGTTGCGCCCTGAATCGAAGACGTGCACGAAATGGCCAGTCCTCTATCCGGCTGAAACAATGGGATCTTCTCACGAGGGTGGGTGCCTCAACGGTGAGAAGAACCTTCAGAGAAGGCTGGTTCCTGTATGATGTATCAATGAGGATCTCTACTCTATGCTGCGGACTACTATGGAAAAGGGAGAAGGAAACTTAAAGGGGAAATCCTACCTAAAAGGGGTGATACACCAGAAGTTTGATCCACTCAACTTGGAACCTTGAACACTGAACAATCAAGGGAAAAGGAAGACCTTAGACTTCAATCAATCACTTATGCATAAATATTTCATGAAGAGGTTCGATCCAATGACCAAAAATATGAGGGAAAACAATGGAGAGAGGTCCGATACAAGACACTTTGCAGCCACCTAACATCCATTTACAGCTTCAGCAAAAGACAATAAAGAAAACTGAACATGGCCTGCATAAGGATAATCTAGCAACTAGGTATGAATCAAAATTTGGGAAGGGAGAGAAATCTACCACTTATGCAAATTATTGAAGAAATATACACTATGCCAGCACTTGAAATATGAAAGTACAATCCTATTGATTGAAGAGGTTACACAACTCACCAATGGCAGAGTCTGGTCTAGCCAAGAGAGGGATTGGATGATTTTTAAACAAGGCTGAAAGCCATTCAATAGAAAATTACAAGAGGCCAAAGATTGGCACTGAAAATTTGAAGAGAAGGATTGACTTTTGGTTAACTCCAGGCTTTACTTGGCCTTTCAATAAAATATATTTTCCTTTTTGTCCTTGCATGAAGCTTCTTCGTTTGATGAAGTGAACTTATCTTTGTTATGAACCGCCCGCCTCTCTTTGCATGGAAATCCACTCAAATGTCAATTTTAGAACTTCTTCGTGAGCTGCTTGATGTCGAGTTGTAGCATTTGAAAGCTGAGTTAAATGAAGAGATCATGCTGAGTCGCATGGAAAGCTCCTAGTGATTGCGGTGTTTAACAATTAGTCAACTCTAAATCTGGAATAGTCAACTTGACATTTGAATTTGGAACTTCAATTGAAGCTGAGTTGGACCCTCAGATGCGTGAGATGATCTGGCGATGAGCGGGACTTTAATAACTAGTCAACTGAAGCTTTGGACGGCGTTCGAAGATAGCTCCTACTTGCATGTATTCTGGTCTGCCTGTTCGTGTCTATTTGTGGCGAGATTCTATATTCGGATGTATTTGTCTATATTTTTACCCGTTTGGCCTTTTCTTTCAGAATTCTGGCATTACCTCTGTTCCAACGGTTACTTCCCGCGGTCAAAATTTGACGTCTTGTGGGACGTCACCCTTAGTCTTCTTATTTCCTTCGGAATTCTTTGCTTGGCAATTTCCTTCGGACTTCTCTTTCTCTCGGCTTTATTGGCTTCACATTTCTTTGGGTTTTTCCCACGGCCCTTTCTCCGAATTTATTTGGACTATTTGTCCGAAGGAATTCATTCGGACAAAAAGTCCGAATGTCTCTTTTTACTGCCTTTGCCTTTGCTTTGCAACTTTTCCAAATTTCTTCGGGATTTCTTCCGTCGGCTTTTCTACGGGCCTTTGTCCGAATTTCTTTGGACTTTTTGTCCGAAGGAATTCCTTCAGACAAAAGTCCGAAAGAATTCATTGTCTTTGTTCTTTTTCCTCTTTTGGTCCCCTCCTTGTCTCTTCCGAATTCCTTCGGACTATTTGTCTGAAGGAATTCCTTCAGACAAAAGTCCGAAAGAATTCATTGTCTTTGTTTTTTTTCCTCTTTTGGTCCCCTCCTTGTGTCTTCCGATTTCCTTTGGACTATTTGTCTTAAGGAATTCCTTCGGACAAAAAGTCCGAAGGATATCTTCCCTTGCCTCTTTCTCCAAATGTGCCCTTCGGCTTTTGAAATGTGCCCTTCAGGAAATTTGTCATGGTCCTTTCCGCCGACCAAGTGCCCTCCGCAAGGGCTAGTAACTATCTCTCTGTGCCCTTCGGAAAAATTGGAGGGCACCCGAGTGTTTTTGAAAAGGTTCTGAATTTGCTCCTGTACCTTCCCGAATGGTAGGTGCCCTTCAGGAATGTTGAAAACGACCCTTATGAAGGGTACTTCCTTTGCCTTGCTTGTTTGAATGGACTTTTGGTTTCTCCGAAGTATTCCTTCGGACAAAAGTCCGAAGGAATTACTTCCTTTTGCTTATAGGCTTCCCTTTTGTTATTTGTTATTTCCTTGGCTTTGCCTTTGTTTTATGAACCATTCCTTCAGACAAAAATCCGAAGGAATTCATCCTTTTTGTAGCAAAGGCCCTTACCAAAAATAATGTATTCTTCTTCCCTTGGCTAGAGACGTGAACTTTCTAAATGGCAAAAGACGATCTGACTTGTGGAAGATTTGTCAACGGTAAGTATACCAAACTGCCTCCAAATGCCCCAGATTGCCCTGCAACAAAAATTACCTAGGTCAGGAATCCTCGAGATTCCATAAAAGCCCTAATTAGCCTATGGAACCAAGAAGAAATAGGCTAACAACAACACCATACAATGTGAGTTAGAAAAGGGGACATTACAGTCCTCCCTTCCCGAGATTGCTTGCCCTCAAGCAAACATCAACCAATCCGCTGCTCCATCCTGATAAAAACACCATACTCCACAAGCTGTGAAGCAACATCATGGAATCCATAAGAGCCAATGCACCAATCGTGTCAATATCTGGATCCCAAACCAACATGTAGAACCCACTGTAAGAGATGAAAAAGAAGTTTGTCAACTAAGTACCCTTACGTAACTATCCGTGCATGTAAGACATCCAGTCAATGTGAATATGAACCCCCATATGCCCATAAACCAACACAAATGGCTACCAAACCTCGTTGTCATAACTCTGATTAGAAGCATAGATGATATCAAATATGTCATCAAACCAATCACTATCACCATCATGGGAATGATCAACTATCTCAACTGGAGACTCTGGGTTAGGCAATTTGTGCCTCTCATCATTAAAACAATGGCGAATATCACGAATATGTTGAAAGGGAAGATTGACTTGTTGAACCACAATCTTAGCTTGTTTAGCTCTTTCTAGCCATTTTTCATTCAAAACTTGGGCATATTCTATATCAGCTGTATTCTGTCCTATTCTGGTCTGCCTGTTCGTGTCTATTTTTTGGCGGGATTCTGTATTCAGATGTATTTGTCTATATTTTACCCTGTTTGGCCTTTTCTTTTGGAATTTTGGCATTACCTCTGTTCCAACGGTTACATCCCGCGATCAAAATTTGACGTGTTGCGGGACATCACCCTTGGTCTTCTTATTTCCTTCAGAATTCTCTGCTTGGCAATTTCCTTTGGACTTCTCTTTCTCTTGGCTTTATTGGCTTCGCATTTCTTCGGGTTTTTCCCGTGGCCCTTTCTCTGAATTTCTTCGAACTATTTGTCTGAAGGAATTCCTTCGGACAAAAAGTCTGAAGGTCTCTTTTTCCTGCCTTTGCCTTTGCTTTGCAACTTTTTCGAATTTCTTCGGGATTTCTTCTGTCGGCTTTTCTACAAGCCTTTGTCTGAATTTCTTTTTCCTGCCTTTGCCTTTGCAACTTTTCCGAATTTCTTCAGGATTTCTTCTGTTGGCTTTTCTACATGTCTTTGTCCGAATTTCTTCGGATTTTTTGTCTGAAGGAATTCCTTCGGACAAAAGTCCAAAAGAATTCATTGTCTTTGTTCTTTTTCCTCTTTTGGTCCCCTTGTGTCTTCCGAATTCCTTCGGACTATTTGTCCGAAGGAATTCCTTCAAACAAAAGTCCAAAAGAATTCATTGTCTTTGTTCTTTTTCCTCTTTTGGTCCCCTCCTTGTGTCTTCTGAATTCCTTCGGACTATTTGTCCTAAGGAATTCCTTCGGACAAAAAGTCCGCATGATATCTTCCCTTGCCTCTTTCTCCAAATGTGCCCTTCGGCTTTTGAAATGTGCCCTTCGGGAAATTTTTCATGGTCCTTTCCGCCGACCAAGTGTCGTCCGCAAGGGCTAGTAACTGTCTCTCTGTGCCCTTCGGAAAAATTGGAGGGCACCTGGGTGTTTTTGAAAAAGTTCTGAATTTGCTCCTGTACCTTCTTGAAGGGTAGGTGCCCTTCGGGAATCTTGAAAATGACCCTTCTAAAGGGTACTTCCTTTGCCTTGCTTGTTTGAATGGACTTTTGGTTTCTCCGAAGTATTCCTTAAGACAAAAGTCCGAAGGAATTACTTCCTTTTGCTTATAGGCTTCCCTTTTGTTATTTGTTATTTCCTTGGCTTTGCCCTTGTTTATGAACCATTCCTTCGGACAAAAATCCGAAGGAATGCAAGGTATGTCCTTGTGAAGCTCTTCCATTCTTCCATAAACTTGTTCAACTTCTGTGCCCCTTGCTTTGTCATTCTGTATCATGGAAGGGACTGCTATAGAGGACTGATTTGTTGAATTATGCATGGAATGATGAAACATACTCAACTGAAGACAAAGATCTGTGATCTACCAATCTTTATCTTCCCATACCAATTTTTTTTTCTGTGTAGGAATTGTGTCATCATAGGAATCAACTATCTCACTAAAAGATGCATTGTGATCTTTCCAAGAATCCACACCATCATTATCGATGTCAACCTCATGCTCTACATCAAGGGAAGCTATGTTTACAATATCTCTAAAGGGCTGATCCAGGTTTGCATAATCTTCCACTTTGTGATCAACCAAAGGAACACCATTAGAAACCATACCTTCATATGGATTGTCAATCATAATCTCTATGTCACCCACCAAGAGACTAATGCACCCTATTATAGACGCCTCAAAATCTCTATAGGAATGATCTAGATGTAGGGCTAATGCTGCTGCCATGTCCTCATTTCCACACAACTCTTTATCATATGAAGATTCTGACAATTCATTAGGGACATCCTGAGACTCAATCATACTCCCTTCTTGAGTTAAGCCATCATTTTCAAACTTTGTAACCTCATTTGTTGGTATGTTTTCAACACTGCTTGGCTGCAATGGTTCTTTTTCCTTATTAACTCCACATATGTGATCAAATGACCAGTGTTCCTGACAAGTGAAACAAATCTGCTCTTTCCTCATTTGGTTCTTGCTCTTTTTGGGTGATCCTGGGACCTGTATACCCAAAGAAATTAGCTCTGCAGCCGTCATATGTTCCTTGAACCACCCAATTTTCTATTCAACCAAACCTTTTGAGAAAGCATAAGCCATGGGGGAAACACATTGCTCCTTCCTCCAAATGGCCAACAAGTCTAATTGCAACCGCTTGCAAATATCATCATCCTCATCTAAGATTAATGACATAATAGTTTGCATACAAGCCCTCACATTGTCTGGATGATGCTTACTAATTTCAGTTAAGAAAATTTGAAACATTAGAAGAATCAATTTATCACATCTGAGATCCAACAAAATGATAAATGATCTGGTTCTTGCCATGTTTTCTAAAATCTTAGCCTTCTTACCAAAAGTAGGGGCTTTGACATAATGTAACCCATGTAGGCTCTCCACAATCAGCTGTAGAACCCTTTTTAGTATGTCATCATTATAGGGTGCTACATGTGCTGTTATCCTTATGATCTCACTATGACAAGAAGCAACTGCAAGTCTCACCTCTTCATAAGGATATTCCACAAACCTGTGCTGAGCCAAAGCGAGCATTGAGAGCTGCAAGGCCCAATTCAGAAGCCTCCAATCTGATTGGTCTACTTTGGACAAATATGTGTCTAATTCCTCCAACTTAGAGAGAACATTATCAGGAAATTCCGTGGACTTCAATTGTAATCCAATTACATAAAGCCGATTCCCTACTTCCTTTTCTTTCTGTAAATCCCTTAACTGGTCACCATTAAAAGTATCGTTGAATTCTTTTGAGAAAAGGACACTTTTCAAATCTGCCATTGTCTTCATTTTATTTACTGTAATCTCCCGAACTAATCTATCTTCGATTTCTGATTTTTTTTTGTTTGTCAAATTCTTGGCATGCCGCTGTAAGTCTCTGTATTTCTGAATCTTTAGCTTGTTTGGAATGTTGTTTATGATATCTACTTATGCAATTTCAGTTCCAAAATCTGATAGACATTTTATCAAACATATAACATGCATTTGCTAGAAAGAAACATTACCAAATGTATTGCAATTTATCAAACAGTTGGGAAGATAGAATAGCTGGATTCAAATTTAAGATTTGAATGTTCCCCTTGCTGTTTACACTTAGGAATTCTAATATTGCAGATTATATCACAAAAGACATTCTGTCAAACAATTGACTTACATTCTTCTAACTAAGGAATTAGTGCAATAACTTTTGAATTTGCTGATGTAAAATCAAACTACCTGTAACTGATATTATACAATTCCTATCCTTAAGATGAAGCTAACACTGTTTGTAATTGATGTAGTCTGATGATACTATTGTACCTATACCGATACTGAAATCTTCTTATATCTTCCTTAAATGGTGACACACTCAGCGTCCAATCACCAAATGTTGAAACAAGCAATCGCTGTTGTCAACCTGGAGCTGCACCCTGATTCGAAGACGTGCACGAAATGGCCAGTCCTCTATCCGGCTGAAACAATGGGATCTTCTCACGAGGGTGGGTGCCTCAACGGTGAGAAGAACCTCTAGAGAAGGCTGGTTCCTGTATGATGTATCAATTAGGATCTCTACTCTATGTTGCGGACTACCGTGGAAAAGGAAGAAGGAAAACTAAAAGGGGAAATCCTACCTAAAGGGGGGTGATACACCATAATTTTGATCCACTCACCTTGGAACCTTGAACACTGAATGAACAAGGGAAAAGGAAGACCTATGATTTCAATCAATTACTTATGCATAAATATTTCATGGAGAGGTTCGATCCAATGACCAAAACTTGAGGGAAAATGATGGAGAGAGGTCTGATAAAAGACACTTTGCAGCCACCTAACATCCACTTACAGCTTTAGCAAAAGACATAAAGAACACTTCAACATGACCTGCATAAGAATAATCTAGCAACTAGGTATGAACCAAAATTTGGGAAGGGAGAGAAATCTACCACTTATGCAAATTGCTGAATGAAATATACACTATGCCAACGCTTGAAAACTGAAAGTACAGTCTTATTGATCGAAGAGGTTACAAAACTCACCAATGGCAGAGTCTGGTCTAACCAAGAGAGAGATTGGATGATTTTTAATCAACGCTGAAAGCCATTTTATAGAGAATTACAAAAGGCCAAAGATTGGCGTTGGAAATTTGAAGAGAAGGATTCGCTTAGGTTAACTGAAGGCTGTCTTGGCCTTTCAATTAATTATTATTTATTTTGTCTTTGCATGAAGCTTCTTGCGCTTGAGGAAGTGAACTTGTCTTTGTTATGAACCACTCACCTTTATTTGCATGGAAATCCACGCCAATGTCAATTTTAAAACTCTACATGAGTTGCTTGATGCCGAATTGGAATGTTGGAAATGCTGAGTTAGCCGTTTGGTAAGCTGAGTTGACTGTTTGGCAGCTGAGTTGGTCGAAGAGATCATTCTCCTTCACATGGAAAGCTCCTAGTGGATACGACGTTTTAACAATTAGTCAACTCTAAATCTGGAACAATCAACTCGACATTTGAATTCAGAACTCCAGTTGAAGCTGAGTTGGACCCTCAGATGCGTGAGATGATCTGGAGACGAGCGGGACTTTAATAACCAGTCAACTGAAGCTTTGGACAGCGTTCGAAGATAGCCCTTGCTTGCATGTATTTTATCATGCTCTGGTCTGCCTGTTCATGTCTATTTCTGGTGAGATTCTATATTCAGATGTATTAATCTATATCCGGTCTATATTTTCTCCATTGGGCTTTGCTTTCAGAATTTTGGCTTTACCCCTGTTTCAACGGTTACTTCTCGTGGTCAGAATTTGACAGCTAGCGGGACGTCACCCTTTGGCATTTATTCCTTTAGACTTCTCTTATTTCCTTGAATTTCCTGCTGCATTTCTTTCTCTCGGCTTTATTCTACGCATTTCTTCGGGTTTTTTCCGTGGCCCTTTCTCCGAATTTTTTCAGACTTTTTGTCCGAAGGAATTCCTTCGAACAAAAGTCCGAAGGTCTCTTTTTGCTTTGCCTTCACTTGTTTTTTTGCAGACTTTCAAGTCTTCTGAATTTCTTCGGACTTTTTGTCCGAAGGAATTCATTCCTTGCCTTTGCCTTTTAACTTTTCTGAAGCCTTCGGATTTTATTGAAGGGGTCTTGTCCTTCGAAATGTGCCATTCGGAAAAGTCACCACGGTCTTCTTGCCGACCAAGTGCCCTCCGCAAGGGCTAGTTGCTCTTTGTTGTGCCATTTTCGAAAAAATTGTAGGGCACCCAGACTTTTCGCAAAGGTCCCGAATCTGCTCCTGTACCTTCCCGAAGGGTAGGTGCCCTTCAAGATTGTTGAAAATGACCCTTCCGAAGGGTACCCTGCCCTTCGAGATTCTTGTAATGGACTCTTTCTTTCGTGGTCTTCTATTTTTCTTCGAAAAAATTGCAATTGGTCTCTTGGCCGATAAAATGACCCTTCGGCAAATGAATGAACCCTTCAGCATCCTTGGATAAATCTGTTCTTTCCTTTGGGGAAAAATTGTCAACATTCTGGCGACTCAACTGGGAAGCATGCCTGCTATGCTTGAGAACTCAGACCATGTATAGACGTTTATTTGACTTCCCAAATGTTGAACCTGATTTCTGACTAAAAATCTGCTTTGATCATGGCTGTAGTAACCTCCTTCAAAATAAGAAGGGAAACACATGAAAGTAGAAAAACTATCTAAGAAGCAAATGTGCAACAAGCACTTATTGGAACAAAAATTGAAGCAAACTACTGTGCTTAAGCAACACTTGGAGGAAAGTAGAAACAACTAAAGAACCTAGCTAACCATGATAAAGCATGATCCGCAATGGGAAATTCTTGAATTCACTCCTTTCAAGAGATGGTACAAGTTGCAAGGCAGGATTTTTATTAGTCATAACCTTTGATGAGGCATTTCCCTCGTCTACCAACTGTATTAGCATCTTCTCGAATGAGTCATCAACAGCAAACCAGTCACCAACAAAGACAAACTCACCAAGTATTTTCTGATCGTTTTCAGATTGCTTGTCATCTATCACCATGTCAAGTGATATCTCATTTATGCATTGTTCTTTGGTGACCGTATCTTTCTTATTGACTGCTGCAAGTTCATCCAACTCTTCAAGGAGCTTTGAGCAGGCAACCCAATCCGTACTGTGACCTTGAATAGGTGATTCTTGATCAAATTTCTCATAAACATGCTCTTCAATAGCCAACATATCTGTACAAAGCTCTTTAATCTCTTGTAGAGATTTAAGGTACAGCTGCCAATCATCTTTTTGTTCCTCATTTTGATCTATTTGAACTGAATCAGCTGTCACACTATCTGGATCCTTCTCAATAGGAGATACCTGTAACTCATGTATGACTTCATTTTGTACCAGCTCCTCTTGAAGTTCATCTACATCAAGATCAATCTTCTCACTCTTAGCTATAATTGGATGCTCAATTACAACCTCAAGTGAAGTATCAATAGGAAATTCTTCCTTAAACACATCTAAAGCATCTTCTTCACACTTTGCAAGAATTTGTCCCGTAGCTGCAACTTCTTTCTCAATCCTCCAAAGAACAAGATCCTCCTGAGTAAGGGGGATGGCAGGAGGGTGATAAAATTCATTTGTTTGAGAGGGAAAATAAAGCATGGGAGGTTGATCATGATCAGATTTTGGAATCTTGAGAGCAATGGAATTATCTAGGGAGTTTTGGAGGGGGGGCAAAGAGAAACTCTTAAAGACGTCTGTATTTTGCTCCTTCCATTTGACAATTACCTCATCAAAGTCTGGAACCTGCTTGTCCTCCTGGACAACCTGAGCTTGAGGGATGATTGGTGAGGAAAGGGGACTATAGAAAGGTTTAGTCTCATGAATAGTCACTTGAATAGGCTCTTGACTCCAACTAGGAAGCTCCCTTGGCACACACTGGGCATGATTAAGAGCTTCATGAGAATAAGAAGCACAATAGCCCTTTGTAGACAATTGGTTAAACTCGATATTTTGCCTTTCCCAAGCCTCCATCTTTTCCAATGCAAGAATACATGGTCCATTTATCTCTTCTGAATCATTGGACACATTTTGAAATAGACCTTTCACTTCCTCATACTGAGAGTTAGAACAAACCTTTTTTGCATATGCTAGTATTCTGAGCTCTATTTCATTCATTTTTGCTTGAAGGCAATACTGCTCATATGCAACATCATAGCCATATGGGGAAGATGAAACCCGGTCCTGAGACTGATATGGCTCACAAGGAAGGTAAGATTCATGCTCTTGATAATAAGGATCATGAGAAACTTGATAAGGCTCAACATAACTTTGATAATACCCTTGATAAGGCTGATTAGGCTCATAGATATCATGACCAGGCTGGTATGATCCATCATTGGGCTGATAAGGAAATATAGCATAGGAATTCTCCTCATACACAGCCATCAAAATTCATTCGCGATAATACAATAAAAATAGACTTACATGGAAATTGTCCAGAACTATTAGAAGCAATTGCTTGAGCTTGGAATAACCGAATACTTCTTGAAGAACCCTGCTACAACTGCAATTTCATCAAAACCAGAAAAAATAGGTCCCACCGGGCGTGCCAAAAATTGTTGTCAACCTGGAGCTGCGCCCTAATTCGAAGACGTGCATGAAATGGCCAGTCCTCTATCCAGCTGAAACAATGGGATCTTCTCATGAGGGTGGGTGCCTCAATGGTGAGAACCTCCAGAGAAGGCTGGTTCCTGTATGATGTATCAATTAGGATCTCTACTCTATGTTGTGGACTACCATGGAAAAGGGAGAAGGAAAATTTAAAGGGGAAATCCTACCTAAAGGGGGTGATACACCAGAATTTTGATCCACTCACCTGGGAACCTTGAACACTGAACGAACAAGGGAAAAGGAAGACCTATGATTTCAATCAATTACTTATGCATAAATATTTCATGGAGAGGTTCAATCCATTGACCAAAACTTGAGGGAAAACGATGGAGAGAGGTCTGATAAAAGACACTTTATAGCCACCTAACATCCACTTATAGCTTCAGCAAAAGACATAAAGAACACTTTAACATGACCTGCATAAGAATAATCTAGCAACTAGGTATGAACCAAAATTTGGTAAGGGAGAGAAATCTACCACTTATGCAAATTGTTGAATGAAATATACACTGTGCCAATGCTTGAAATCTGAAAGTACAGTCCTATTGATTGAAGAGGTTACACAACTCACCAATGGCAGAGTCCGGTCTAACCAAGAGAGAGATTGGATGATTTTTAATCAAGGCTGAAAGGCATTTTATAGAGAATTACAAAAGGCCAAAGATTGGCGTTGGAAATTTGAAGAGAAGGATTCGCTTAGGTTAACTGAAGGCAATCTTGGCCTTTCAATTAATTATTTTTTCTTTTGTCTTTGCATGAAGCTTCTTGCGCTTGAGGAAGTGAACTTGTCTTTGTTATGAACCGCTCACCTTTATTTGCATGGAAATCCATGCTAATGTCAATTTTAGAACTCTATGTGAGCTGCTTGATGCCGAATTAAAACGTTGGAAAGGCTGAGTTGGCCGTTTGGTAAGCTGAGTTGATTGTTTGGCAGCTGAGTTGGTCGAAGAGATCATTCTCCTTCGCATGGAAAGCTCCTAGTGGATACGGTGTTTTAACAATTAGTCAACTCTAAATTTGGAACAGTCAACTCGACATTCGAATTCAGAACTCCGGTTGAAGCTGAGTTGGACCCTCGGATGCATGAGATGATCTAGAGACGAGTGGGACTTTAATAACCAGTCAACTGAAGCTTTGGACGGCGTTCGAAGATAGCCCCTACTTGCATGTATTTTATCATGCTCTGGTATGCCTGTTCATGTCTATTTCTGGCGAGATTCTATATTCGGATGTATTAATCTATATTCGGTCTATATTTTCTCCATTGGGCTTTGCTTTCAGAATTCTGGCTTTACCCCTATTTCAACGGTTATTTCCCGCGGTCAAAATTTGACGGCTAGAGGGACGTCACCCTTTGGCATTTATTCCTTCGGACTTCTCTTATTTCCTTGAATTTCCTGCGGCATTTCTTTCTCTCGGCTTTATTCTATGCATTTCTTCGGGTTTATTCTGCTGCCCTTTCTCCGATTTTTTTCGGACTTTTTGTCCGAAGGTCTCTTTTTGCTTTGCCTTCACTTGTTTTTTTTGCGGACTTTCAAGTCTTCCGAATTTCTTCAGACTTTTTGTTCGAAGGAAGTTATTCCCTGCCTTTGCCTTTTAACTTTTTCGAAGCCTTCGGATTTTATTGAAGGGGCCTTGTCCTTCGAAATGTGCCCTTCGGAAAAGTCACCACGGTCTTCTTGCCGACCAAGTGCCCTCCACAAGGGCTAGTTGCTCTTTGTTGTGCCATTTTCGAAAAAATTGTAGGGTACCCAGACTTTTCGCAAAGGTACCGAATCTGCTCCTGTGCCTTCCCGAAGGGTAGGTGCCCTTCAGGATTGTTGAAAATTACCCTTTCGAAGGATATCCTGCCCTTCGAGATTCTTGTAATGGACTCTTTCTTTTGTGGTCTTCTATTTTTCTTCGAAAAAATTGCAATTGGTCTCTTGGCCGATAAAATGACCCTTTGGCAAATGAATGAACCCTTCAGCATCCTTGGATAAATCTATTCTTTCCTTTGGGGAAAAATTGTCAACAATACCTTGCTGTTATAACTGTTGAGCAGAATTATCTTTGAATGCCCATGATAATTAACAATGCAATCTTCCCCAATCACTCACGTCACTTCTTATGATGAAGGCTTCACTCTATAAGGCTGTGCTTCCCTGAATAATGACTACAAAATATATTAGCTGTGATCTTTCAAACACATGCACCTGCCTTAAAACTGACTTTCTTTTGAACTGGTGAATATAATGATCCACGGAACACCATAGATTATGCTACTTCCCTTTGATATATCCAGTGATTTCCCTTATACATTTATAAGCTTCAAATAATAATCTGAAGATTAAAACTCATTTAAATTGCCAATCTCATCAATTGGGCCCCACGCAAGATTGCAAAGACTCCTATACCTCCACAATTCCTTTCTATAATTATTATAATTTTAGGACAAGGGGGACCCTGCTGGAATTGTGTCAGAGATTGTCTCTTTTTTGGCAGCAACAATCATAAACTCTAAAATCATAAATCTCTCTTTATTTTCTGTGTATTCAATATGGAATGGCAGCGATGCAATATATCAAACTCCACGATTCTTTGGAGATGGCGTCATACAAGGAAAACAAGACTCTCAATCTCCCTTGTTGTCTGAGCGGAATAACACAACTTGCCACGATTTCTTTAAACAGTCAAATAACTCCAACTCACGGCCTTCTTCAATGCTGCGTCACTCTGATGGTGGTCTTCGTGAATGGTCGACTTGAATTTCACAATTCACTTCTAGATATGCTATGCTCAAAAATAAGACTCCTACGATTCCTGGGCGATTTCTTCTTATGCGATCATATAATTTTTATATTTGTTTGCAAACTACACGGGACCCACACTTCTCCCTCTCACTGTCAGGGTTTGTCTCCTAGGCAGAGACCAACTTCAAATTCTAATTCTTTAATCAACTCTGATATCAAACCAAAGAATTTTTGAGATTCATCGAACCCTAGCATCATCTGAAAATCTTCTTTTGCAAACCAACACAGGATGGCAGGATCATGGCTCTGATACCATTGTAACATCCCCTATGGATATTTGCCCCAATTTTTCCAAATGCTCCACAGAAAATTTAAACAAACCGTTTGCATGAACTAATTTCTATTCATCCAATAACTTGCAAGCAAATTTCAATGTAAAACATATTATAACAGTTTTAGAACAAGGCTCTGAAATTACATAGGAATATTGCTTTCAAATCTTCAATAGAATAACAGCAAAAATATTCTATCGTAGCCACAGAACTTACAGTTGGATTGGATAACCAGAAGTATGAATTTGAAGCACAAAGTGAGACAACTGAATAATATCTCCAACAGACAATGGGTTTCCGTCCACTGCCTCCAAGCTCGAGGGTTTTTGTCCTCAAACCTGTTGAAAGCCAAAGCTTCCCAGAATTCTCTAAGAGAAATAATAACCAAGCATAAACCAAGCATCCCTGAAAGTGAGCCCTTGCAACACTTTATAAACTTCTCATAAGAGCTCACTCACATTTTAAACCAATGTGGGATAAAACATAACTTCCCCTTTGCCTTTTTTGATGTCTCATGTATTTTAAAACAAGGGGCCCCTTTTACTATTCATTTCCCACTTAACTTGACTCACATTAATAAAGTTAAATAATTGAATTTAACTTTATAATTTCAACTTTATTAATGCGGAGATGAATTAAACCAATGGAGCTGAAATCATTTGACAATAATAACTAATTTTTCATTGAGAAGGCACTGACACTGGAGATCACGACCCACCAGATGAATTACTATTAATAGCATTAATGACTTACTAAAATAGTAAGTATACCAAACTGCGTCCAAATGCCCCAAATTGACCTGCAACAAAAATTACCTAAGCCAAAAATCCTCAAGATTCCATAAAAGCCCTGATTAGCCTATGGAACCAAGGAGAAATAGGCTAACAACAACACTATACAATGTGAGCTAGAAAAGGGGACATTACATAATTGGAAACCTTTACTTGGTGCCCTCAGTGATCTTGGTTTTGATGGCTCCACCTTCTTACCAATCTCATCAATGATTCTCTCAAAGAATTCCTCATATGTCTCAATGATGTTGTGCCCTTGTGTTTTCCATCCATGATGCCATCATTCATGGGCAGTCCCATCCAAATGTTGGATGGAAAAATTAGGGCTTCCCCTCTACCCCTAGGTCTTAAATCAAGGTACTCACTCACCTTGTCCACCCAAGATCTCATCGGAATCCCTGGATCACCATCAAAAGTTAGAAGAACTATCTTTCCCAAGTCATCATGCGTAACTATGTGCCCATGGCACCCTTTGCCATATCTCAAACCTAGCCAATCCTTGAAGCTCCTTTCCTTTCTGTACTGTGGTGCAAGTGTCAAGTACTCATCATAATCTTCCATTAAATCCTAACGAACCAAAGGTTGGTCCTCCACCTTGAGGGGTTGATTCCCACAATCTTAGGCATGAGTAAGACTTTCAATCCTTCCCTTGTCCATGATACTGTTTGATAAAAACCTTGAATCCCACATATAGCCAAAACATGGCTCGGATACCACTGTAATGTTCCCAAATGGGACAATTAGGCCAAGTTGGGGTTTTCTAACAAACCCTACCAATCCAAAACCCCTTCATTCAAAGAATCTGAAAATACAATTTCAGACAATAGTACACTTCGAAAAATGAAGCAATATTCAGCAATTTCCTTCACCAAACCCTTAGGCGATTAGGGCAAAAATCATATTTAATACTTCTAACCCTCCAAAAAATATGAACTGAGCTTTATATTGCAGCCACTAATTTTAGAAGTCAAAATATTCTCTCAAAAGTCGAAACTCCAAATATTGGAATTTATTATTGCAAAATTACAAAGAAATTTTATAAATTCACAACTCTCACAATACTTGGAATTTCAGTGCAAGTGGTAGCTCAAAATGATCACAAAAATAGTAGTTATCAAACAAAATTAGAATCAAAATTTTTTCATCATGGAGAGCTCACCAAAAGTTGTCCTGAAATTCTCAAAACCCTAGTTCACTATCGAAATGATATAATAAATTCATAATGTTATCTAATGCACAAAATTAGCTTAAATCATGTGCAAATCAACCCTCAAACAATTTGCCAAGCTAGAATAAATTGCTAAAAATACCTCTAAACCCTAGAAAAGGGTTCTAAAGCTAATTAGCCCTCTTGATAGGGGTCGCCACTGCTCTAAAGCAAGTCACCACCCTAGGGATGGATTTCTAGACCAACCCAAGCTCACCAATCAAGTTTGCCCACCTCTTTTACCTGCATAAATGCAATCACAAAGCCTCCAAAGGTGTTCACTAATCTTCCATACAAGGTGGTGTCCAAAAACACTTTTGTAGGTCCAACTGCATGGAATCATGCAAATTTTAAGCACAATTACAGTCCTTGAATAGAGCTTCCTTGAATGTAGGAATAGAGGTTTTCATCCCCAAACCCTTGTCACACTAGACGGTTTTTGTCTTCAAGTTGTGGTGAACAAGCTTGACATACTTGATCAACAATTTAAATCATCAAAATGCAGAACCTTTTCAAATAGCCTTTCCTTTCCTTTTATATATTTCCTCCAAGTGTGGCACCCAAAATAAGGAGGGAGAGTTTACATTTTTCTTTAAAAAAGATATTATAAAAAGCTTCCTTATAAAATCACTTTAAGCTTGAAGTGACCAAGACCCTCAAAAAGGTCTAAAATTAGATGATAAAGTGCTTGATCATAAAATGCTCTTGAAGCTCACAAATGTTCTCCTTTTGGCCTCTAATTTCCTTAGCCCTTAAGAACGAAAAGGCTAAGGGTCTCCTCCCAAGACTAGTTCGAAAAGGGGGACATTACAGCTTTAGATGGTAAATGAATGTAGAGCAATGTTGAAAAACAAACATAATGAAATGTATGCATGTAATTCTCCATTGACGAGTATGCAAAGATGTATTTAGAGATGAATTTGAGATTTTATGAAATGGAACTTAAATTAAACAAACTTTATTGTCCAGGACATTTTTTCACCCAATCACAAACAAGGACCTTAGCTCTATCAAACCTTTGTTGGTTGTAAACTCTTAAGAGGAGATCGACTACAAGGCTTAAGAATTAAATCATAGATTTAGACTCAGTTGTTGACAACCGACCAAATAGATAGACTCAACAAAGGTTAGTTGATATCACATCTTGTGTTAATTTAGTATCGAGGACCTTAACTACCTTAGTTCCTCCACCTTTTCAGTTGTGATGAGCTACAAAGATCATGAACTTATTGATTTAGGTTCATGCTAGAAGAAACCAACTTTATTCCTTGTTTCCTTGAGAAGTGTTGACGCAGTGGATTGCACCCTGGGCAGGAGGCCGAGCTCCTGCCTTCCACATGTCAAAATGGAAACTCCCCTCTCACCTGTGGGACCGGCGAAGCTGGAGGGGAGAGTCTCTAGATAAGGGCTAGCTCCCTTTGATGCATCTGAGTTATTCCAATAAGTGCTAAAACATATATATATATATATATATATATATATATATATATATATATATATATATATAATCGGGGGGGATGAAAAGGGATAAGGATTACAGGAAAACAAAACCTACTCTAAAAGGGTGATGCACCAAATGATTCGACCTACTTACACTCACACTCTAAACCATACAAACACATACAAACACTTTAACTGGTAAAAGGACCAGGCTACAGGAAGCTTAACAGGGAGGCTTTAATGGAACACACAAAAAAAGGGACTCACCATAGGTGCTGTAGAAAAAGCACATTGTCTAGTAACCTCCTGTCTCTACGCTCCAATTACAGCTCTTCTTGGCACCTGCAGGAATGGCACCTTATATATACCAGATGCATTGGTTTCAACCCTGTGAAAGCATTAGAAAGCAATGACTAAACACAAGACTAACACTCAGAGATATCTAACCAGAATAGAGGTAAAAATGCGTTTTATTGATTCCAGGTGAAAATTGCCAGGGCTTCGCCTTACAATGTGAAAGATCTCTCTTTTAAAATGAGAAGTTACAATATATATAGAGAAGAGGGAACAACAACGCCTTCTTTGAAAAAGACTTTTGGCGCCCTTTGACAAGTGGCCCATGTGCGTCCCAAGGGCATTGGGAAGAGGAAGCAGCTAAAATATAAATGCAGTGTCGGTTCCGATTCTGACTTCAGGCGTTTAAAAACATAGGCCATGCCGTTTCTCCATAACCAAGCCTACTCCTTGAAGGCACCCATGCGGTTTGTCTGCTCATAAATGCAAAATGGAGAAAAAATGGGTCGCGCCGTTCACTGTTTGCGTCCCATTTATGACCACTTGGCAAGCATTGTTCCACCCACTGGAATAACTCCTTGAGTCGATGCCTTCCTTCGCCACTTGGATATTTTGTCTATTTCTACACTTGGCTCTTTTGTCTTTCCTTGCCTTGTCTCTTCTGGCTCCTTTGGCCCTCGGGGGCTATCTTCTCATCCTTGCTAGCTCCTTGGGATCTTTTATTAGCAGGTCGCTAAGTTCATTTTCAACCTTTGTCTTTTTCCAGCGTCGTCTTCCTGGTTTTGTCCTTTTTGCTGGCTTTTGTCTCTTCGTCTCTTTGTTCTCTAGGCTCTTTTCTGGTTGGCGCTCAAGAATTCAAAGATCAAACAGCGATTTCTCTGCTGTAATAATGACGTTCGCGAGCCCGTCACCGTTTGAAAAACAACGGCTAGTCTATTTTCTTGAAGTTGACGGCTTCGGAGACGTCATCGTCCTTGGCAAATTCCTTCGGGCCTTTCCCTCTGATTCGGCCTTTTGTTTCGGACCCTCCCGAAGGGGAAGTATCCCTTCAGCTTTGGAGAAGTACCTTTATTTTGGCAGCTGAGAGTCCTCCGCAAGGGCACCTGCCCTTCGGGGTCCTTCAACAGCCTTTTTCCCTTGGCTATTTTCTTGCGGAAAAAATGTCTGCAAGAATGTTTCGCTCGCTTATTTTATTCGAAACTTTTCCCCGCGACATTTTCCCACAGACAAAAAGTCCACAAGAATTGCCTTGTCCGCTTTGCCTTCGAAAATTCTCTTTCGGGCTTTCTGCTGCAGCTTCTCGAATTTCTTCGGATTTTTTGTCCGAAAGAATTCCTTCGGACAAAAAGTCTGAAAGAATTCATTTCTTGCCTTAGTCTTTTCTGCGGGTTTTTTGCTTTGTGGCCCTTACGAATTTCCTTCAGACTTTTTCTTTGAAGGAATTCCTTCGGACAAAATGTCCGAAGGATTTCTTCCTTGTCTTTTCTCTTTGACTGCCTTCAGAAGTGCCCTTCGAGAAAGTTGAAAACGACCCTTCCAAAGGGTGTTGTTGCCGACCAAGTGCCCTCCACAAGGGCATTTGTCCTTCGGGAGGCTCTCTTGAACTTTTAATTGAACCGCTCCTTTGAACCAACCGTTGAACCGAACGTTGAACCAAGCTTTGAATTAAGCCGACTGAACCAAGTCATTGAACCCTTTGATTGAACCAAAGCCATTGAACTTTGCTGATTGAACTTTTCCGATGAACCAAAGCGTTGAACCAAAGTGTTGAACCGGTTCAATGGGTCAACGGTTCAAAGATGCTAACTCTTGGAAAGATTATGTCATCGAACCATTTTTCCAACCTTAAGGACAAGTGTCTTTGAACCATTTTAGCTCTCTTTCCTTATGAATTTCTTCGGACAAGAGTCTAAAGAAGCTTTGTAAAACCTTGCACTCTTTGGACTGGTACTTCATCTGCCGAAAGACTCGCCTACAGAGTCCGTAGAAACTTCATCTGCAAAGTCCGTAGAAACCCTGCAGAGTCCGTAGAAATGGACCTGCAGAGTCCGTAGAAGTTTCCAGACTTGTGCAAAATCAAAAAATGAATTGGCTCAGAACAACAGGGAAAGAAGGGGACCGATATTTGGCCTATTGGGCAAAAAATGGTCAACAAGAAGAATTCGCCCACTTGGAAACATCCAATTCTATCAAAGTGCAGTACTTATTGGTTCATTCATTCTCTTCAAATTTCTGACAACAATCTGGTATTAGTTCTAGATACAATATTTTACTATGAAAATGATTGTTTGTAATGTCCCTAAATGGGACAATTAGAACAAGTTGAATTTTTCCAACAAACCCTTAGATAATATTGCTAATCAATTGAAATTTGATCCACAAACTAGCAAATCCTAGCTGGAAAATTTGAATAATTTCCAAGCAAAACACTCCAAAATAGATGAATAAGAAATTGAAAACAAAGTACCTTTTTGGCCAAGTGATAGTGGTGAAGAGGCTAAAAATTATCCCTGCAAATTCTGATTTTTAAGTGAAGGTACAACTGCATTTTCACTTCCAAATCATCCCTAAAACTTCCAAAAATTAGATAAATAAATCTGATATCCAAACCTTTGAATTTATCCTTCCACCAACCTATCAAAGCTTCCTAAACAAGTTGCCCAAGTTGCAAAAATATTATAATAATTTCCTGAATATTTTTAGGGCACGAAATGGCCCTCAAAACCTGCAAATGCTCCACAAACAAATCGTCAATGCTGGAATAAACTATCAAAATTACCTTTGACCCTAGAAGAGGGTTTCAAAGCCAATTAGCCCTCTTGAGAGGGGTCGCCACCCCTCCAAAGTAAGTCGCCACCCTAGGGATGGCATTCTAGACTCGCCAAATCTCTCTAATTAAGTTCGTCCACCTCTTTTATCTGCACAAATGTAATCATAAAACCTCCAAAGATGTTCGTCAATTTTCCTTGCAAGATGGTGTTCCAAAACACCTTTGTAGATCCAATTGCATACAACTATGCAAATTTAAAGCACAATTACAACTCTTGAATAGCTCTGTTTTGAATGTAGGAATGGAGGTTTTCATCCCCAAACCCTTGTCACATTTGAAGGTTTTTGTCTTCAAATTGTGGTGAAGAAGCTTGACATACTTGATCAACAATTTCAATATCTAAAATACATAACTTTTTTTAAATGAACCTCTCCTTACCTTTTATATCCCTCTTCCAAGTGTAGCACCCAAAATAAGGAGGGAGAGTTTACTTTTTATTTTTAATAAATTAATGTATAAAGCTTCCTTATAAAATCCACTTTAGGTCTTAAGTGTCGATGACCCTCAAAAGGTCTCGACTTAAATGAAAAGCAATTTAGACTATTATTACTTTATTTTAAGTATTTAGAAATACTTTTTATTTTAGTAATAATATTATTTTAATTTCAAAATGAAGACATTACAGTCCTCCCCACCCAAAATTTCTTGTCTTCAAGCAATTGCAATTCTAGGGAGGTGTCCCAACATACTTTATTATGCGATGTCTAATTGTAACTTCTTTCCATGGAAACGAAGCTCCAAACTGAACTTGTACCTTATTGTACATGTGTTTTGGAGGTTGTCCCCAAGAGCTAAAGGTGTCACACAACTCAAAACAATAGTTATCATGCCTCATTTCATGCCTCAAACTCTTCAATATGGTCTATTCACGAGCTGAAATCTTCTATAGTGTAACCATGGACACTTGTTTCTTCCCCTAAGAAAAAATCACCTCACCAATCTGGTCGAATATGCTAAAGGTTGTGATAGTAAAATACATTCATGTTATTATTCCAAAATATCAGCTTATTCACTACCAAGTTGACCTTCAAAGAGTTCTTCAACTCTATGCTTACCAAATAAGCCCTTTAAGGCTCTTGCATTGTGCAAAAAGGGCTAGGGCTGCAAAATTGAATCAAATTGATATATATGACAAGGATGCCCGTAATAAAAATTCCCCTTTTGAAATGCATTAGAATAGGTGGGCTCCCATGGTATGCATTCCAAAGCTTGTTAGGGTCTTCTCTATGTCATACCACAACCATCCAACCATGCAAAGAGTAATCAGCTAGGTACCACCTTGCAAACATACCATGATGTAAGGCCTCCAAGTAATGAAAAACACCATTTATGGTCTTTGTGCAAACCACGTGCCCTCCAAAGACTGCCCCTTGTCAATTATCCCATGCATGCACATGACACTCCAAAAGCTCATCAATAGATCCCAAAAACTCACCAAATATAGTTGTACATGCATACATATCTTTGATTTTTCATGTTGACAAAATCCCGAAGTAATAGATGCATACTTCCCTTATAAACATGGTTGTGTTTGCCTTCCAAAATCTGACTTTTCTGAGAAATAAATTTCAGAACTCGTACATACCTTCATCTCTCTTTCCACATGTTGGAAATTGCCAAAAAAAATCATATTTCTCCCCTCCAAAGGCTGTTGTATATGCATGTGTAAGTCTGATTTTCTGGAAAGATAAAAATTGGCATTTTCGTGTGTACTTACCTCCTTCGTTCTTGGCTGGAACATGACCAATTTTTTGATTTTGTAAGGGGTAAAAGGACATATATATTGTAGAAAATACTCAAAAAATTTTGAGTGCTTCTGTGGCCACTTTCCCTTCATCCTTTCCTTTCTTTCCTTGTCGCCCTCAACTAGGGCCCTTTCCCAACTTTCTAGGTGGGCCAACCCTCCCCTGAAGCTTCTGAAATTATGCATTAAACTTATCCTAAGTGGCTGTCAAAAACAAAAGAAGGGATGCCCTCACCACTCATTCCACTCTCAATATCCCATGAAACATAAAATTCAGAGTTGGGTTTACCAAGGATGAGACAATTTGAACTTCTCATGCCATGGGTTGCCCATGATCCAAGAGTGCAACTCTTTGCTCATTCTTTTTTCCCCCTTTATGCAAACACATATGAAGACTACTCACTATGCTATTTGATGAAGTGGGAGGTGGTCCTTGGTCGCTTAGTCCATGTAGCACAACTTCCTTGTCTTCCACCTTCCTTCAGAATTCAAAAGATAGGTTCATGTTTATTTTGTCATGGCTGTAGCAATTTATTTTCCCCTTCATTCTTTTCCTTATAATGACTAGAAGTTCACTTATATATCCTTAAAGCACTTTCACAGTGTTGGGGTGAGGGGCACACCTTCCTAGGACCAATACACACTATGTGAACAAAAATTGTAAGGGAAACAAACTGAAAATGCAAAATACAACAGTCACTATGATCCTAGGACCATGACAACCCTTACCTACTCTCTTCTTTATGTTGGACCAACATGATATAATGGCAAGGTCACCTTTGTAGAGCTCACCTAGAACCCATATCCGCGATGGATACTTGAAATACTCATTTACTTGGAAGGATTGTCTTCCCCATCGAGTGCCCTTCACCTCAACGATAGTACAAGCTTTGCAACCAAGGTAATGAGAGAATCAATCATGAAGAGAAAACATTGAATGCTTACCAAGTTGACAACTCAAGCATTTTCCCATCAAGAAATATGATTCTCCTTCCTTTATATGCAAAGTGCATCCTTCTTATTTCCTTCTTGGCATCACCCCTTCGATGGACCTTTTCTCCATGTCCCTTCTTGTTAGGACACATGCTTCCTTAGCAAGACATAACAACAAGTGTTTCTTCCAAGCTTCTTCTTGCAATTTGAATTTAAACAAGGAAAATGATACATGAAAAGGAACAATACAAAAACCTTATTTCTTGGCATATATTTCTATTCTGATGTCTTTGTTCATGCTTACTTTTTGACCTTTTGTTGGCCAATCAAAAGTATATTCACCCATGGCGAGTTTCAATCCTAAGGTGCTGGAAATGTATGGAATGGAGGAGCCATCCCCCATGGTTACCTTAAATCCACCATTTTCCTTGGTGGGTAGCCTATGCCTTGCAATCATCTTGGCATCTATGAAGTTATGAGTGGCTCCATTATCCATTGACATGGTCACAAGAGTTCCTTTCACATGGCAGGCATGGCGTCTAGTAGCACTAGATTGGGTAGCAATTACTTCTTTCTTTGATACCTACTGGCTGTCCTCTTTTTTTTTAATGCAATTGTTCTTCAATTTTAGTTTGGTCTACCTTCATATTCTCTTTTCTTTGCTCAAAATTTTCTGATTGTTCTTCCTGTTGACAATTTTTCCACAAGTCAGATTGTCTCTTGCCATTCAGAAAGTTCACATCTCTAGCCAAGGAAGAAAGAATACATTTGGGAAGAAAGAAGGCTTGATTTTACATAGCTTCAGAAAAGTGCAAAGGACATAAGTCCGCAAGAAATTACAAGGGAAAGAGCCTACATCAAAGGAAGTAATTCCTTCGGACTTTTTGTCCGAAGGAATACTTAAGAGAATTACAAAAGGAAAGACCCGCAGCCTCCCAAAGGTCCGCCAAAAAACAAATGTCTGAAGGAATTCCTTCAGACTTTTTGTCTGAAGGAATTCCTTCAGACAAAATTCCGAAGAAATCCGAGAGAGAAGTTAGAAAATTCGAAGTAATAGGACACCTGCAAAAAGCCCGGGTGCCCTACAATTTTTTCGAAAAGCCACAGAGGAAAGACAGAAGCCCTTGCGGAGGGCACTTGGTCGGTGACAGGACCATTCCAACTTTCCTGAAGGGCACAAAGGAAGGACACAAGCCCTTGCAGAGGGCACTTGGTCGGTGTCAAGACACTTGAAATTTTTCCGAAGGACATTTCCAGCCATGGCCAAAAAAGACAAAGCAAATACCTTCGGACTTTTTGTCCGAAGGAATTCCTTCAGACAAAAAGTCCAAAGGAATTCAAAGAGTTTGCAAAACAAAAAAGGAAAAACCGATAGCCAAAAGTCCGAAGGAAAGAGAAGAGAAAACAAAGGAAAGATAATCCTTCGGACAAAAGTGCGAAGGAATTCCTTCGGACTTTTTGTCTGAAGGATTAATTCGAGAAAAAGACAAATGGGAAAACCTTGCGGAAATTCAAAAGACCAATGCCAGTCAAGACAATTCAAGCGGACAATTTGTCCGAAGAAATCCTTTGGAGGGTAAAGCCAAAGGCAAAGTCCGAGCAAGGAAATAACCCCGAGGCAAATGCAGCCAAGAACAAAATATCCGAAGGAGATACGCCTGAGGCAAAGAAGGAACAAATCCCGAAGGATAGGTACCCTTCAGGAAGGGCTACAAACAAGAAGTTTTGAAGGGCACTTGCCCTTTAGAAAAGACATTTCGGAACATTTGTCCGGAGAGGCAAAGAAAAAGAAAAGACAAAATTCCCACGGACAATAAAGCCGTGGGAGAAGTCATAGACAAATGCCGAAGAAAATAAATTTGTAGACAGAAAAGTCCACAGCCAGAAATCCGAAAGAAATGGAGGTTTGACTGTGCAAAAAAGGATAGAAAATAGATAATCCGACAGAAAGTTGAAAACATTGCTAAGTTTCAGTTCACTGTTTGTTTTATTTGTGGTTTGACTAGTCATTCTCATGCATTTGAAGGTCCAATTCAGCTTCAAACCGAGTTCTCAATCCAAGTTTGGCATTGTTTTCATGCAAACGAGAGCAGCTCAACCGGAGTTCTAATTTCGAACGTCAAGTTGACCGTTCCATATTTAGAATTGACTAATTGTTAAACGCCACATCTACTAGGAGTTTCCCATGCAAAGGAGAATAATCTCTTTGTCCAACTCATCGTTTCTCTTCGTCCAACTTAGTGGTTCAAACGTTCTAGCAGGCTCACAAAGAAGCTAAAATTGGAAACTTGGCATAATCTTTCATGCAAAGAGAGGTGGGCATTTCAATAAACAAAAGACAAGTCCACTTCCTCAAGCACAAGGAGCTTCATGCAAAGACAAAGGGAAAACATATTTTATTGAAAGGCCAAGTCAGCCTTGAGTTAATCTAAGTTGATCCTTCTCTTCAATTTTTCAACGTCAATCTTTGGCTTTTGTAATTCTCTATAAGTTGGCTTTCAGCCTTAATTAAAATCATTCCTCTCTTGGCAAGACCAGACTCTGCCATTGGTGAGTTGTATAACCTCTTCGATCAATAGGACTGTACTTTCAGATTTCAAGTGTTGGCATAGTGTATATTCATTCAACAATTTGCATATGTGGTAGATTTCTCTCCCTTCCCAAATTTTGATTCGTACCTAGTTGCTAGCTTACCGTATTATGCAGGTCATGTTAAGTGTTCTTTATGTCTTTTGTTGAAGCTGTAAGTGGATGTTAGGTGGCTGCAAAGTGTCTTGTATCAGACCTCTCTCCATCATTTTTTCCTCATGTTTTGGTCATTGGATTGAACCTTCTCACGAAATACTTATGCATAGTGGTCGATTGAAATCAAAGGTCTTCCTTTTCCCTTGTTTGTTCAGTGTTCTAGGTTCCAAGTTGAGTGGATCAATCTTTTGGTGTATCACCTTTATTAGGTAGGATTTCCCCTTAAAGTTTCCTTCTCCCTTTTCCATGGTAGTCCGCAACATAGAGTAGAGATCCTCATTGATACATCTTACAGGAACCAGCGTTCTCTGGAGGTTCTTCTCACCATTGAGGCACCCACCCTCGTGAGAAGATCCCATTGTTTCAACTGGATAGAGGACTGGCCATTTCATGCATGTCTTCGATTCAGGGCGCAGCTCCAGGTTGACAACACTTCCCTTGGTGTCTGCCCTTCAACTTCAGTTTTACATGCCTTCAATTTCTCTAAATTTTATGATTTTAATTCCAGCTGATTTCTCATCATAAGAGAGCCACAATTGGCTGAATTTTGGTGTCCAAACTTCAAATGTCTTTCCCTTGGTGGCTGCCCTTCAAAATCAGTTTTACATGACTTCAATTTTTTTGAATTTTATGATTTTAATTCCAACTGATTGCCCATCATAAGAGGCCCACAATTGAATGAATTTTGGTGTCCCAACTTCCCATGCAAAGAACCATTCGTGCCAACTTGAGAATTTGTTTTGGGCTGCTCGGTACCCTTTGAAATTTTATGACCAACAAATTTGTGGAGTGGCTACCCCTTTTATTATTAGAAACTAGGTTCAGTTAATTGTTTTAAGGGATGCCTTATATCCAATTGGAAGTCCTTTCTTGGTGCCCTTAGTGATTTTGATTTTGATGGCTCCACCTTCTTACCAAACTCCTCAATGATTCTCTCAAAAAAACTCCTCGTGTTCCAATGATGTTATGCCCTTGTATTTCCCATCCATGATGCCTCTATTCATGGGCAGCCCCATCCAAATGTTGGATGACAAATATTAGGGCTTCCTTCTACCCCTAGGTCTCAAATCGAGGTACTCACCTTGTCCACCCAAGCTTTCACCGAAATACCTGGATCACCATCAAAAGTTGGAAGAACTATCTTCTCCAAGTCATTATGTGTAGCTATGTGCCCATGGTGCCCTTTGCCATGTTTCAAACCTAGTCAATCCTTGAAGTTCTTTCCCTTTCAGTACTGTGGTGCAAGCGTCTAGTACTCATCATAATCTTCCATTAAATCCCAATAAACCAAAGGTTGGTCCTTCACCTTGAGAGGCTGATTCCCACAACCTTAGGCCTGGATAAGACTTTCAATCCTAACCTTGTCTATGTCATTGTTTGACATAAGCCTTGAATCCCACATATAGCCAAGATATGGCTCTGATACCATTGTAATGTTCCCAAATGGGACAATTAGACCAAGTTGAGGTTTTCCAACAAACCCTTAGATAATATTGCTAATCAATTGAAATCTGATCCACAAACTAGCAAACCCTAGCTGTGAAATTTGAATAATTTCTAAGCAAAACACACTCCAAAATAGTTTCAAAATTGTTGAATAAAAAATTGAAAGCAAAGTACCTTTTTGGCCAAGTGATAGTGGTGAAGAGGTTGAAAATTATCCTTACAAATATTCTGATTTTTAAGTGAAGGTACAATTGCATTTTCACTTTCGAATCAGCCCTAAAATTTCCCCAAGTGAGTAGCCACACTTAAGAAAAATTAGAGAAATAAATTTGATATTCAAACCCTTGAATTTACCCACCAACCTTCCAAACCTTCCCAAGCAAGTCGCCCAAGTTGCAATAATATTGTAATAATTTCTTGAATATTTTTAGGGCACATAATGGCGTTCAAACCCTGCAAATGCTCCACAAACAACTCGCTAATGCTGGAATAAATTATCAAAATTACCTTTGAACATAGAAGAGGGTTTCAAAGCCCATTAGCCCTCTTGAGAGGGGTCGTCACTCCTCCAAAGCAAGTCGCCACTCTAGGGATGGCTTTCTAAACCCGCCAAAGCTCTCTAATCAAGTTCACCAACCTCTTTTACTTGCATAAATGTAATCACGAAACCTCCAAAGGTGTTTGTCAATCTTCCTTACAAGATGGTGTTCCAAAACACTTTTGTATGTCCAATTGCATACAACCATGCAAATCTGAAGCACAATTAGAACCTTTGAATAGAGCTGCCAAGAATATGAGAACAGAGGTTTTTATCTCCAAACCCTTGTCACACTTGAAGGTTTTCGTCTTCAAGTTGTGATAAACAAGCTTGACATACATGATCAACAATTTTAATATCTAAAATGTATAACATTTTCAAATGAGTCTCTCCTTACCTTTTATATCCCTCCTCCAAGTGTAACGCCCAAAATAAGGAGGGAGAGTTTAACTTTTTATTTTAATAAAATAATATATAAAATTTTCTTATAAAATCCACTTTAGGCCTTAAGTGTCGATGACCCTCAAAAGGTCCCAACTTAAGTAAAAAGCAAATTAGACTATTATTACTTTATTTTAAGTATTTATAAATACTTATTATTTTAGTAATAATATTATTTTAATTTCAAAATGGGGACATTACATTGTTGTTCAAACTTATATTTATAAATTCATTCTCACATCCTTATATTCACTTCTCAAATAAGCAATGATTCCAAATCTAATGTTGGTTCTCTTTGTGATATGGCTCAATCCTTAGCTTGCTAACAACTTGTCCTTAATTGATGCTACACTCTTGAAAATTCCTTACTAGTCATTCTTTGGTTCCACTGCCATGCTAGATTCGGCTTGTTCGTCTTTTATGGTCATCCATTGTCTGTGATGAGAGGACCATTTCCTTCCCTTTGATTCCTTTGTTGTTTAATTTCTTGGAACTCGTTCAATTTGGTTGTTTCATTACACAAAGCATCTGCAAAACAAGGTATATTTGTAGTTTTGCTGATCTATGCATACTACAGGACCAAATAGATATATGTAAGCTGATCATAATTTAGTAATATGTTACAAGCAGTGACCGGTTGCAATCTAAAAAATTTTACGTGTCTTTGGATCCCGCACACTATGATTCCATAGATGGAAGAATGCTAAATTCGTTTTTTGATGCTACGACCTTGCAACCCATATTTGAGTTAGGCTTACCGTGTTTACCACATTCAGATCTGTCCCTTTTTTTGTGCCTAATGCTTTTAGTGCTTTCCTTTGCCTTTCCTCATAATATTTATGTGTTATGACAGCATATACTTTTTCTGAAGAGATTGCATTTTAACATATCCGGCTTACCCTTATATTTTGCATTAAGGTGGTCTTTGATAAAAATTACCTTTTGACCTCATCAACTTGAGCTCATTCAAACAGATTCTAATTTTCATCAGAGTTAGTTCTGTTGGAATACTAAGGTTGGGGTCCCATGGTGGGGACTACTGCACCTATTCTTATGGAGTAGGTGGTCTCATGAAATATAAAAATTCCAGCATCTGCAAAATTCTTCTCCTGAAATATCGGCCATTTTTTAGGAATAAGGATTTTAGGTGTTGTTGGCAATGGGGACCAAGAAATTTGCAGAATCAACTAAAATTTTTAAGTTAAAGTTTTTGGAAAATGGCAGTCTATATGTGGCCAGTTTTTGCCAAATGGTAATCTATATGTGGGCCAACTTTTGTTAAATGGCCTTTTTATATGCAGGCTGGTTTTCTTGATGATAACTTCTCAAGATAATTTTCATGCTAAAAAATCTAAAAACCCATAACAGAATCAACTATTTTGTTAGGGCCAGTTTTTGCTAAGTGGATTTTTATATGTAGGTTGGTTTTCTAGATGATAATTTCTTAGGATATTTCTCTTAAAAAATTCCAAAAAACCATAACAGAACCTAAGATTTTGTTTTCCACAGGGCCATATAATTGTTAGAAGCTCTGATATGTTTTCTCGAGCCCGTGGAAAGAAAAATGTGCAATGACCCCTCCATGAAATGCAGTATGTAATACTCTTAAGACAGTCTAGTTTCTACATTTATTCTATCTTTAGGGGAACTATCCACATAAGTATTGTTGACAATTTTGCCCCACAGGTCAAATTGTCATCCCTACTATTCGGAACTCTACATATTGTGCCAGTTTGTCTTGCAAATCAGTTTTGGGTACTGAATAATGAAAAGGAAAAGGTTTTGCGAAGTTCAATCAAGCCTAAATGCATACCTACAGCCACCCAAGGAGCCATCTACAACAAGGTATCAACCAAAGAAAGAGCCTACAGCCAGGGAAATTTTTGGTCTTTCAAAGGATTCGAAGGGGCGTTCTCATTTTTAGATTTGGCAATGTCCACCTACAGCGATCCTTAAGGTTAACCTACAACCCTGTAGGTTCTCTATGAATGAAGGTGAGTGTTTTCTTTCGGACACCTATGGAATACAGGTTTGTTTTTCAGACTTTCAACGACTATTCTCTTTCCAAAGTGTTGTCTTCTCAAAATTTTGTCGGGCTAAGAGATGGACAATTTCCTCGGACTTTTTGTTCGAGGGAAAATATTTTTTCAAAGGACTGGGGAGAAGTCCGAGAGAATTTCAAAGGGACAATTTACAAAGTATTCAATTCCTTCGGACTTTTTGTCCAAAGGATTAAAGGAGACAGGGACAACATAAAGTCCGAAGGAATAAAGATGGTTACAAAAAACCCAGGTGACTTACAAAAAGCTCAGGTGACCTACAAAAACTCGGGTGCCTTCAATTTTTCTGAAAACCCAGTTTCGAAGGACACCTGTCCTTGCAGAGGGCACTTGGTCAATGGCAAGGCCTTTCCAATTTTCCCGAAAGGCACAGAGGAGAGATAGAAGCCCTTGCGGAGGGCAATTGGTCAGTGGAGTGGACCTTCCAATTTTCCCGAAGGGCATTTGGTCGGTGGCAGAATAAAGACAAAGGAGACTAATTCCTTCGGACAAAAAGTCCGAAGGAATACTTCGGAAAAAATGGCAAGAGAAAAAGTCAAAACCTGGAGGAAAGAATGGTCATGACAAGAATTTCGAATGAATAAACCGAGGGGCTATCCAAAAAGTCTGAGGGGGCTGTTTGAAAATTCTGGAGGTCACTTTCCGCGGGAAGTCAAATCCAAAAAAGCCGGAGAGATTATGATAAAATAAGCAAATGAAAAGGAGGAAGATATCCTTCGGACCTTTTGTCCAAAGGATTCCTTTAGGAAAATAGGTAGAAATTTATTCTGAAAAGTTGGCCAAGAAAATCCAAAGCCAAGGAGAGGATACGCACGAAATTCTGCAACTAGCAAAAAGTCCTAGGAAAGAGAAACCAATAGAATTCCGAAAGGAAATAATAAAAAAACAAAGGCAAGACAGAATTCCGAAGGAATAATTGGACTTGGACAGAAAATAGACGTCCGCAGAAAATGAACATGAACAGGCAGACCAAAATAAAAATAAAATCCATGCAAGCAAAGGCTATTTTTGGTTGACTGGTCAAAGCTTCGGTTGACTGGTCAAAGCTTCAGTTGACTGGTTGTTGAAGTCAAGCTCATCTCCGGATCAACTCGTGCTTTCAAACATTCCAACTTAGCTTCCAACGTTTCAATTTGAGTTCTAATTTTAGCATGGCATGGATTTTATGCATGCTCTCGTTATCTCGTGCTTTCAAACGATCAAACGGCTAAAGAGGAAGTCCATATTTGGAGGTGGGTGTAGTATTTTTGCATGATAAGAGTTTGACTTTCAACAAACTCACCGTCCATTTCCTCTAATGCCAAGGAGCTTCATGCAAGACAAATAGACTTTTTGTAAACACTGAGTTGAACGAATTTAGCCTCTCTCCTATTTTTCCAACACCAACTCTTGGTTGTTGTAATTTTCTATATAAGTTGGTTGTTCAGCCTTGAATTGTATTCCTCTCTTGGTAAGACTAGACTCTACCATTGGTGAGTTGTGTAACCTCTTCAATCAATAGAAGGACTGTACTTTCAAATTTCAAGTGCTAGCATAGTGGACATTCATTCAGTAATTTACATGTGGTAGATTTCTCTCTTTTCCCAAATTCTGATTCATACCTAGTCGTTAGCTCATGATATTATGCAGGCCATGTTCAGTGTTCTATATATCTTTTGTTGAAGCTGTAAGTGGATGTTAGGTCGCTGCAAAGTGTCTTGTATCAGACCTCTTTCCATCGTTTTCCCTCATGTTTTGGTCATTGGATCGAACATTCTCATGAAATATTTATGCATAGTGATCACTTGAAATCAAATGTTTTCTTTTTCCCTTGTTTGATTCAGTGTTCAAGGTTCCAAGTAGAGTGGATCAACGTTTTGGTGTATCACCGTCATTAGGTAGGATTTTTCTTTCAAGTTTCTTTCTCCCTTTTCCATGGTAGATTCGCAACACAGAGTAGAGATCCATTGATACATCTTACAGGAACCAGCCTTCTCTAGAGGTTCTTCTCACCATTGAGGCACCCACCCTCATGAGAAGATCCCATTGTTTCAACTAGAGAGAGGATTGGTCATTTTAGCACGTCTTCGATTCAGGGTGCAACTCCAGGTTGACAATAGTTTTTGGCACACCCAGTGGGACCTATTGGAGTTGGTCTTGATGAAATTGCGGTTACAACAATGTTCTTCAAGAAGTATTTGGTGATTCCAAGCTCAAACAATTGTTTCTAATAGTTCAGGCATAGTTTCCATGTAAGTCTATTTTTATTGCATTTTCATGAATGAATTTTGATGGCTGTGTATGAAGATAATTCCTATTCTATGTTTCTTTATCAGCGCAATGATGGATCATACCACCCTTGTCATGATACCTATGAGCCTTTTTATAAGCCTAATCAGCCCTATCAAGAGCATGCATCTTACCTTGTGAGCCATATCAGTCTCAGGACTGGATTTCATCTTTCCCATATCGCTATGATGTTGCATATGAGCAGTCTTGCCTTCAAGAAAAAATGAATGAAATAGAGCTCAAAATACTAGCATATGCAAGAAAGGTTTGTTCTAACTCTCAGTATGAGGAAGTGAATGGTTTATTTCAAAATGTGTCTAATGATCCTGAAGAGATAAATGGACTATGTATTTTTGTATTGGAAAAGATGGAGGCTTGGGAGAGGCAGAAGATCAAGTTAAACCAATTGCCTACAAAGGGTTCTTGTGCTTCTTATTCTCGTGAAGTTCTTAATCATGCCCAGTGTGTGATGAGGGAGCTTCCTAATTGTATTCAAGAGCCTATTCATGAGACTAAACCTTCCTATAGTCCCCTTTCCTCACCAATCATCCCTCAAGCTCAAGTTGTCCAGGAGGACAAGCAGGTTTTAGACTTTGATGAGGTAATGGTCAAATGGAAGGAACAAAATACAGAGGTCTTTAAAAGTTTATCTTTCTCTCCTCTCCAAAACTCCCTAGATAATTCATTTTCCCTCAAGATTCCAAAATCAGATCATGATCGACCTCACATGCTTCATTTTCCCTCTCAAACAAATGAATTTCATCACCCTCCCGCCATCCTGTCATGTCCCCTTCCAGTTGACATCTCTCAGAGTTGATGATTAGCCTATTATGCGACCCTCGTAGGCTGATAGGATGGATAGAGGGTCTTGATGGAGCTTGGCTTGACTTCGACTATCAAAATTTTTCAAATTGGCTTTCGTTCGGGCTCTTTCGGACACCGTTTGCTTGAGTTCCTATTTTTTAGGGATATTTGACACTCAGTGGAACACTCCTGTTATGGTCTGGTCATGTGCGGAATCACTCCCTTGTTCACCAGCTTCAGACGGTTCAAGAGTTGGATATTTTTTGAGGGAGATATTAATATTTAATTGATTTAATTAAATATTAATTATTTGGTGTAATTTAATGACTTAGGGGTTTTGACCCAAGGGGGCGCTCATTATGAAGGGGGCCGTTTTAATTATATTTTTATAATTAAAACTGTCTTTAGACTATGGAAAAATTAAAAGAGAAGAAAAGCCTAATTTTTAATTATGAAACCCTAATTAGGGAAAGTGCACTTTTTGAAGATTATAAGGGTTTTTCATTGGGAAGCGCACCATTCATGTTGAAGATAATTTTTTGTTAAGTATTTTTTGAAAACACTGAGCCAAGGGTTTCCAGTATTCGATTTGGATTGGAGAATGTGCAATCTTCAGTGTGTGCAATTCAGAGGTTGTGAGATATTCGTTGATCTATTGCCAGGCAGAGAGATAACTTCACACAGAGGTTATCATAGAGATTCACAAGGATTAATATATTCAGGGTTTTTGTCCAAAAATTATCTAGAAAGAGGTTTCCAGTATTGGCGCAATATTTATTGAGCGCTGCCGCCTAGCCTACAGGCCGTACTATATTTTTATTTGTTGTTGTACGGAATTCGTACAAATTTGTACCAGGCTGTACTTGCAAAAAAAGGGACGTATTTTTTTGTGGAGTGAATCGCTTGCTGTTTGATCAGTCTGCCTTTATCAATTGCAGCACCTATATACCTGGCATCTTTTTGGGACGTCAAACTGAGAGAAAAAGAGTTATTTATTGCAACCATACCATTCTAGGGTTTCTTCAAATTACAAAAAAATTAAGTTTTTGAACAATATTTTATATTATTTTTGTATGCATGACAGAGAATTTCTATTGTAATCATCTGAACTGAATAATAAGATCATAGATTAGCCAGTTGCAAGGGTTACTGCTTCAATATTTATTTATTTGAATTTATACAAGTTTTCTTTGCAAAATCGCATTCTTCTTTATTTATGCAAAAACTCCAAAAAAATCAAATTACACAAAAAACATTCAAAAAAATATACAGTTTCAGAATTCAGGGGAAACAATGATTTCTACAGTGGTATCAGAGCTAAATCCTACCATCCTGAGGGTTTAGCAATCATATGCAGCCACAAGAGTTAGAACCACATAGGTATTACACACGCAGGAGAGCCTTGCTTGAAGGCGACCAGGGTTTAGAACAGCAGCCGGTCATCATGAGTGATAGGCATGAGGGTAGCCCACCCCGGGGCCGTAGGAATAATGAGGATCAGGACACCAGAGACTTCTTCCGTGCTATGGTTACAGGACAACAGCAGATGGCACAAATATTACAGGCACTTACTACTATGGTAGAGAGGATGAACCCACCTGTTAGACAGAATGAGGAACAAGGAGATAACACGAGTGCTACAGTTAATCAGAGACCACAGCTGACCCATTCCAGAACAGTTGATAGGCCTACACGTCCTACATTTGTTTCGGAGGAACCAGAAGAAGCTCCAGTAGAGGAGGCAGCATGAGACCCCCTATTTGCAGATACACTTATGGCTGCAAATGAGGAGTGGGAATTATTAGCTCCTCAGGGTCGGGAGAGGATGTCCTTTGATCGTTTTGTAAATCAGAGGAGGGAGCATTACAGGGCACTTAGACAGGATAGGAGGCCTAGAGGTCAGCTTAGTGAGCTGAAGAAGGCTACGGGCAAGCTTTCTTTGACTACTTTTGACGGGAGTGGTAAGATGACAGCTCAAGCTTGGATTCATAAGCTTGACACATTTTTGGCATTGAGGTCAATGACAGAGATAGAAGCCATCAAATACGCTGCTTTGCACTTGGAGGGAGTAGCACATGATTGGTGGTACCATGGTATGGTAACACTTCAGCATAACCAGGTGAGGGAGTACCAGGACTTCGTGGATAGGTTGGTTGAGAGGTTTGACAAAAAAGATCCAGAGGTTTACTTTCGAGATTTGGCACAATTGAAACAAACAGGGAACTTGGAGTCCTTCATTGGGAAGTTTCAGCGGTTGGCAGTCATGGTGCCAAACATTTCAAAGCGTAGATTGATTGTTCTTTTCATTGAGGGCCTATCTGAACCCTTGAGAGGTTGGATCAAAGCCTTTGATCCTCCTTCGTTACAGGAAGCTATGAAGAAGGCACATAGGATGGAGTTGGCAGCCCCATCCAATAAATTTAACTCCAGAGGTACTTCATTCAGGGACAATAAGGGCTTCAACAGGAATAGAGAGAGATCGGATTTTAACAAAGACAAATCAGATTTTAAGAATGATTCAAAGGGAAAAATAGCAGCACCACCTTTGGATCGAGAGGCTCTTAACGATCTACGCAAGAAGAAGCTTTGCTTCTACTGCAAAGGTCCCTATGATGCCAATCACGATTGTCTTTTGAGGCCTAAGGGCAAGGCAAATCGTGTGATGTGGGTTTATTATGAGGATTCGGAATAAGAGAATTTTGAACAACAGGAGAGTTCTGAGGAGTCAGAGTCAGAGGCTTCAGAGCCTAAGGCAGAGGCAGAGTCAGAGCTTCAGATTCAGGAGGCACGCCTATCTAGCATCTAGCAGGAGGGTTCATTCAGACTCCGTGGAGTTTTGGTAGGACAGAGGGTCATAACCCTTCTTGACACAGGGGGGCCACACATAATTTTATTGATGCTAAATTTGTGGAGAAGCGTGGACTGATTACCGAGGAGTTTGACGGCATTAGAGTTAAGGTGGCCGACGGTTACACTCTTAGGTGTGAGTGGATGATTAGAGATCTCCCATTGCGCTTGAACAACTATGAGTTCAAGGCTGATTATTATGTGGTGAACATGGGGGATATAGACTTAGTCTTGGGCATGAAGTGGCTTCATTCCTTTGAGGAAGTCACTCTTCGTCTCAAGGACATGGAGATTTGTTTTGATGTTGATGGGAAGACACATATTCTTAAGGCAATACGGGACAACAACATCAAAACTATTTCTTTTCATTGGATGGAGAGGCTCATGCGACACGACATGGTAGAGTGGGCTGCCGAGTGCACATTGGCACCAATACAGGAGGGACAACAGAAGACTGAGTATCATCCTGACATTCAGCAGTTGAGAGTCAAGCATGCTAAGGTATTCAGTGATACTCCACCAGGGAGACCTCCAGACAGGGGCATTGAGCACATAATTGAGCTTGAGGAGGGCGCTAAGCCCATTATGATTACTCCTTATCGGCATCATAAGCGGTTGAAAGATGAGATCAAGAAAACAATCAAGGAGTTACTTGCTATGGGTCACATTCGGCCTAGCAAATCACCATTCGCTTCTTCAGTTGTTTTGGTGAAGAAGGATGGCACCCTACGCATGTGCATTGACTACAGAGTCCTGAATAAGAGGACTATTAAGAACAGATATCCAATACCTCGTATCGATGAGCTTATTGATGAGCTCCATGGTGCATGCTACTTCACGAAGATAGACTTAAGGTCAGGATATCATCAGATCAGGGTTCGTGAGCAGGACATTGAGAAGACTGCTTTCCGTTGTCATTGTGGACACTATGAGTTTGTGGTGATGCCATTCGGGCTCACCAATGTGCCAGCGACATTTCAGTCCACCATGAACAGAGTCTTCCATTCACTGCTGAGGAGGTTTGTACTTGTTTTCTTCGACGACATTCTTATATACAATAGGACTTGGCAGGAGCATTTGGCTCATCTGGAGACTGTACTCAGTATTTTGGAGAGGGAGTCCTTGTACGCCAAGGAGTCCAAATGTGATTTGGGGATGACCGAATTGTTATACTTAGGTCATATTATCAGTGCAGAGGGAGTACGGATGGATCCTGATAAGATCTGCGCTATTATTGACTGGCCTATTCCAGCAAATCTTACACAGCTGCAGGGATTTCTAGGTTTGTGTGGATTTTATCGTAGATTCGTGAATGGTTATTCATGTCATGCAGCCCCTATGACAAATTTGTTGAAAAAGGTGCTTTTTGTTGGACTACTGAGGCACAGGAGTGTTTTGTGAGATTTAAGGAGTTGATGACTACATGCCTCGTATTGACACTACCAAATTTTTCGAAGCCTTTTGAGCTTCAATGCGATGCTTCAGGAGAGGGCAATGGAGCAGTGTTTATGTAGGACAAGCACCCTATAGTGTATGAGAGCCGAAAGCTCAGGGGGCTAGAGAGGCTCTATAGCATTTATGATAAGGAGATGCTCGCTATAATGCATGCCTTGGCAAAATTTAGGCAATATCTTGTTGGCAGCAAATTTTGCATCAAAACGGACCACAACAGCTTGAGGCATTTCTTGGGGCAGCGAGATCTCAATGATCGTCAACAGAAGTGGGTGAGCAAATTACAGGCATATGACTTTGACATTTCTTTCATCAAGGGCACCCAGAATGTAGTGGCTGACGCTCTTTCACGCAGGCCTTATTTGAGTTCTATGGTTCACATTACTGAGGATTGGAGACATATGATTATGGCAGAGTATGCCAAGGATTCATAGGCATCCAACATTGTTGAGGGATCGAGGATTGATACCAGATATACGCTTGTGAATGACTTGATCATTTACAAGAACATGGTTTATTTGATCCCAGGATCAGAGGTGAAGAACATTATCATGCGAGCCTTTCATGATGTACCTACTGCAAGACATCTCGGGTATTTCAAAACCTATAGACAGATTGGGGAGAGATTCACATGGAAAGGACTTAAGGCAGATGTTCTTCAGTATGCGCATGAGTGCCATGTTTGTCAGCAAAACAAGCAGGGGAACATGTACCCGATAGGATTATTGCAGCCACTTCCAATTCCTGACAGGAAGTGGGAACGCCTGTCGATGGATTTTATTATGGGCTTGCCTAAAGCCCAAGGACGAGATTGCATATATGTAGTCGTGGATCGGTTAACGAAGTATGCCCACTTTTTTCCGATTACCACCACTTACACAGCTACACAGGTAGCAGAGGTCTTATTTCGAGAGGTATTCAGACTACATGGGTTGCCTCAGAGCATAGTGAGCGACAAGGATAGTCGGTTCTTGAGTCACTTCTGGTAGGAGGTGTTCAGACTATGTGGGACCGAGCTTACACTGAGCCCCAGTTACCACCCGCAGACCGATGGACAGACATAGATAGTGAATAAATGGGTGGAAGGTTACCTCAGGAACTATATTGCAGGTTAGCAAAAGGCATGGGTCAAGTGGATTCATTTGTGCGAGTTTTTTTATAACACGACCTTCCACATGACCATACAGATGTCCTCTTTTATGGCGTTATACGGGTATGAGGTGCCGAGTTTTCTGGATTTGCTACTGAGTGACAGTAGAGTGCCGAGTGCTGGAGACTTGTTGCAGGAGAGTTAGGATACTATGAGGGCTCTCAAGGAGAATATTGCCAAGGCACAGAATCAGCAAAAGCAGTACGCAAATCAGAAGAGGACAGAGAGATCTTTTGATGTGGGTGACATGGTTTATCTTATGTTGCAGCCTTACCGTCAGTCTACTCTTAGGAAGAGTGGGGCAGAGAAGCTTAAGCCACGTTATTACGGTCCTTTCGGGATCCTAAGGCGTGTTGGAGAGGTGGCTTATGAGTTAGAGCTTCCAGCAGAGAGCAGAGTACACAATGTTTTTCATGTGTCTCACCTCAAAAAGGTGTTGGGACATCGTGTGGTACCTTCTACAGTTTTACCTCCCTTAGATGATGAGGGAAAGTTGATTTTAGTACTAGAGTCTATCCTGGAGTACAGAGAGAGACAATTGCGTAGGAGGACTATCAGGGAATATTTGGTAAAATGGAGAGATTTCCCAGTGGAGGATGCTACATGGGAGAGCGAGGATATTTTGCAACATCCAGAGTTGAGATTGCTTGAGGACAAGCAATTTCAGGAGGGGCAGACTGTCATGTCCCCTTCCAGTTGACATCTCTCAGCGCTGATGATTAGCCTATTATGCGACCCTCGTAGGCTGATAGGATGGATAGAGGGTCTTGATGGAGCTTGGCTTGACTTCGACTATAAGAATTTTTTCAGTTGGCTTTCGTTTGGACTCTTTCCAACACCGTTTCCCTGAGTTCCTATTTTTTAGGGATATTTGACACTCAGCGGAGCACCCTTGTTATGGTCTGGTCATGTGCGAAATCACTCCCTTGTTCACCAGCTTCAGACGGTTCGAGAATATGATACTTTTTTAGGGAGATATTAATATTTAATTGATTTAATTAAATATTAATTATTTGGCGTAATTTAATGACTTAGGCGTTTTGACCAAAGGGGGCGCTCATTATGAAGGGGGCCGTTTTAATTATATTTTTATAATTAAAATTGTTTCTTTAGACTATGGAAAAATTAAAAGAGAAGAAAACCCTAATTTTTAATTATGAAACCCTAATTAGGGAAAGCACACTTTTTGAAGATTATAAGGGTTTCTCATTGGGAAGTGCACCATTCATGTTGAAGACAATTTTTTGTTAAGTATTTTTTGAGAACACTGAGCCAAGGGTTTCTAGTATTTGATTTACATTAGAGAACGTGCAATCTTTAGTGTGTGCAATTCAGAGGTTGTGAGATATTATCTGATTTATTGCCAGACAGAGAGATAACTTCACACAAAGGTTATCACAGAGATTCACAGGGATTAATATATTCAGGATTTTTATCCAAAAATTATCCAAAAAGAGGTTTCCAGTATTGGCGCAATATTTATTGAGAGCTGTCGCCTAGCCTACAGGCTGTACTATATTTTTATTTGCTATTGCATAGAATCCGTACAGATCCGTATCAGGCTGTACCTACAGAAAAAGGGGCGTATTTTTCTGTGGAGTAAATCGCTTGTTGTTTGATCAATCCGCCTTTATCAATTACAACACCTATATAACTGGCATCTTTTTGGGACGTCAAACTGAGGGAGAAAGAGTTATTTATTGCAGCCGTACCATTCTAAGGTTTCTTCGGATTGCAAAAAAATCAGGTTTTTAAACAATATTTTATATTATTTTTGTATGCATGACAAATAATTTCTATTGTAATCATCTGAACTGAATAATAAGATCATAGATTAGCCAGTTGCAAGGGTTACTGCTTCAATATTTATTTATTTGAATTTATACAAATTTTCTTTGCAAAATTGCATTCTTTTTTATTTATGCAAAAACACCAAAAAAATCAAATTACACAAAAAACATTCAAAAAAACATACAGTTCCAGAATTCAGGGAAAACAAGGGTTTCTACACATCCCCCTTCCTCAAGAGGACCCTGTTCTTTGGAGTATTGAGAAAGAGGTTGCAGCTATAGGTCAAGTTCTTGCAGTGTGTAGAGGATGTTTCAAGTGTGTTTGAGGAAGAATTTCCTATTGATACTTCATTTGAGGTTGTAATTGAGCATCCAGTTATAGCTAAGAGTGAGAAGATTGATCTTGATGTAGAGGAGCTGATACAATTGAAGTTATAAATGAGTTACATGTATCTCCTATTGAGAAGGATCCAGATAGCCTTACAGCTGATTCAGTGCAAATAGATCAAAATGAGGAACAAAAAGATGATTGACAGTTGTACCTTGAATCTCTACAAGAGATTGAAGAGCTTTGTATGGATATGTTGGCTATTGAAGAGCATGTTTATGAGAAATCTGATCAAGAATCACCTATTCAAGATCATAATACATATTGGGTTGCCTATTCAAAGCTCCTTGAAGAGCTGGATGAACTTCCAGCAGTCGATAAAAAGGGTGTGGCCACTCAAGAACAATTATCACTTGACAAGGTGGTAGATGGCAAGTAGTGCAAAAAATATCTTGAAGTACTTGATGAGTTTGTCTTTGTTGGTGACTGGTTTGTTGTTGATGACTCATTTAAGAAGATGCTAATACAGTTGGTGGACAATAAAAATGCCTTATCAAAGGTTATGATTGATAAACATCTTGCCTTGCAACTAGTACCATCTCTTGGAGTGACTGAGTTTAAGAATTTCCCTTTTGATCCAAGTGGATCGTGCTTTGTCATGGTTAGTTAGGTTCTTTGTTAGTTTGTTTTCCTCTAAGTGTTATTCCAGCACATTAGTTTCGTTCAGTTATGTTCCAATAAGTGCTTGTTTGCACATTTGTTTCTTTGTTAGTTTTCCTGCTTTCGTGTGTTTTCCTTCTTATTTTGAAGGAGAAAGGTTACTTCAGCCATGATCAGAGGAGATTTTCAATCAGAAATCAGGTTTATCATTGTTTTGGAAGTTCAAATAGCATGTATATGGTCGGGTTCTCAAGCATAGCATGCATGTTTCCCAGTTGAATCGCCAAAAAATGTTGACAATTTTGCCCCACAGGTCAAATTGTCATCCCTACTATTCGGAACTCTGCATATTGTGCCAATTTGTCTTGTGAATCAATTTTGGGTACTGAATAATGAAAATGAAAAGGTTTTGCAAAGTTCAATCAAGCCTAAATGCATACCTATAGCCACCCAAGGAGCCATCTACAACAAGGTATCAACCAAGGAAAGAGCCTACGGCCAGGTAAAGTTTTGGTCATTCAAAGGATTCGAAGGGGCGTTCTCACTTTTAGATTTGGCAATGTCCACCTATAGCCATCATTAAGGTTAACCTACAAGCCTATAGGTTTGCTATGAATGAAGGCGAGTGTTTTATTTCAGACAGCTACGGAATACAGGTTTGTTTTTCAAACTTACAACGACTATTCTCTTTCCCAAGTGTTTTCTTTCCAAAGTGTTGTCTTCTCAAAATTTTGTCGGGCTAAGAGATGGACAATTTCCTCAGACTTTTTGTCCGAGGGAAAAGATTTTTTCAAAGGACTTGGGAGAAGTCCGAGAGAATTTCAAAGGGACAATTTACAAAGTATTCAATTCCTTCGGACTTTTTGTCCGAAGGAATTAAGGAGACAAAATCCAAAGGTGTGGACAACATAAAGTCCGAAGGAATAAGGACGGTTACAAAAAACCCGAGTGACTTAAAAAAAGCCCGGGTGACCTACAAAAAGCTCGGGTGCCCTACAAAAATCCTCGGTGCCCTTCAATTTTTTTGAAAAGCCAGTTTCGAAGGACACCTGTCCTTGCAGAGGGCACTTGGTTGATGGCAGGACCTTTCTAATTTTCCCAAAAGGCACAAAGGAGAGACAGAAGCCCTTGCAGAGGGCAATTGGTTGGTGGAGTGGACCTTTCCAATTTTCCCGAAGGGCATTTGGCTAGTGGCAGAATAAAGACAAAAGAGACTAATTCCTTCGGACAAAAAGTCTGAAGAAATTCGGGACAAAGAAAAAACCCAAGAAAATATAAATAAAGGCAAAGAAAGAAAAGGGAGATCCTTCGAACAAAAAGTCCGTAGGAATACTTCGGAAAAATTGGCAAGAGAAAAAGTCAAAGCCAGGAAAACCCAAAGGAAAGAATGGTCATAACAAGAATTCCAAAAGAATAAACCGAGGCGTTGTCCAAAAAGTTCGAGGGGGCCGTTTGAAAATTTCAGAGGGCACTTTCCGCAGGAAGTCAAATCCAAAAAAGCCAGAGAGATTATGATAAAATAAGCAAATGAAGAGGAGGATATCCTTCAGACCTTTTGTCCAAAGGATTCCTTTGGGAAAATAGGCAGAAATTTATTCGAAAAAGTTGGCCAAGAAAATCCAAAGCCAAGGAGAGGACACGCACGAAAGTCCGCAACCAGCAAAAAGTCTGAGGAAAGAGAAACCAACAGATTTTCGAAAGGAAATAATAATAAAAACAAAGGCAAGACAGAATTTCGAAGGAATAATTAGACTTGGACATAAAATAGAAGTCCACAAAAAATGAACATGAACAGGGAGACCAAAATAAAAGGAAAATCCATGCAAGCAAAGGCTATTTTTGATTGACTGGTCAAAGCTTTAGTTGACTGGTTGTTGAAGTCAAGCTCATCTCCGGATCAACTCGTGATTTCAAAAGTTCCAACTCAGTGTCCAACATTTCAATTCGAGTTCTAATTTTAGCATGGCGTGGATTTCATGCATGCTCTCGTTATCTCGTGCTTTCAAATGATCAAACGACTCAAGAGGAAGTCCATATTTGGAAGTGGGCGTAGTATTTTTGCCTGATAAGAGTTTGACTTTCAACAAACTCACCGTCCATTTCCTCTAACGCCAAGGAGCTTCATGCAAGACAAATAGACTTTTTGTAAAGGTTGAGTTGGACGGATTTACCCTCTCTCCTATTTTTCCAATGCCAACTCTTGGTTGTAATTTTCTATATAAGTTGGCTTTTCAGCGTTGAATTGTATCCCTCTCTTGGTAAGTTCAGATTTTGCCATTGGTGAGTTGTGTAACCTCTTCAATCAATAGGATTGTACTTTCATATTTCAAGTGCTAGGATAGTGTACATTCATTCAACAATTTGCATATGTGGTAGATTTCTCTCCCTTCCCAAATTTTGATTCGTACCTAGTTGCTAGTTCATCATATTATGCAGGTCATGTTCAGTGTTCTATATGTCTTTTGTTGAAGCTTTAAGTGGATGTAAGGTGGCTGCAAAGTGTCTTGTATCAGACCTCTCTCCATCGTTTTCCCTCATGTTTTGGTCATTGGATCGAACCTTCTCATGAAATATTGATGCATAGTGATCACTTGAAATCAAAGGTCTTCTTTTTCCCTTGTTTGATTTAGCGTTTAAGGTTCCAAGTAGAGTGGATCAACGTTTTGGTGTATCACTGTCATTTGGTAAGATTTTCCTTTCAAGTTTCTTTCTCCCTTTTCCATGGTAGATTCGCAGCACATAGTAGAGATCCATTGATACATCTTACAGGTACCAGCGTTCTCTGGAGGTTCTTCTCACCATTGAGACACCCACCCTTATGAGAAGATCCCATTGTTTCAACCGGAGAGAGGATTGGCCATTTCAGCACGTCTTCGATTCAAGGTGCAACTCTAGGTTGACAACAAGTACTTTAGAAAAATTTTATTACTTCTTATGACATTCCTAATTGTGGTCTTTATCTCCTTGTGTCAATAAATTTGCCATTAAAACAAAATCAATTTTTTTGAAGTATCACTTGGGCTCCAACCACGTACTCAAAATTTGAGTATTTGACTCTGAATACTCCAATAAACCTCTAGTGTTTTCCTGAGACAATAAACTTACTCAAACTTTATGTTTTCCCTTGAACTCCATCAATTAGGATTGGATTGTCTAGGGGTAAAGCACTGTTTTGTTGTGGGATGCATGAGCGGGACCAAATGGAGACCAATTTTAAATACTAGATAGGATCCCTTAATTAATGGGGATAAGGGCCATCAAGTGAGCTAATGGGAGATAAGATTCATAATTGAGAGGGAAACAACCCAGATCATCAGCGAAGGCTCCTAAATGGGATCCTAGAGAAAATAAATTTCATATAATTGAATAATGAAGTTGATAAACATTGACATACTTGAAAACAAAACTAATATTTGTGTAAAAGATTAGCAATATGCACAACAAAAGCTTAATAGAAAACTATAGGCACACTTGAAACATTAATCTTAATTGTATTTTAAGATGAATTCAAAGCCACTAATGTTTATGCTAGTTTGGCTAGTTCTAATAGTAGTTACAATAAGTATCAAACTTAAACAAGCAAATTTAAAAAAAATTAAGTAGTATCAAACTTAAACAAGCTAAAACTTTTTAGACATGACTCAAACTTATTCTTTGGTAGTGTATTTGTCATGACATTGATAACGATCTTCTCAGTTCACAATATTTGCATCTAAACATTCTTCTTTTTAACTTGCTCACAATTGTTGTGGTACTGCATTTCAATAAGCTTAGTTTTTCCATGAAATTTTGTATTCTTCATCATTGGAATACAACTTTGGATATCATACTTCAACACGGGTTGTGATTGAGTGATCCCCATATCTTGCAATAATCTTTTCAGCCATGGTACCTTTTTGGCTTGACAATATGCAATATACTTTGTTTTTGCATTTGAGAGTGGTATCATTGGTTACTTCTTGCTGGCCACAAAAGTGCACATTACTTAACATGAAATAATACTCTGAGATTGTTCTTGTTCATTGACATCCCCAATGTTTTGCATCATAATATCCAAAAAGGTGTAGTACACCTTTAGGACTCCTATTGAATGTAATACCATAATCTTTCATTCGTTGTAAAAATTTGACAATCATTTTTTTGTTGCCCAATGCTGTGGTTCAAAATTGCTTAAAGGACTGATTCTACATTGAAAATGCACACAATATCAACTCTTTGGACATGCTATTGCATGCACAAAATAGAAAAGCATTTTGACAGGTAATTCATTTCATGCAATTTATATCTTATGGGTCTTGGGACATGTCTCTTTTGCTAACATAGCACCAATTTTTTTTGGAACTCGTTGGTTTAAACTAATCCATATCAATCTTTTTTCAAGATTATCATTTTATACCCTTCTAGATCAATATGAATCTCTTGGAGGAAAAGAAATTATTCTAAACAATAACTTGTGTGCATAACACTTAGGGAAATTAAAACATTTAAACTACTATTACAAGGGTGTTCATGATCATCAAAGATAGTGCTTGAGATGAATCCCATTGACGGGGATAGGCAACACTTCTCCACTTGGCCTTCCAAGTTGTTATGCATTGTGAAACAACCCCCCAAAAAATGTTTTCTTGGAATTGCTTATCAGAGTACAAACAACATTGCATGTAGGCTCACTACACCAACTAGTGATGGAAAACCATATTGATTACATACTCCCAAGCGTGCACAAAACTAGAATGTAATAAATCGATACATGATAGTTAACCAGATTTAAACCACTCATGGATAATCCTATAGGGAGTATGTTACCTAATGGGTATATAGCTCGAGGCATATCAATGTCCAACAACCCAATGATAAGCTTCGAGCTTTATACATGGTACCTGCCTCCCAATTGGACCATCTAACGGTCCATTATCTCGGGCTAAGTATTCAAGCCTCCCTAAGATTCTATTTGTAAATGGAACATCCAATAATATCTCATTAGATGGAAACACCCAATATTATCTGGTGTGTTAATTCAGATTCGACATAAGTTGCCCCAAATTCAAACCTAACTAACCCATCGATAAGGAAAGAGTATTATCTCATAACCTCTACTAAGTACACCCTTACATTCATTTTGGTTCCTATTATTAACATATATAATGAGATATCATATGAGCATAATAGCATAAATATCAATATCAACATTCACGACTCCCAATAATCATGAGTTAAAAAGATCAATAAAAATCAGACATACATAAGAGCCGTTATTTATTCTTAACCACTACAAGTGTAAATGATAATCTTTGTGCTAGTATTATGTAAGTGTAAATGAACACAATGTCATAAAACCACCATGCTAACATCAATCAACTGAAAGAGAAATTAACATTATGGAAAACAAATTAAATCAAAGGTCATGATAGACAAATCAGGGGATGTTACACGTCGTGATGTCACAATCATCTACGATGTAGGGGTCCTATCACCACTTTGTCTATTGACCAAATAAGGATTATGCTTTGTATTAAGAATGTAAGGTAATCTTGTGCATCTGTTTTTCCAAATTTTGGCCATTAGTTGTCCACTTGACATACGTTCAAATATGGGCCCAATTATGAAGTCTGGCCAGTTGTTATGTCATTGTGGGATTAACCGATTCACAAATTAGCAACTTAACAACTATTTTAACAGGATACATTGATCTTAAAATGTACGTTACAGCCATGCATGATAATTTGCTCAATAATTCCACTATGTCTAAGATGGCATAACAGTCAAAAACTCAACCAATGTTTAACATGATGTCATAAAAATGCCAACTGTTACGTACACTATTAGTTCAAGTCATATTGTAATTAAAATGAATAGTTAAACCTAACTCCAACAGTCCACAAACATGCTCGAGATAATTTATATAGTTGTGATAACCTCATTAACGCAATTCATAACCCAAATGACAATTTATTCTATATATAATTCTAGCCATAAGTAAAATTAAGAGTGCAACCAACATTATATTATTAGGGGGCAATTTTCCCAAGTTACTCCTTTAAAAGAGTATACAACAATAAGGCCAACTTCAATATGAAAATCATACTTGGATATAATAATATTTCCTATGTGAATTTCATAAACCAATCACCATAAGTTTCACCATAGCTTCATGGAACCCTAACTTAATTAGCTTCCCCAAAACTGGGAACTCACACAAGAAACCATTATTTGCATATAATTGGCTAATCCTTTGTAATTACTTCAAACATAGATATAAATAAAATCCATTGAAATATACCAGTCACTAGCAGTCGACAAAAAGCTTAGAGTAAGCACTAATTCTATCCAAAGAACATATTAGATATAAGGATTTTTGCATTCACTTACAGGATAAAGTGCACTACAAGTAACCATAACATTATAATAAAATTGAGCATGCCAACAGTTAGTTTAAACTCAGAATTTTATACATTTCCAGCAAGAGTAAAAGAAGTTACCGTTAATGTATTATGTCTACCAATCCTCAAAATACCACTACCAATGAGAGGACAAACCACATACAAAGCCTCCTTGAGTTTAGACTAAATTTAAACAAGGAATCATAAAGATTACAGCCACACTTATACATTTTATTTGCTAATCATTTGCATTTATCAACATGAAAACAATATTATAATCAGTTGTACATTATTACTTCTATTTCTTATTCAAGCTGAAAAACCTAAACTAGAAAATGATTTCCACCTTAACAAGGATTATCTCTAAGAGATAGGCATTATGCAAAGGAAAACATAAGAGTATGCAACTGAAATATGAAAGATAGATCAATTCAGAAATAACACTTTCTGAGGTTAGATTTTCAGCACCTCCTCAATCTTTAACAAACATCCTTGAAGCTAGATTTACAACGCCGTTTGACAAGTAATATGCAAATGTCATTATGTCTATTTACAAGTTAGATTTCTTGTCAAAAGGTTACAACAACAACATATAAAACTACATAAAGAAACTAACAAGATTTATAGTTGTAGCTAAATACCACTTCATTTATTATGAAAATCAAACACATACTACACTAATTCAACTAATGCTAACAATGAAACATACAAGATAAAATGTATGAAGTGTCCCCAATCTACATAATTGAACGAAAAATGGAATTATAAACAAAAGTTAGACAAGTTGTACCTTTTTCCTTTTGTAAAATCTGGTTTGAACTTAGTCTCAACTTCCCAAACCTTGACAACCCAAGGAGCAAGGCAGAAAGTCTACAAAAGACCCTCAAGTGACCCCTAAACTAGTGACTAGGGTTTCAATATTATTCCTTTTGCTTGGTGAATTACCTTGGACAGCAACCCAAGGCTCACACCCTTCCAAACAAGATAAAAATACCCTCACATGGAATCGCCCCACTCAACAAAATTAAATAAATATTTTTGATTGATTTAAGCAAATTTAACCTTCAAACCTTTGTATAATATTCACTAAAAATGCAGTAGAAAATTGATAAAATAAGAACCTAAATTTTAGACCATGAAATTCTCCTTGCTAAGCCTCCAAAAGTGTTTGCCACTCCTCCACAGGGGTTTGTTCCACTCTTAGGAAATTCACAGCTATCATAACCTCAAAAATTCACAAAAAACCAGCAATCTAGACTTGATAAATTTATCTCCAAAAGATTAATAATTTTTCTTTCAAGGTGGTGTTACAAAACAACTTTTTTAGATAGTACTGTAGTGCTCAAAGGGTGACATTCTCCAAGCAACCACACTGGAAATCAAGTTTGACATGATTGATCCACACAATATCAAAAAATGCATAATCCATCTTAAGAGCTCTCCTTTTCCTTTTATATGATTCTTTCAAGTGGCGCCCAAATTAGAAGAGGAGATTCCAATTTTATTTTTTATTTTTTTAAAATACCACAAGATGCTCTAAAGAAACGCTTTTCCCTAAAAGAAATAATGTGCATTTCCTTCCATAAAAAAAGCACTCATAAAGAACAAATGTTCCCCTTTTTACTCCTTAAATCTTTAGCCTTTGGGAACAAAGAGGCTAAAGGTCTCATCCAAACAATAGCTCAAAAAGGGGGATAGTACAATCCTCCCTCCCCAAAATTTCTTGCCCACAAGCAATTGTAGATTTGGGTGTTAAAGGATAGCTGCCCCCTCCCAAGTTGTATCCTCATGAGGTAAATCTTTTTAGTGTACCAAATATTTTGTGATAGTGTGATTCCAAAGCCTCCTTTCATGCACCTCTAGAATTATATCAAGAACCAAAATTAACTTACCTTCATCATCAAGAGGTGGCAAATCACTAGAAGGTATTATTTGTCTTCCAAGGGCTTCCTTAAGGTATGATACATGAAACACATTATGGATTCTACTTCTGTCAGGTAAATCCAACTCATAGGCCACTTCATCTACCTTATAATTTTGTATGTCCCATATAAACGTGGCTTAAACTTTTTAGCTCCACTTAACTTGAGGGATGATTGCCTATAACGCTGCAATCTCAAATAAACCATGTCTCTTACCTCAATTTGCCTTTCCTTTCTATGTTGTTTCGTATAGAGTTTTTGTTGATTTTGGGCCTGTTGGCCATTTTTGGCCCACATACCAAAATTTTGTCCAAGTATTAGAAGATGGACATTCAAGCAAAAGTGGCAAGTTCAGACAACCTCGGGTTCTCCAAAGTAGAAGTCTTTGGGCTTTCGAAGTCGCAAGACTTCGGGATTCTGAGGGCACAGTGCAAATCAGGTTTCCAATAGTGCTTGACTTCTAAATGTTTTATAAGTAGAAGTAATTTAGGTTTACAAACCCAAATTACTCATGGACAATGTATTTCAGGTTTTCCAAGGAGCACTACTTAATTATTTCATAAGTTGTGAGCAGTTAGAAGCCTGAAATAAGTAAAGGGGCTTGACAAACCTAATTTGGTCTCAAAAAATAGTGTTCCTCGGGTTCTGCAATGGACAAGTCTTCTCCAAAGAATACTCTAAGGGTCATTGACAAATCTGAAGGGCATTTCCTTCTCCAAGTGCACAGTTGCAAGTTTTTCAAAGGCTCTTTTGAGCTTCGGGAGGACCAAAAACAAAAGTCCAAAGGGTATATTTCCCTTCGAAAAAGACCATTTGTAGAAGCTTGAAGGGTCCCTTACCCTTTAGGAGAGTCCTTACAAAAGCCCGCGGAAAATAATTTCGAAGGAAAGGAACAAAAAAGAAAAGTCCAAAGGGCATGTTACCTTAGGAAGTACCATTGCATCATTCCCGAAGGGTATCTTTCCCTTCAGGAGGACCATTTTCAAAGGCCGAAGGGCACTTTTCTCGATGGGAGGATCATTTTCAGAAGTACGAAGGGACATATAGGAAGCTCGAAGGGTCTCTCACCCTTTGAGAAAGTCCATTTTGAAAATCCAAAAGGCAAATTCCAAAGGAAGAGAGCAAGAAGGAAGCTTCGGACAAAAAGTCCAAAGGAATTCCTTCGGACAAATTGTCCCAAAGAATTATTTTGGGAGATTTGCTCGAGACAAATAGATCTCGAAGAACAAAGGAGCCCGCAGATAGAGTCCAAAGCTGGAGAGATCAAAAAGCCCGAGTTACTATGCATAAAGTAAATCGAGATTCTTCAATGACTTAGTTTGTAAAGCTTTATAAGTCAAGTAGCTTTGAAAACTCAAATTACATAACAAAGAGTAGATCGGGTCTACTTGACTTAATAAGCTCAATCCAATGGCATTTTCTAAGGATCGACAGTGCACAGGAGTCATGATCTGACAAATGACAGGCTACAAAGTGGCACAAAGGCATCCACAACATAGGTAAAGGGTCCAAGGTAGCTTCCAACAAAAAATCAGCGTAAATGGGAGTACAAGCGACTGGTAGCTGGGAATTTATGAAGGTTTTCATCCTTCAATATGGCTCACTCTCAACAAATGACCATCCAACGTAAAAGCGGCATGGTTCGGCCAATTTTTTCAACACATAGAGACCTGCATCCCTTTTCAATAGGACACATAAAGGGGAAAGTCACCATGCCATCTTTAATACAAAGATCAATACAGTCGTGCCAAGAAGTGATGTTCCAATTGCCCATGACATAACTTCTCAAAATCTACCAAGAGAGCGACTTGAATGCGAGAATGGCTCGAGGATATTGTGTGGCAAACCTGGAACGATGCATTTTGTGGTAATAAGAGGATGACGGTGGTGGTTGCAAGAATTTATGGTTTTCATTCCCAGTATCTCACGCATTCCCATCTTCTCTTCCCCCTTTTCTATTATAAATAGAGGCCTTGGAGCCAAGAAATTATCCCTAGATTGGTGATAAAGTTAATTTTCAAAAATCACTTTGTAAAAGAACATTTGAAGAAATAAAGATTAATTTTTACCTATCTCGTATCTAAAAATTGCATTGAGCAAGCTTGTGCATGATGGTTTTGTGAAGAAGTGTTCTTCCATGCCCATTGTCCTTATTTCTTGCCTATTTTTAGGTGTTTTCAAGTTAATTGCAAGTCTAAAATTGAGCTCTTTCCACCATTAATAGATGCTTGGTGTGGATTTCAAAATCCCTCTTTGCTTCATGTATGGTTTAGTGAGCCTAGTTTACAAAATACTTGTGCAAATTAACTAGATGTGAGGTTGTGTAAGCAAAATTCATCTTATGCTGAATGAATGTCATTTCCCAAACTTATTAGATCATTTCTTTTGGTGCATCACCTCCCTTAGCTTATATTTTCTTTTACATTATCCTCCTATCCCTTTTCCTTAGCCAACAGTAGATTTTAGTGTGGGAATCAAGAGTTAAAGTGAAGCACTTGAAGAACTAACCTCATTAAAAAGTCTAGAGGTTCAACCTCACTACATGATACCTACAACGCGAGGTTATCCCATGCTTATAGCTGGAAGTGAGAGAGCTTGAATAACTCTCCCACAAAGGGCACAATTCTATGCTACAATAATTTTAGCATGCCCGATAGGACCCACTACCATTTTCATTTCTATTTTTTATGGAAGATTGGTCAATTTTGATGTTGTTTTGATCAATTTGTAGCAATGGTAGCTTTCATCTTCCAAAGTCTGGTGACTCCTAGGAACACCCAGTTATCTGGTGGTAGAGCAGCAGTTATATTTCATGCCAAAGGGACTACAAGATCGACTTATGTAGGTATTCTTTTTGAGTTTGTTGAATTACCTTTAAACTTAGCAAGAAGGTTAAGGTTCACCCATACTCACCCTTACGTAAGAAAATACTTTCCTAAACCAGTCATAAGGCATACCTACGTGAGAAGATCTTGTTAGCCCCTCTTGTAATTATGATTTCCCAAAGAGCTTTTGTGGGTTTCAACGGCCAAAGTCCTTTGAACTTATCACGGTATGACCCTATGCCAGTAGCAACCCTCAAAAGTGTCCCATATTACACAAGAGACCAAGCTGTAACTCCTACTGAACACATAATAGATATAGCCAATTTCTACAACATCCATAATGTCACAATAGAAAATGTAGTTGTTAGGATATTGGTTGTATCCTTCAAGGAAAAGGTGTTAGATTGGTATAGGGGTCTAGCTCCTAACTCTATCTAATAATGGGACTAGTTGGGAACAACCTTGTGTAAGAGGTTTACAGAGAAGAGTGATCATCTATCACTTGTAGAATAGTTGACCATAATCAAGAGAGCTCCCCATAAAGTCATGCAAGACTTCAACATGAGATTTCAGAAGGCTTGGAATAGAATTTCAACCACTATTAGATCGTCCCAAACTTTGCTTTCTTATATTATTTAAAGGCTCTATACAATGATATAGATGTAATGATCCAATCCATGGGAGGGGACATACTGCCAGATGCATACGAGGTGACCATTAAAGTAGAAAATTACTTAGTTCAGGCAGGCAAGCTTACTCCTAGACCCCCAATGCCTCTTTTCCATGAGATTAGACCACCTCTTGTAGTCATTCCTCCACTTGATGTTATACTTCCAACTCCAATGATTGTTGTTGTGCCTTCACCAAAGCAAGAGGGGGCCTCCATCAATGGATCCAGTGACTCCCAAGAGCAAAAAAATTACTTAGAACTGAAAAACATGCTCCAATATTTGGGGAATGATGTGGTCAATATCAAGAGGTAGCAAGCTTACATCAAGCCATATCAAGATTCATATCAACCTCAGCAGTAGCCTTATGAAGCAAATAGGCCACCCTACAAAGGGAATTTTCAAGGACAGGGGCAACCTAATTATGCTAGACAACACAATTATAATCCAAATGTTACAGGCCCATCCAATTCTTTAGTTCCAGTTTAGAACAATATGGATTAGGAGGTTGAAGGGATAATGCCTTGGAATCATTCTTTTGGGCAATCCATTGTCCCAACTAATGGATCTAACCCAGAATTCAATGACCAATGACAGGAAGCTATTGCTTATGGATATAACCAAGCTCTTATGGCCCAAGGCATGGAGGTTCCCATGATGACAAAGTAGGAGCAACCTCCACAAGAACAAGGCTCGGATCAGGGGCCAAACCATCCAGAGGCCACAATGGTCATCAGTGAACAAGAGGAGTTCTATGCATCCATTCAGCAGGGCATCCCCAGTCTGACTCACATCCCAGTCTCAGCAAACACAAGATTCAAGAGAAGAAATATGGGTGACAACCAGGAAGTTTTCAAAGAACCTCTTGTCACCACTCCTTCATTGACAAAGCCAATAGCAATAGCTCCCAAAACCCAGGCAAAGGTTGGTGGTGCACCAATCAACATTGTGGAGCAAATGAAGAAATCCAACGTGAGCATACCAATGTGAGACATGATTTCCATATCCATCCAAGTGGACATCCTTCAAGAAGGTTTGTCTAAGATGAGTGTTACGACAACTGCAGGTAAAAAACCAAGCAAGGACGCTGAGGTCTTCACTAATGTAGCCAAGGGTCCTTTGGGAGAAAGGTCAAGTAGTGTGACCAAGCCCCCTCCATTCTACATTTCATTAATCATTGATGATTCTTTGGTACATAATTGCTTGGTAGATAGTGGGGCTAGCATCTCAGTCATGCTAAAGTTTATAGTTGATTAGCTGCATCTTAAATATGAGTCGTATACCAAGGGAGTCCTGCAGCTTGATGATTCTTCCACAAATCCATTACGTATCATCAAGGATTTGAGCTTAACCCAGCATGCCTGTCTTAGTGTTTTGGTGGTGCAAGATATGTTGATCCTTGATGTCACTCTTCACTTTGCATTATGTCTTTCTAGAGAATTCACAACCAAAATTGGGGGTTATCTTGCAACAGATTGGTCTTACATGGCATTTAAAACAAGGAACAGGACTAAAGTCTTGATAAAGGCTGAACCAATGGCATAATTCTACATTGAGCCCCATCAACCAGATAGCATAAACCTCAATTGTACTATCCTTGATGAGGATGAGTTTACAATTGGTCAGGAGTTAAACACTCATCTTGAAGAGGTTCTAGACTTGTTTTTGGATGAGCTATGGGGAGATAATCAATTTATCAACCCTTTGGAAGGTGTTGAGGAAAGAGACATGGGTGTCTATTTACCGCATGAAGAGAATCAACTCATGCCTTCCCTCATTAGACCTAAAGAAGACCCCAATGGTATGTGGAAGTTGTTCTTTGATGGATCAAAGAGAAAAAAATGGCATAGGTGCTGGGGCAATGTTGGTTTCCCCTTCAGGTAATAAGATTTTCTCTTCTTATAGGTTCCATTTTAGTTGCTCTTCAAATGCAACAGAATATGAAGGCTTGATCCATGGCCTTCAATGGGCCAATAAAAGAGGAATCAAAATGCTGCAAGCATATGGAGAAAGTGAGCTCGTAGTGAACCAGGTCATAGGCTTGAACGTTACAAAGAATTCTTTGATGAGGTCTTACAAAAATAGAGTGTGAGACCTAATTGAAGATTTTGAAGCCTTTGACATTTAAGCTATTCCAAGAAATCAGAACCAACATGCTGACAAGTTCGCTATCGTGGGAGCTCAGTTTGACATTCCAAGTGAGTTGAAAGAAGCCAAGGTTCAACCACACGTCAAGGTGGTGGTGAGGCTATAGTACCAGATAATGAAGCCCATTGGTAGGGTTTCAAAAGTGACAAGAAAATTACTTGTTTCTTACAATAGGAAGCTGAGTTATCCTCCACCAATCAAGATAAATTGCATCATCAATATGAGGATCAAATTGTTCAACTAAGGTCGAACAAACTTCTTAAGGGTTTGGTTACACTTGAAGGCCTTTTTCATGAAGGGGACCATATGAGAAAAGAAAAGGCAGTAATGTCTACCAATGAAGAAAACTATGAGAGAGTCCTCATCTTCAAGGATAAGCTTCTCAAGTTCAGGAAGGTAAGCAACAAGGTTGAGATGCATGCTTTCATAGCACTTTGCCAGGAATACATAGATATTTTTGCTTGGGAGTAAAACAACTTAAAAGGTTTTAATCTGAAGTTAGCCCAGCATACCATAGAATTAGAGGCTAATGTTAAGCATGTAAGTCAAAAGCAAAGGCCCGTCAACCCCAAGATAGAAGAGATTATGAGGAAAGAGCTAACCAAGTTGATTGTATCTAGGTCATCTTTTCCATCAAACACTCATCATGGATAGCCAACTTGGTGCTTGTAAGGAAGAAGAGTGGGGAGATTAGCCTATGTGTTGACTTCAAAGATTTGAACAAAGTCTCCTTAAAGGATCATTACTCTCTACCATCCATGAAACAGTTTATCCAAGTAGTTGTAGATTTATAATGTTTTTCTCTATTGGATGGATATTTAGGGTACAACCAAGTATGGGTAAAAGAGGAGGATCGGTAAAAGACTACCTTCACCACCAAATGGGGCATGTATGCGTACCAAAAGATGCCCTTTGGTTTTACAAATGATGACGCAAATTTCTAAAGATCCATGGACATGGCTTTTTAAGGGCTACTAAATCAAATTGTGTGGGTATACTTGGATGACATCACAGTTTTCTCCAAGAATACCAGTGAATACATGGACCACTTGAGGCTTATTTTTGAGAGATGCAGGGAGTATGGGATCTCATTGAATCCCAAAAAGTGTGTGTTTTCCATCCATGAAGGCAAGTTATTGGGCCACATCATTTCAAAGGAAGGGTTTTCCATTGATCCTAATAGAATAAGTTCCATTTTGTCCTTATCCTTACCCAAGCATAAGAAGGGACTCCAAAGTTTCCTCAGGAAAATAAAATTTGTGAGGAGATTTATACCTAGTTTTGTAAACTTGGTCAATCCCATCATTGCTATGTTGAAGAAGAACCAAGTGTTCACTTGGTCAAATCAAGGTAAATCAACATTTGAAGGTATCAAGCAAGCCATTGCTCAAGCACCAACACTCATGAATCCTAATTTTTCAAGGGATTTCATATTATATGCTTTTGCCAATATTGATAATATATCAGCTATGCTGATGCAAAAGAATGGTAAATGACTTAATCAACCAATAACATTTTTCAGTTAGGGGTTTGAGAAGTATGAGGTGAGATATACTTTTGTAGAAAAACAAGTCCTTGCAGTAGTAAGAAGCCTTAAAAGGTTCAGGCCAATGCTCTCCAATAGTAAAATTTATCTTATGGTGTCTCATCCTGGAGTGAGAGACTTCCTTCTCAACAAAGACTTGAATGAAAAGAGAGCTGGTTAGATTACCAAGGTCATGGAGTACATGGAGATCAAGGTCACTAAGCTAGTAAGAGGTAAAGGCTTATGTGAACATATGGTCGATGACCTTCATGAAGACAAAGAGGTCATCTTGGTAACACAAGATAACGTACAAATAGATGCAATTCCACCTCACATTAGTTGGCTCCATGATATGACACATTTTTTGCTAACATGTGAGTGTCCTCAAGGTATGGACAAAACAAAAAGAAGGTAATTCAAAATTTAGTCCATACCTTATGCATTGGTTGATGAGATTTTATTTAGAAAAGACCTCAATGGAGTGCTCCTAAGGTGCATAGTTAATGACCAAGCAACCAAGCTTTTGGGACATTTCCATGATGGACCTGCAAGAGGTCATTTTGCACCTAGGATTATATCAACAAAGATAATGAGGTCTGGTTATTACTGGCCCAACCTCTTCAAAGATGCTTATGCATGGATGAGGAAGTGTCAAAAATATGCTCTTTTTATGAGTAAGCAAAGATTGGCATCTTTTTCTCTCAACCCGATTCAGGTAGAGCAACCATTCATGTAGTGGGGTTTGGATTTCACTAGAGTGATCAACCCTCCATCAAGTGTGGGGCATAAGTGGGTCCTTACTGCAACTGATTACTTCACTAAATTGGTGGAAGCTATTGCATTGAAGGAAGCCAATGAAAGTGTAGTCTTATATTTTTATGACAACATCGTGACCAAGTTTGGTGTTCCATCCACTATCATCTCTGATAATGCATTAGCTTTTCTCGATCTGAAAACAAGTGAATGGGCTCTCAAAATGGGATCGACACTTCCTCCAATTATTATCTGCAAAGAAACGGGCTAGCTGAGTCCATAAAAATTTGTTGAGGATCATCAAAAAGACTATGGAGGAGAACCAGAGGACGTGGTACACCAATTTAAAGACAATGTTGTGGGCTGATAGGGTAACTCCTAAAGCTGTTGTTGGCAATTCTCCATATGTTCTAGTATATGGAAGGCCAAGTTACCCATGTCTCTTGAGCTTCCTGCATTATAACTAGCCCATCAGCTGGAGCTGCTAGAAGATAAACCCATGAATGTGAGATTGGAAAAACTCACAAAACTTGAGGAGACAAGAGACCTTGTAATGAAGATGCTAGAGTCACATCAAGCTCAGGTCAAGAAAGCTTTTGATAAGAGAGCCACAACAAGGGAATTCAAGGAGGGAGACATGGTCCTCAAATGGGATTCAAATAGGGCTAAACCTGGCAACCATACCAAGTTTTATAGCTTGTGGAGTGGCCCTTATTTGATCTATGAATGCAAACAAAATAACACCTTCCAACTCACCCAATTAGACGGAGAGGTATTACCCATTCCAGTCAATAGGATTCATCTGAAGCCCTGTTATTAAGATTTTGCAGCGGTTGTATATGTTATTGTACATTTTGTATAGCTTTTCATGTTTTTCTCTAAGTGCCTTGTGCACATCCATTTCAATTGAGTGTTTTCCCTTCCCTAAGTGCCTAGGGCATAGTTTATTTCATTTCAGTTATTCTTGTTACTTTAAGGAAAATTTACATATAGAGCCAACTTTGTACAAAAGCAATGACTCCATGCCCAATGGATTGAATGAAGCAAATGAGCTAGGTTCTCAAGCATAACAGTTATGCTTCCCTATGAGTCACCAAAAATGTTGGCTATTTTTTACCCACATACCAAAATTTTGCCCAAGTGTGAGAAGATGGACATTCAAACAAAAGTGGCAAGTTCAGACAACCTTGGGTTCTCCAAAGTAGAAGTCTTCAGGATTTTGAAGTCACAAGACTTCGAGTTTTTAAAGGCACAGTGCAAATTAAGTTTTCAGCAGTGCTTGACTTCTAAATGTTTTACAAGTAGAAGTAATTCAGATTTACGAACCTGAATTACTCATGGATAGTATATTTCAGGTTCTCCAAGGAGCACTACTTAATTAATTCATAAGTTGTGAGTAGTCAGAAGCCTAAAATAAGTAAAGGGGCTTGACAAACCTGATTTGGTCTCAAAAAATAGTGCTTCTCAGGTTCTTCAAGGGACAAGTCTTCTCCAAAGAATACTCCAAGGGTCATTGACAAATCCAAAGGGCATTTCCTTCTCCAAGTGGGTAGTTGCAAGTTTCTTGAAGGCTCTTTTGAGCTTTGAGAGGACCAAAAACAAAAGTCCAAAGGGTATATTTCTCTTCAGAAAATACCATTTGTAGAATCCTGAAGGGTCCCCCTTCAGGAGAGTCCTTACAAAAGCCCACGAAAAATAATTCTGAAGGAAAGAAATAAAAAACAAAAGTCTGAAGGGTGTGTTACCCTTCGGAAGGAGCATTTCAAAATTTGTGAAGGGTATCTTTCCCTTCGGAAGGACCATTTTTAAAGGTTGAAGGGCACTTTTCTCAGTGGGATGATCATTTATGGAAGTTCGAAGGGACATACAGGAAGCTTGAAGGGTCTCTCACCCTTCAGAAAAGTCCATTTTGAAAAATTTAAAAGGCAAATTCTGAAGGAAGAGAGTAAGAAGGAAGCTTCAGAGTAAAGGTCCGAAGGAATTCCTTTAGACAAATTATCCCAAGGAATTCTTTCAGGAGATTTGCCCGGGACAAATAGATCCCGAAGAACAAAGGAGCCCGCATATAGAGTCCAAAGTTGGAGAGATCAGAAAGGGTAATTTGGGATTCTTCAATGACTTAGTTTGAAAAGCTTTATAATTCAAGTTGCTTTGGAAACCTGAATTACACAACAAAGATTAAATCAGATTTACAACGCTGCTTGAATTAATAAGCTCAGTCCAATGGCATTTTCTAAGGATCGATAGTGCACAGGAGTCATGATCAGAGAAATGAAAGGATGCCAAGTGGCACAAAGGCATCCATGACATAGGTCAAGGATCCAAGGCCACTTCCAACAACCAATGAGTGTAAAGAAGATTCCAAGCAGTGGGTAGCTAGGAATTTATGAAGGTTCTCATCCTTCAATATGGCTCGCTCTCGACAAATGCTCATCCAACATAAAAGCGGCATGGTTTAACCAATTTTTTAAACACATGGAGACCTGCATCCCTTTTCAATATGACACGTAAAGGGGAAGGTCTCGATGCCATCTTTAATTCAAAGATCAATACAGTTGTGTCAAGAAGCGATGTTCCAGTTGCCCATGACATGGCTTCTCAAAATCTACCAAGGGAGCGACTTGAATGCGAGAATGGCTCAAGGAGATTGTGCGATAAACTTGGAACGATTCATTTCATGGCAAAAGGAGGATGATGGTGGTGTTTGTAGAAATTTATGGTTTCTATTCCCAGTTTCTCATGCATTCCCATCTTCTCTTCCCCCTTTTTTGTTATAAATAGAGGTCTTGGAGCCAAGAAATTATCCCTAGACCGGTGATAAAGTTACTTTGCAAAAATCAATTTGTAAAAGACCTTTTGAAGAAATAAAGATTAATTTTTACCTATCTGTTGTCTGAAAATTGCATTGAGCAAGCTTGTGCACGATGGCTTTGTGAAGAAGTGTTCTTCCATGCCCATTGTCCTTCTTTCTTACCTATTTTTAGGTGTTTTCAAGTTAATTTCAGGTTTGGACTTGAGCTCTTTCTGCCATTAATGGATGCTTCGTGTGGATTTTAAAATCCCTCTTTGCTTTATGTATGGTTTAGTGAGCCTAGTTTACAAAATACTTATGCAAATTAACTAGTTGTGAGGTTGTGTAAAAAAAAATCATCTTATGCTAAATGAGTGTAATTTCCCAGACTAATTAAATCATTTATTTTGGTGCATCACTTCCCTTAGCTTAGATTTCCTTTCATGTTATCCTCTTATCCCTTTTCCTTAGCCTACAATAGACTTTAGTGTGGGAATCAAGAGCTGAAGTGAAGCGCCTGAGGAACTAGCCTCATTAAAAAACCTATAGGGTCAACCTCACTACAGGATACCCACAGCTTGAGGATGTCCCCATGCTTGTAGATGGAAGTGAGAGAGCCAAAATAACTCTCCCACAAAGGGCACAATTCTACGCTACAATAGGGCTTGCTGCAAATTTATATTAAGTTGATCTAAAATTTTTGTGCTTTGGTGTGCTCAATCCACCGCACCTCGCACTCTAGTATCCTCCAAAACAAGATCAACAAATGATAAGGCTTTTAAAGGAGACACACAACTAGACATATGATGAAAAGTATTGTCACAAAATTATGCCATATGAAACCACTTGTTCTAACCTATTTTCTGCCCTAAAATATAATTTCTCAAGTATCCTTCCACCCATTAATTTACAATTTCCATTTGCCCATCCGTTTGGGGATGATAGCTTATATTAGGAAGCAATTTTGTGCCTGCTAGCCTAAAAATTTCTTCCCAAAAGTGATCCATAAATATTCTATCCCTACCACTTATAATGTTTTTGGGCATCCCATGCAATCTGAATATTTATTTAAAAAACTTCTACTATATAAGGAGCATTATACTTGGATGAAAGTGCCATGACATGAGCATATTTTTTCAATCTATCCATAACAAAAATTCCACAGTTACCTTGTGACATAGGCAACCCCTTGATGAAGTCCATAAATATCATTTCCCATTTTTAGTGGGGAATAAGAAGGGGCTGTAATAGACCAGTTGGAAAAGTAATCATTACTTTATTCTTTTGGCATACCACACATTCCCTAACATGATCATATATATCCTTCTTCAAACCTTTCCAAACAAATCATTATCTTACCTTTTTGTTAGTCTTGAAATAACCTTGATGACCCGCCATAGTATAATCATGAGCAGCCCATATAATTTGATGTTTAAGCTTGGATAAAGGGGTCAAAAGGATTTATGTCCTTTTAGAGAATCAAATCCCCATGCACCTTGTACCTATTGTAAATCACCTCACCTTCAAAAATTTCAGTAGCCCATTTGTCCTTGGCATATTAGGATATAATTAAGCCTTCCAATTGGCCATTAACTTACTCAAAGAACATAAATATGGCTTCCTTGACAAGGCATTAACCACCTTATTATTTTTACCTTTAACATACTCGATATTGAAATCATATGATTGTAGTTTACTCACCCATTTATGTTGTCTATCATTCAAATCTATTTGTATGAGAAAGTATTTGAGGCTATTGTGATCCATTTTTACTATAAACCTTCCACAAATAAGATATTGGCAGAATTTGGCTAAGGCATGCATGATAACTAACATCTCCTTGTCATAAATTGAAAATTTTCTTTCTCCTTCCTTGAGTTTCCTACTTTCAAAAGCAATGGGATGTCCCCTTTGCATTAGGACAACCCCTATCCCTTCTCTTGAAGCATCACATTCTAATTTGAAGGGAATGGAAAAATCTAGAGTAGCTAGCATGGGACAAGAGCTCATCACAATCTTGAGTTTCTCAAAAGTTTCCAAAATTGTTTTAGATCACACAAAAACACCTTTTCTTATTAAACTTGTAAGAGGAACAACAATTTGAGAGAATCCTTTGACAAACCTTCGGTAATAGCTACAAGGTCCAAGGAAACCTTTAAATGAGATATATAAGTGGGAGGAGGCCAATCAAGAATGGCTTGAATCTTTTGTTGATCCACTTGAACCCCTTGAGCATTGATCACATGCCCCAAATATAAAATTTTACAAGTAGTAAACTCACATTTAGATATTTTTTCAAAGAGTGTTTGATGTTCTAACATGCCCAAAACAATGTCTAAATGATGCAAATGCTCCTCTCATGTCTTGTTATAAACCAAGATATCATCAAAGAACACAAGCACAAATTTCCTTAAATGTTGCTCGAAGACATAATTCATGCATGATTGGAAAGTGGTAGGAGCATTAGTGAGACCGAAAGGCATGACAAAAAACTCATAATGCCCATAGTGACAATGAAAGGCTATTTTTTGCACATCTTCCTCCCTCATACGAATTTGGTGATAATTAGTTTTTAAGTCTATCTTAGAGAAATAAACCACCCCATGTAATTCATCAATGAGTTCATCAATCCTTGGTATTGCGTACTGATTCTTGAGTTTTTTTTTCAACAACCTATAATCTATACACATCCTCATGGTCCCATCTTTTTTCTTCACAAGTACAATCGAAGAAGTAAAGGGGCTAGAACTTGGTCTTATATGCCCCATTTCAAGCATATCTTGGATGGATTTTTCAATCTCTTCCTTGTAGATCTGAGGATGGTGGTAGGGAGTAGTGATTACTACTTTAGTCCCTTCCTCCAATTCTATCACATGTTCAAAGTCTCTGTTTGGGGGTATCCCATGTGGAATATCACCAAACACCTTCTTGTGCTTGTTAATTATGACTTTCACATCCTTGTTAAGTAAGGGAGAATTAAAACTAGACCTTGTGTCATGCATAAATAATTATGTTTCCCATACAACTTGCCCCTTATTAAAAGTTTGCTCCATCCTTTTTGAGGTTACCACCATGAGTGATCCCTTTCTCAACCCATGTAGCATGGTTTCCTTATTGGTTGTCATAGCTCATTAACTATCATCTTCCTTCCCTTGTGATTCATCCATAATTTGCATATAATTAACCTTCATTGCCCCATCTCTTGGTTTGCCACTTTTTGCCTCTTCTTCCTTTGATGATTGGTCTTCAACTTCAACTCCCTGTAACTCATGTTTTTCTATTTTTTTTTTTGAACTTTATCTTTGTGTCTTCTCATTGACCCTTCCATGCCACTTGTCCCAAACCAATCTGATTTTTTGGGGGTGAATTTGCAATTGTTTCTTCATCGTTGTAAGCTCATCAAGGCCTAATTTTTTGCAACCAACCAACTGAAGGTGTGGTTGTTCTTGGGACAAACTGAATTGGTCATTTGTTCCTTGTTCTAGTGGTTGATCTTCCCTTTATGGTGAGCCCTTGAGGGGTCCCTTAAGTGATTTGGTATTAGGTGGTTCCTTTCCTCTACCAAACTCCTCAATGATGTTTTTGAAGAAATTTTCAAGGGTTCTCATATCATCATTCCCTAGTGATTCTCTTTTCTATTACCACCATTTTGAAGTGGTTCCATCCAAGTATCGAATGACAAAAGTGAGGGCCTCTTCCTTATCTCTCGACCTTACATCCAGATACTTACTTTGTCCACCCATTCCCTTATCAGAACACACAGATCACCATCAAAGGTGGGAAGGAATATCTCCCCAAAACCATCATTTTTAGCTATGTGCCCTTTACCATACCTTTATCTCAACCAATCTTCAAAACTCCTTTCTCTCCTGTACAATGGTGCAAGTGTTAAATACTCATCATAGTCTTATTTCATATTCCATTGAATCAAAGGTAATTTCTTCCCTTTGAAATACTAAACAACCCTTATTTGATTCATATTACTGTTATCTGAAAACCTTGAATCCCACATATGGCCAAGATATGGCTCTGATACCACTGAAATATCCCCAATCTAGATAATTGAATGGAAAATAGAATTATAAGCAAAAGTTAGATAAGTTGTACCTTTTTTCCTTTTGTAAAATCTGGTTTGAACTTAACCTCAACTTCCCAAACCTTGACGCCATAAGGAGCAAGGTAGAAAGTCTACAAAAGACCCTCAAATGACCCCTAAACCAGTAACTAGGGTTTTAATATTATTCCTTCTGCTTGGTGAATTACCTTGGATAGCAGCCCAAGGCTTACACCCTTTCAAACAAGATAAAAATACCTCACATGGAATCATCCCACTCAACAGAATTAAATAAATATTTTTGATTGATTTAAGCAAATTTAACCTTCAAACCCTTGTAGAATATTCACTAAATATGCATTAAAAATTTGATAAAATAGGAACCTAAATTTTAGACCATGAAATTATCCTTGCTAAGCCTCCAAAGGTGTTCACCACTCCTCCATAGGGGTTTGCTCCACTCTTGGGAAATCTGTTGCTATCATAAACCTTAAAAATTCACCAACAATCAACAATCTAGACTTGATAAATATATCTCGAAAAGATTAATAATTTTCCTTTCAAAGTGGTGTTACAAAACACCTTTTTGAGATAGTACCACAGTGCTCGAAGGATGACATTAGCCAAGCAACCACACTTGAAGTCAAGCTTGACATACTTGATTGATCCACACAATATCAAAAAATGCATAATCCATCATAAGATATCTCATTTTCCTTTTATATGATTCTTTCAAGTAGCACCCAAATTAGAAGAGGAGATTCCACTTTTATTTATATTTTTTTTAAAATACCACAAGATGCTTTAAATAAATGCTTTTCCCTAAAAGAGATAAAGTGCATTTACTTCCATAAAAAAGAACTCATGAAGAATGAATGTTCCCCTTTTTACTCCTTGAATCTTTAGCCTTTGGGAACAAAGAGGTTAAAGGTCCCATCCAAACATTAGCTCAAAAAGGGGGAGATTACAATCCTCCCTCCCCAAAATTTCTTGCCCACAAGCAATTTTAGATTTGGGTGTTAAAGGATAGCTTCCCCATTTCATGTTGCATCCTCACGAAGCAAATCTCTCCATTGTACCAAATATTTTGTGATAGTGTGATTCCAAAGCCTCCTTTCATACACCTATAGAATAATTCAGGAACCAAAATTAACTTACCTTGAACATCAAGAGGTGGCAAATCACTAGAAGGTATTATTTGTCTTCTAAGGGCTTCCTTAAGGCATGGCACATGAAACACATTATGGATTATACTTCCTTTAGGTAAATCTAACTCATAGACCACTTCACCTACCTTTCTTATAATTTTGTATGGCCCATAGAAATGTGGCTTCAAAGTTTTTGCTCCACTTAGCTTGAGGGATGATTTCTTATAAGGCTGCAATCTTAAATAAACCATGTCTCCTACCTCAAATCGCCTTTCCTTTCTATGTTGGTCCACATTGAGTTTTTGCTGATTTTGGGCCTGGTGCAAATTCCTTTTGAGTTGATCTAAATTTTTTGTGCTTTGTTGTACCCAATCCACTGCACCTGACACTCTGCTATCGTAAAAAAACAATATCAACAAATGATAAATCTTCATACCCATACAAAGCTTTGAAAGTAGACATACCACTAGACATATGATGAGAAGTATTGTAACAAAATTATGCCATATGAAACAACTTGTTTCAACCTATTTTCTGCCCTAAAATATAATTTCTCAAGTATCCTTCCACCCATTTATTTATAATTTCCATTTGCCCATCTGTTTGGGGATGATAGCTTGTTCTAAGAATAAATTTTGTTCCTGTTAGCATGAAAATTTCTTGCCAAAAGTGACTCATAAACCTATTTTCCTTATTGCTTATAATGTTTTTGGGTAACCCATGCAATCTAAATATTTTCTTTAAAAAATTATGTTATATAAGGAGCATTATACTTGGATGGAAGTGCCATGAAATGAACGTATTTTATCAATCTATCCACGACAACAAAAATTTCACACCTACCTGGTGACACAGGCAACCCTTTGATGAAGTCCATAGATATGCTTTCCCATTTTTGGTGGGGAATAGGAAGGGGCTATAATAGACCAACTAAAAAATTAGTCATTACTTTATTCTTTTGGCATACCACACATTCCCTAACATGATCATATATATCCTTCTTCAAACCTTTCCAAACAAATAGTTCTCTTACCTTTTTGTAAGTCTTGAAATAACCTTGATGATACACCATAGTATCATCATGAGCAACCTTAATAAATTGATGTTTAAGATTGGATAAAGGGGATAAAAGAATTTTCTCCTTGTAGAGAATCAAATCCTCATGCACCTTGTACCTATTGTCAATCACCTTACCTTCAAAAATTTTAGTAGCCCATTTGTCCTTGACATATTTGGCTATAATTACAACCTTTCAATTGGATATTAACTCACTCAAAAAATACAAATATGACTTCCTTGACAAGGCATCAACCACCTTATGCTACGTCCTTAACCATTGGTGTGTCTAGGGATATGTGTAGTCGACTTGTGGTTTGCATAACCCTTTTACATATTATTTTACATTTATTTATGCATTCATATAATTAGTAGGTCAGCCTATGGATGGAACATGGCCTTGTTAGACTATATATAGGAGGTAGGGTTAGTTATTCATCATCATATTTGAATATTCATTTTTATTGCAAGCATTTGGGAGGTTGCCCCCTCGAAGTGGATTATCTATTATTCATATTTTTTGCCATATTTACATATCATTATGATATACTACTGTATATGTGCTTATTTGGTGAATTAATATCATTTTAAGTGGTATTAGAGCATCAATTTGGGCCATAATCAGTGTTATCACCCAAACTCGCACCCTTGTGAAGGTAGTTTTAGGCCTTCATAGTCTACTGAAACATGAAAACAATCATAGTTTGTGGGTGGCTTAATCAGCGGATTGAATCTCTAAATTCTAAGGGCTAGCTCCCTTTGGTGTATCAATTAAAATCTCTACTCTACACTACAAATTGCCAGGAAAAGGGTAAGAAAGAAAATTGAAAAGAAATCTTAATGATGGTGATACACTTGTATTTTGGTTCATCCACTCAATTTGAGCTTCTAAAAACATTGATTAGACAAAAATGATTAAAATTTTAAATCCAATTAACTCTTATGAATCAATATTTCATGAAAAAAAATTATTTGATGATCAAAGCTTGAGGGAAATGATGGAATAAGCCTGATTCAAGACACTAACCCCCCACTTATATCCACTATAAATTCAGCTAAAAGATATCAAGCACAGAACATGACCTGCATAATCTGATAAACTATACTAGGTAAGAATCAAGACTTGACAAGGAAAATTTTTTTATCACATATACAAATCACTTACATAAATACACTATACCAGCATCCAAAAATCTGAAAGTAGTCCTTCTATTTATTTGAAAAAAGTTACAAAATTTAATTTTTGGCAGAGTTTGGTCTTGCTAAAAGAGGGATCCTTAAAATGGCTAAAAAAGCCAAATTAGATAGAAAAAACATATAAAAAACCAAAAAGTTGATGCTGAAAATAGAAGAGGAGATCAACCAAGACCAACTTGTGCTATCTAAAGATAACACAGCCTTCTAATAAATAACTTTTTGTCTTCTATCTTGCATGAAAATCTCTTTGGCATTTGAAAATAATGGTGAGCTCAAGTTTGAGTCAAAACCTTAATCATGTATGATTCTACATCAATCTCCAAATATAAAATCCACCTGAACTCCCTGAAACAAGAGAACAATTTTCTTTGCATGAAATCAACACCAAAACTAAATTTAGAACTCCACTTGAACTACTAAAAACATTGAAAGCCTTTAATAAGATAAACAAGAGCACATGCATGACTTGTCAACTAAACAAAGTGCAAGACTAGTCAACTCTAGAATTGAAGCATGCATGAAATTCCAGGTTGGTGTAGAAGGGATGAGATAGACCTAAGTTTGACAAGTCAAACTCTTGCTTGGAAAGCCATGCCACAATCTTTAAATAAATATGCATCTTGATTTAACTTGAAGCTGAGTTATACCTTTGAATGTATGAGATGACTAGGAGATAAGCATGACTTTAACAAACAATCAATTTGAAGCTTTGACCAATCAACTATAGATAGCCTTGGCCTACATGGAAAAGGACCTTGATGAGTGAGAGGTGCATGGAAACTCCAAGAGAATAGCATATACATGAGTAAAAACTTAGATTGAATTCTTTTTTAGCTTATTCCAACACCAAACCCAACTTAGCCCTTTTGAACAATTAGGTCAACTAGACTAGTTAATCCAAAGAGGTCTAGTTTGCAAACTTGGACACCATGAAACCTGCAACAAAAGCCATGAAACCTTCAGACTAGAAGCTCTTTAAGTAGTGACTGTAGGATGATATCTGGGTTGGTTGTGTCATTTATTTTCAACTGTTTATCTTTGCTTCGCTTAGGATTGAGGCCTTTTCCCTTATGCACTTTCATGCAGACATTTTCTTTTGGCTTGTCTTTTGGACCTTTCTTCGGTATTTTTGCAATGAAATTTTCTGTTGGAATTGGTATTTAGGATTTTCCTCTCAGACAGTTTGTTTGGGCTCTTTGTCTTGGACATTTCCTTTGGCATGTGTTCCTTCGGGCATTTGTTCTCATTCTTTCCCTCTGGGCTTATGCCTGTGGCTTATCTCCTTGTTTATTTCCTTCAGACAAAAAGTTTGAAGGAATTCTTTTTATTTATTTCCTTCGAACAAAAAATCTGAATCAATTTTTGGGCTTCTTTTTGTTTATTTCCTTTGAATAAAAAGTCTAAAGGAATTCTTTCAAAGTTTCCTCTGTGTTCCTTTCCTTTAGACAAAAAGTTTGAAGGAATTCATGTCCTTGGGACCTTTGAAAATTTCCTTTCAGGCTTTTGTAATCAAACTTTTTCCTTGAAAAGAACCCTTTGGCATTGTTGGAATGATCCACTTATGCTTCAGCTTTTTGTAAAGGACTTTTCATAAATCTAAAAATGGTCCTTCAAGATTATGGAAAAACCCTTAGAAAAAGTTGAAACGGTCTACTTACCCTTTAGAAAAGTTGAAACGGTCCACTTAGCCTTCAGAAAAGTTGAAACGGTCCACTTACCCTTTGAAAAAGTTAAAACGGTCCTTTTGAACAATGAAAATGGTCTTTCATTGACAATGCCCTTCAAATTTCTTCAAAGTGTCCCTCCAGACTTCTTAGAAATGACTTTCCCAAAGGGAAAGTGTCTTTTGGAAAAATTATTAGAGATTTTTTGAAATTGTCCCTTCGAAAAAGTTGTAATGATCCCTTCGATAAAATGAAATGGACCTTTGTTGAAAAGTGACCCTTCAGAACTTTTGTGAATAACCCTTCGGAAACTTTGAAGATTCTTTTAAGAATTTTGAAAATGACTTTACTAAAGGGAAAGTACCCTTCGGCTCTTTTTTAATCGACCCTTCAAAAAAGTTGTAATGGTCCCCTTTGTCTTTGAAAATGCCTTTTTTTGAAGGGCAGATACCCTTCGACTTTTTTGTAAATGATCATTTAGAAGTTTTGTAACAGTTCACTCACCCTTCGAAATTCTTGAAATTGTCCTTTCATAAAAATGAGAATGGTCTTTCAAAAAAGTTGACAATGCCCTTCGGATTTCCAAAGTGTCCCTTTGAATTTTTCCAAAGTACCTTTCGGGAAAGTTGTAAGGTTCCTCTTGTTCCAGAAAAGACCCTTTCAAAAAAATTGCAAAAATCTACTTGCCCTTCGGATTTATTCAAAGTGTCCCTTTGGTTTTTTCTAAAGTACCCTTCTGCTTTTCCCAAAGTACCCTTTGGAAAAATTATAAAGTCCCTTTCCTTCAGCTTATTGTTTGACACTTTTCTTTGGATAATTTGTCCAAAGGAAATTGTTTCTTCAAATTTATTTGAAATTACTTTCCCAAAAGAATAGTGACCCTTCAAACTTTTGAAAAGGTCCTTGGAACTATTATAATGGACTTTGAAACCAAAAGAACTCTTTAGAACTTATGAAATAGGACCATTTCTCAAGAAAATAACCTTTTGAGGAAATTATTTCTGAAACCTTCTTTCCATGAAAGCCTGAAGTACATCTTCCGCTTGTGAAAACCCAAAGTTTTCCGCTTGTCTTCTTTTGAACTGCTCTGAGCAACATAAATACATTCCTGTAAAGAACAAGATGAGTGAAAGGAAATTCCCTAAATCACCTAAACAACCTCAAGACCTTTTAACCATGGATTCTTCAAAGACTTTTCAGGACTAGTTACTAACTTACAAGACAAACTGACATGATATGCAAAATTTTGAATGACAAGGGTTGAAATTTGACTTATGGAGTCAAAATTGTCAATATTTTAGTGACTCAACTGGGAAGCATGCCTGCTATGCTTGAGAACTTAGACTGTATACATGATATTTGAACTCATAAAATAATGACAAATCTGGTCCATGACTGTAAATTCTCTTTTGACTTGGTATGATACAACCTTCATCTTCCAAAATAAGAAGAAAAATATATAAAGTAGGGAAAACTAACTAAACAAAGCAAATGTGCAAACAAGCACTTATTGAGATAAAATAAAACTAAACCAATGTGCTTGAACAACACTTAGAGGAAAACAAACAAACTATGTATAAGGAGCTTTGCTCTTTAGTAACAATGTTTTAGATGTATCCCACTGGCTAGGATTGGAAGCTCCTGACCATCCATCTTTGCAAGCTAAAAGGCATTGTGGGATTTGTAGCTAGAGATTGTGTATGGGACACTCCAAATGGAATAAAACTTTGTGTGATTCTTGGTTTAGCTCTATCATCATCCCACTTGAGGACCAAATCTCCTTTGAAACTTCATGAAGAAGCTCCTTTGTCAAAGGTTCTCTTCACTTGTGCTTGAATTCCCATGGCTAGCATGGACTGATTTCTTATCTCTTCCAGCTCCATAAGCTTAGCATCCCTGATCTCCATAGGTTCATTCTTCAACAACTCAAGTTGATGTATTAGTTATAAAGTAGAAAACTCAAGAGAAATGGGTAACCTTATTTTCTTACCATATACCAACTTGTATGGAGAGTTGGCTATTGATATTTTGTAGGTGATCCTATCAGCCCATAGTGCTGACTTCAACTTGAGATGCCATGACCTATGATTGTCTTCAATAGTCCTTATGATCCTCAATAGGTTCTTATTCTTATATTTAGCAAGGCCATTACCTTGTGGATAATAGTTCGATGAAATGTTGAGATAAATTCTATACTAGATAGCTCATTGACTGATCTTAGATCCCACAAAAGCCATTGTATTATCAAAAATAATAGTTGAAGGAACTCCAAGTCTAGTAAGCAAACCTTTAGATAAATCTAGAACATTGGTTTCATTTGCTTCTTTCAATGTACTACTTCTATCCAACATGTCAAGTAATCTGTAGCAGTGAATACATTTATGTCTTAAACTTGAAGGAGGATTTATGAGACCAATAAAGTCCAATCCCCATTGGACAAAGGGCTGATCCACCGTAATTGCTTAAAGAGGTAAAGTTTCAAGCTTCACTTTTCCTACGAATATAGCACATTGTTTACACTCTTTAACCCATGCATGGAAATCAACAAATATACTAGGCCAATAATACCCCCTCTCATGATATTAAGGGCTGTAGTTCTCATAGAAAAATATCCTCTACCATGTCCATCGTGGAATTCTTTAAGCAATCTCTGAGTTTGGCTTGGTTGTATACATCTTAGCGACATGTCATTGATATCTTTTTTGAACAATACACCATCAATAAGCAAAAATGGAATTGATTACAACCTAAAATATATTCTTTTTAAAGCACTTAGATGAGAGGGATAAATACCATCTTGGAGATAGCTTACCAAGTTATGAAAATAGATGAAAGGTGAGGTATGACCAGCTATAACCTCTTCATCATTTGACACCAAACAACCTCATTAGTCTCTTGCAAGTCTTGAGCTAGATGCTCACAAAGTTCTTTGCCTCTAATCAGCTTGTGACCTTAGTTTTTACATCATACTCCATTACATTGGTTATCCAACTAGCTCTCTTCTCATTTATATCTTTGTTCAAAAGGAACTCTTTGATGCTTGGATGAGAGACCATTAGGTATATTTTATTGTTAAAAAATAAGTATCTATTTTTTTAAGAGATCTTATAACTGAAAGTACATATTTTTCAACAAAAGAGTACCTTGTTTCATAGTCTTCCGAGCCTTGACTAAATAAAGCTATTGTTTGCTCCAAAGCCTCATTATTTTGTTGCATAAGAATGCCTGAAATAGTGTCCATGTTAGCATATGTATACAAAATAAAATTTTTTATGAAATTTTGATTTATAAGTGTAGGAGCACTAGCTATGGCCTTCTTAATATCTTCAAAATTTTTAACTCCTTTGGACCAGTTGAAGCTCTGATTCTTCTTTAGCATGGATGTAAGTGGCTTAGCTAAAATGACAAAATTTGAAATATATCTCCTTATGAAGTTAATTTTATCACAGAAGCTTTTCATAGCCTTTTTATGCTTAGGAAAGGAAAGTGAAAGAATGAAGTCCATCCTTTCAGAATCTATACTCAAACCATACTTTGAGATCACATGGCCAAGGATATTACCTTCATGAACTGAGAAGACATATTTTTTGGGATTTAGAGATACCCTAAATTGCCTACACCTTTAAAACACTTGTTTGAGATGAACCATATGATCATCTTCACTTTTTGAAAGAACTATTATATCATCCAAATAAACAAGTACAAACTTGTTAAGAAGACTGTGAAATACCATATCCATAGCACTCTAAAAGGTTGCTCCAACATTAGATAAATTGAATGGTATCTTTCTGTATGCAAATGTCCCCTACTTGGTTGTGAAGGTTGTCTTAAATTCATCCTTTTCTTTGAGCAAAATATTATTTTAGCTACTATACTTATCTAACAAAGAAAGCCTCTTTAAACCTACAATAAGCTGTAAAATTTATTCCATTGATAGCAATGGATAGTGATATTTAAGTGAAGCCCTATTCAAATCACAAAAGTCAACACACAATATAATCTCATCACTCTTCTTCCATATCAGAATAAGATTTGTCACCCAAATTGAGTGCTTGATTAAAAATATAATAGCTGAATCTATGAGCTTGTAAAGCTTAGCTCTCATCAAAGCCTCAAGCTTAGGATTAATGGGCCTTTATATTTGTCTTATTAGTTTAGTTTTAGCTTCTAACTCAATGGTGTGTTGAGCTAAACTTGGATAAAATCCCTTGAGATCATTATATTACCATGCAAATACATCAGCAAAACTTGTGGATAACTCAATGAAAGCTTTTTTTTGTGAAGGAGTGCATACCTTACCCAACTTCAAAATTTTATTAGCTGCAATCTCTACATTAGCATAGTGCTCTTTTTTTGTTGACAAGGATGACTTTTCCTTCCTTAACTCATCATCACCACTAAAAATTTTCTCAAGTGTGACCAATCTCTTGGGCAACTTATTTGTTTTCAGTTGTACCATATGATCACCATACTACTGTAGGTGTTTTGATTGGTTTCTTAAAGAAAACCTAGTATCCTCTTGCAAGAATCTCATAATTTGATTATCATCTTCAAACACTTGCTAATTATCATGATTATCTAGAACAGAAGGCCTTACAACTAGCTTTTTATGTAACTAATTTTTTTAATTTTTTATATTAGTTGGGATACTAGATTGTGACCTAATGGCAGCCAACCTATCTACGTGTTTATTCTCACCTCTTGGTATTGCCTGAATGTTAAAATCTTAAAAATCTTCAAGTAAGTCCCATATTCTATGCTTGTAAGATTTAAACAAAATAAATTTACATACATTCAAACCTCTTACTTGGTGAACTATAAGTTCACTATCACCAAAAACTTGCAAGGAATTGACTTTCATCTTCCTAGCCCACTGCAAACCATGAACTAATGCTTCATACTCAGCAACATTATTTGAACAATCAAACTAAAATTTAATAGAAGATAAATAATTTTATTTTTTTGGAGAAATTAAAATCATTCCAGCTCTAATACCATGTTTATTCCTTGATCTATCAAAGTACAATTGCCATAAATCTTTACTAGATTCATCATCCTTAACCATAATTGGAATTGATACATCATTCTTATGAAGGCAATACACATTAAGTCCTTATTTAATGAGCCCACTCATCAAGAAACAAATCTGGAACTCCATCCAAAGATCATCCATTTTCTACTTCATGAGTTTCTATCACCTCATTCGAGATAATATAGTTAGTGTTCACAACACTTGGCATATATGGCTCCATATATAAACATGCAATAGGTTCATAATGTATTTTTATCTTGGTACCATACCTAGTTTTGAATAACACATAAGTCTAATCAGCTGATAAATATCCCTTAATCTTTGAGATGAAGTCCCTTGAAAGGCACATAACAAAGTGAGGAGGTAAGTCTACCACAACAACATTCTATTGAATAGTAACATTGGGACAAGTATATCATGGCAATTTTAGATTTTTGATGATGCCTACCATCTTTGTTGGTGCCCCATCTAATTACAATACTCTCTTAGTGTTTGGCTCATAAACAAGGCCAAGCTTGTTTGTAATCTGTTTAAGCATGACTATGCTACTAGCTCCAATATCCACCATATAATTATGAACTAAAGTATCATCTACTATCAAAAAAAGGTAGAAAGGAGTTTTATTTGATTTTACCTTAGATCTATCCACCTTTGCCATCTTGTTTACCTATTGCTTATTTGGTTGATCCAAATTAATTAAGACAACACCTTCTTTTTCAACCAATTTTGGAGATAATTTGAGAGTTGAAAGCTCTTAGATGAGCATATCTTTTTGTCCTAGAATGGAAAGAAAATCTTACATGCTAGTTTTGATATTAGACTTCTTCACTTGATCCACTATACTAAAATGAGATCCACTAACTTTTGGTTGCACTTTTTGAAGCACTGGTTGTTCATGAACTAGAGGTAGTTGATGAACTTTATTAACCTCCATATTTTGATTTTTTTGAGTTGCAGGGACAACAAATTGTTCCTTTGTACTCTTAGAAATAAAATTATGATTACTTGAAGCCTTTGTCACCCCCTACAACTCATCAATGGATCTTTTTTAGCTCTAGTTATAGCTGCAACTTGACTACTTTAATTGTTAGTTTCAACACCTTGAGTAAAAGTAATATGATCATCCACTTGCCAATTTACATTAATGGCTTCAGGATACCCTTAAACTTGTTGAGCCTCTCCTTATGATTCCAAAACTATATCTTAGTACTGACCTCCTTGAAAATAAAACTCTTCTTGTATCATTTATGGCATAGTGATGGTTTGTGATACCAAGGCTTGGTTTTGAGCATCATTGAGATTTGAGGACTGCCAATCTGAATCCTACATCAATTTGTTTTGAGGTGGGGTGGGAACAATGGCATTTGAAGTATAAGGAGCATTAGGATCAATGTCAGCATATGGCTTAGCTGGAGTTATGGCTCTTTGTGTTTGATAAGGTGGTATGTTCTCTCTAAAAATTTGATAAAGAAACCTTTGATCTTTGAAAGGCTAATAGGTGGTCTAATTTTGTTGATGATAGGGCCTATTAGTATAAAATTACTATCGCTTGAGTTGTACTATTTCATTCCCAAAGGATTGTAATAAGCTTTTCAACTCTCCTATCTCACTAGCTTGACTAGTAAAGGCTACAATTTGAGCTTGAGGTAATGGAATAAGAGTTAAGGATGGAACTTAAGAAATTTAAGGGGCTAGTATAGAATTCAATTCAAAAAATATAGACATTAGAGGCTTTGGAGAAAGCTTACCAGCTTATATCAAACTATTCTCTATCCTTATTGCAACCTCATAAGCATCTAACAAAGTAATACCACCCATTGATTGTATCATCACACTAATGTCAGAGTTAAGGGATTTGAAATAATATAGAAATACATATTTAGGAGATGGTCTAATCAACATAGGTATCTTAATCCATATCTTTTAGAATCTAAGATTAAAATCATACATGAACTCATGAGGAGCTCTATTTATGGCAGTTAACTATTCTATCAAAGAGAGATGATCAGATTTGTCCTCAAATTGATTAACCAAGGCTGTACCCAGTTCATCCAAGTAGAAATATAATTTAGTGGAATATTTCTATACCAATGCAATGCTTTTTCTTTGAAGGAAGTAGTAATCAATTTGATAGCAACATTATCCTCAACAACATTATAGACTAAACATAGATTAGTGACATCTTGGATATGCTCAATAGGGGTTGTTTGATTTTATCTTGAGAAGAATGGGATGCTCTTGAGGGTAGATACAGGTATATCATCAAACTAGCCTAAATTCAGTGGGCTATCTCTATTGAATGGAATAAACACCTGGTTTCTGATGGCCATTTGGAAAGTGGGGATTGTAGTGTCTAGAATAATAGGATAATTAAGAGATGAATATTTATTTTGAGGATATGAATTTGCCCTCCTAAACCTTGATCTTTTATATGATATAAATTCAAAAGAACACCTTTACTTGCTAACCTTGTGTTAATCTTTGGCATGAATAAATTACTTGAATGATGCTATGAGCTCTACAACTAGATGTTGATGATAATGAATATATTATTCTACTACAAAACTTCTTCAGATATGCAGTTTTTTTTTGATGTCCCACTGAGTGTGCCAAAAACTGTTGTCAACTAGACTTACACCCTTCTAAAGGTAGTTTTAGGCTTTCACAGTCTGTTGAAATATGGAAATAATCCTAGGATGTTGGTGGCCTAATCAACGGATTGAATCTCTAGATTCTAAGGGCTAGCTCCCTTTGGTGTATCAATTAGGATCTCTACTCTACACTAAAAACTACCAGGAAAAAGGTAAGAAAAAAATTGAAAGGAAATCCTATCTAATAATGGTGATACACCTATATTTTAGTTCATCCACTCAATTTGAGCTTCTAAAAACACTGATTAGACAAGAAAAAGATTGAACTTTCAACTCTAATTGACTCTTATGCATTAATATTTCATGAAATCTTTTTATCTGATGATCAAAGCTTGAGGGAAATGATGGAATAGGCCTGATTCAAAGCACTAACCAACCACTTATATCCACTATGAATTCTGCCAAAAAATATCAAACATAGAACATAACCTACATAATATTATCAACTATACTATTAGATAAGAATCAAGACTTCACAAGGAAAGAAATTTTATCACATATGTAAATAATTGACATAAATACACTATACCATCATCTTGAAATATAAAATTAGTCATTCTATTTATTTGAAAAAGGTTACAAAACTCAAATTTTGGTAGAGTCTGGTCTTGCCAAAAGAGGGATCCTTAAAATGGCTAAAAAATCCAACTTATATAGAAAAAACATACAAAAAACTAGGAGGTTGGTGCTAAAAATAGAAGAGGAGATCAACCAAGTCCAACTTGTGCTATCCAAAGATAACACAACCTTCTAATAAATAATATTTTGTCATCTGTCTTGCATGAAAATCTCTTTGGCATTTGAAAAGAATGGTGAGCTCAAGTTTGGTCGAAACCTTAATCATGCATGATGCTACACCAAACTCCAAATAAACTCCACCTAAACTACCTGAAACAAGAGAAAAATTTATTTTGCATGAAATCAATTTCAAAACTAAATTTAGAACTCCACTTGAACTGCTGGAAACATTGAAAGCCTTTAACAAGATAAATAAGAGCACATGCATGACTTGTCAACTAAACAAAGTGCAAGACTAGTCAACTCCAGAACTGAAGCATGCATGAAATTCCATGTTGGCCTAGAAGGGATGAGATGGACCCAAGTTTGACAAGTCAAACTCTTGCATGGAAATCCATGCCACAATCTTCAAAGAAATATGCCTCTTGATTAAAATTGAAGCTGAGTTGGACCTTTGAATGTATGAGATGACTAGGAGATAAGCATGACTTCAACAAACAATCAATTTGAAGCTTTGACCAATCAACTATAAATAGCCTTTGCCTGCATGGAAAAGGACCTTGATGAGTGAGAAGTGCATGGAAACTCCAAGAGAATAACATATACATGGCATAGAAACTTAGATTGAATTCCTTAGCTTATTCCAATGCCAAACTCAACTTATCCATTTTGAATAATTGGTCAACTAGACTAGTTAATTATAAAAGGTCCAATTTGTAAACTTGGACACCATGAAACCTACAACAGAAGCCATGAAACCTTCAGACTAGAATCTCTTTAAGTAGTGACTGTAGGATGATATCTGGGTTGGTTGTAGGTGTCATTTGTTTTCAACTATTTGTCCTTGCTTCACTTAGGCTTGAGGCCCTTTCCCTTATGAATTTTCCTGCATACATTTTCATTTGGCTTGTCTTTTAGACCTTTCTTCGACATTTTTGCAATGAAATTTTTTGCTGAAATTGGTCTTTGGGATTTTTCTCTCAGACAATTCGTTTGGGCTCTTTGTCTTGGACATTTCCTTTGGCATGTATTCCTTTGGGCATTTTTTATTGTTCTTTCCCTTCGGGCTTATTGCCCATGGCTTATCTCCTTGTTTATTTCTTTCAGACAAAAAATTTGAATGAATTTTATTTGTTTATTTCTTCATTCATTTCCTTCAGACAAAAAGTTTAAAGGAATTATTTCAGGCTTCTCTTTGTTTATTTCCTTTAGACAAAAACTCTGAAGGAATTCTTTTGGATTTTTCTCTGTGTTCTTTTCCTTCAAATAAAAAGTTTAAAGGAATTCATGTCCTCAGAACCTTGGCAAATTGCCCTTTAGGCTTTTGTAATTGAAAATTTTCCTTAGAAAGAACCCTTTGGCATTATTGGAACGACCCACTTACCCTTTGACTTTTTGTAAAGGACCTTTTGGAAATTTAAAAATGGTCCTTCAGAATTATGGACAAGCCCTTCAAAAAAATTGTAATGGTCCACTTATCCTTTAGAAAAGTTGAAATGGTCCACTTACCCTTCATAAAAGTTGAAATGGTCCACTTACCCTTCATAAAAGTTGAAACAGACCTTTGGAACAATGAAAATGGCCTTTTGAAAAAGTTGACAATGCCCTTCAAATTTCTTCAAAGTGTCCCTCCAGACTTCTTAGAAATGAATTTCCCGAAGGGAAAGTGTCTTTTGGAAAAAATGTTAGAGCCTTTTCAAAATTGTCCCTTCAGGAAATTTTTAATGATCCCTTTGGGAAAAAGAAATGGACCTTTGCTGAAAAGTGACCCGTCAGAACTTTTGTGAATGACCCTTCAAAAAATTTGAAGAGCCTTTTAGGAATTTTGGAAATGACTTTTCCGAAGGGAAAGTGCCCTTCAACTCTTTTGGAATCGACCCTTCAGAAAAGTTGTAATGGTCCCCTTTGTCTTTAATTTTTTTTTGAAGGGTAGATACCCTTTGACTTTTTTATAAATGACCATTCAGAAGTTTTGTAATGGTTCACTTACCTTTCAGAATTATTAAAAGTATCCTTTCAAAAAAATGAGAATGGTCTTTCGGAAAAGTTGACAATGCCCTTCAGATTTCCAAAGTGTCCTTTCGGCTTTTTCCAAAGTACCCTTCAAGAAAGTTGTAAGGTTCATCTTGCTCTAGAAAAGACCCTTTCAGAAAAATTGCAAAAGTCCACTTGCCCTTCAAATTTCTTCAAAGTGTCCCTTTAGTTTTTTCCAAAGCACCCTTCGGCTTTTTCCAAAGTACCCTTCAAAAAAATTGTAAAGTCCCTTTCCTTCAGCGTATTGTTTGACACTTTTTTTCAGATAATTTGTTTGAAGAAAATTATTTCTTCAAATTTATTTGAAATTACTTTCCTAAAAGAATAGTGACCCTTCAAACTTTTAAAAAGGTCCTTGAAACTATTGTAATGGATTTTAAAACCAAAATAACTCTTTGGAACTTATGAAACATGACCATTTCTTAAGAAAAGAACCTTTCAAATAATTTTTTCCTAAAGCCTTCCTTCCATGAAAGCTCAAAATATATCTTCCACTTGTGAAAAACTAAAGTTTTTCACTTGTCCTCTTTTGAACTGCTTTGAGCAACATAAATACCTTCCTACAAAGAACAAGATGAGTGAAAGAAAAGTCCCTGAATCACCTAAACAACTTCAATACCTATTAACCATGGATTCTTCAAAGACATTTTAGGACCAGTTACTGACTCACAAGACAAATTGACATGATATGTAAAGTTTCAAATGATAAGGGTTACAATTTGACTTGTGGGGTCAAAATTATCAACAATCAGGTAAAAAAACCTTGATCTTGAAATTTGGATATATCTTGTAAACAGGTGAAAATTTATCTGCAATTGTTCTAATGGAGTTGTGAAATCATTTAAGTAAGTTTTCATTAAAATTTTAGCTCATTTGGATATGTTTTTCAAAATTTATCATCATTTTAGGGTTTTTTTCATAAATTTGCTCCATAACACACAATTTGTAGAATTTTCCAATTTGTTTTATATTTTTAGAAACCATGAAAAAATTAGTTTGGATCTATTCTTTGATATTTATTATTTTAGGTAGAAATATTTATAAAACTTAGTGGTCAAAGTTGGGTCAATAGGGAAAAATAAGGTTCACCATCAAGCCTTTGTATCGCTGGTCCTAACACCCACAGATGGGGGAAAGGGTAAGACACCCCTAAAAATGTTTTAGGGGATGACATGGAGTTTGAATCATCTGATATTATTTCTCAAATCTAGTCAAATCTACATGGCCTAATGCAAAAGGATATGCAAGTCCAAACTCAAATATTAACAATAAAATGGGTGCTTAATGGCATGAACAATAAATTGCATCAAATCATGACACAAGTGGATACCATTTCATCTCATTTACCACTCAACAACCCTCCACTTTTTTATTTTGGTCCTCTTCCTCTTAATACTAAGACCACTAATACGGGGGTAAAACTGAGGTTTCCATAAGTAGACTTGTGCAAGTTTGATGGTAAGGATCCACTCACTTGGATCACTCAAATTGACAATCTATTTGATTTATACCAAACTCTTAGCTCTCAAAAGGTGGTTATGACATTTTTGTATCTAGAACCCGATCCATTCATTTGGTATCATTGGATTTGTGCTCAAAAGAAGAAGACCAATGCTTCTATTACATGGTCAGTATTCTATGATGAGCTAATGTCTCATTATTGGGATAATGTTTCTGAAAACTACTTTAAGTAATTAGCCAAACTATGACAAATAGGAACAATGAAGGATTATATTCATCAATTTCAAAATATATCATTACATGTGGAGGATATCACTGAGGCAAATTTGACTGACCTTTTTCTAGGTGGATTAAAATATAGTATTCAATTGGAGGTTTGTATGTTTAAACCCATAGCTATATCTAAAGTTATACCAAAGGCATGCTTGATAGAAAAAAAGAGATGATCAAATGTTATCCTTTCACTACTAGTAGAGAACACACCTTCCCAACTCTATCATGACCTCAACCTACCAGATTGACACCACAACAAATTGAGGAGGAACGTGCCAAAGGGTTGTGTTATGGTCGTGACAGTAAATAGAGTAAAGGTCATCGATGTGCTAAAAAGAAGTTATTTTACATTAAAGGGTCTGAAGGCATTTTTTGAGGGTTTTGAAGGACTCGAGGATGAAGCTGTAGATTATCAACCTATTATCTCCTACCATGCCCTTGTAGGTATTTATACTCTTTAGACTCTTAAGGTGGTGGATTTCATTAATAAACAAAAGGTCACAGTGTTGATTAACTCAAGTAGTACACATAATTTCATCAATAGTAAGTTGGCTGCTCATTTGAATTGTTTCATCTACCCAACCTTAGAATTTCAAGGCATGATTGCATATGGTGGTACAATTAATTGTTCTAGAAAATGCCATAGTATTAAGTTAGTAATGGGAGACTATTTTCTAGATTCTCCTCTGTTTGTTATTCCTATGGGCAGGACTGACATTGTTTTGGGAGTACAATGGCTCACCACATTAGTTACTATTGAGATGAATTTCCATGAACTATTCATTCATTTTTATTTTGAAGATAAGCATGTGGAACTATGGGGATTAAGATTTAAATCTCCATAAATGGTTAGTTCATATAAGATGACCAAGATGCTGAAAAAAGGTGCTAAAGGATTTGTGGCATGCTTATTTTCCATTAATGTTTAACAAACTAAGGAGTCTACCCATCTTGAGTTATAACAAATATTAGATGAACATTCAGTTATTTTCGGACCCATGACAAAAGATCTTCCTCCTAGTTTTACTTATGATCATGCCATAAGATTCATTCTTGGAAGTAAGCCACCCAACATCAGACCATATAGATATCCTTATGCCCAAAAGAGTGAAATTGAAAAAATGGTACAAGAGTTATTGGAGGTAGGTACTATTCACCATAGCCAAAGTGAATGTTCTTCTCTAGTAGTCATCGTGTGAAACAAGGATGAAAATTTGAGGATGTGCCTAGATTATAGAAAACTCAATAAGTTCACTATCAAAGATAAGTTTCTTATTCCTATAATTGATGATTTTTTAGATGAATTACATGGTGTTTTTTATTTTACTAAATCAGATCTTTGCTTTGGGTACCATCAAATTCAAATCCATGTGGAGGACATTCCTAAAATAACCTTTCATACTCATGAAGGCTATTATGAATTTTTGGTCATGCCTTTTGGTCTCACCAATGCACCATCCACCTGATAGAGTTATATGAATACAATTTTTAAGCCATTTTTGAGAAAGTTTTTACTTATGTTTTTTGATGACATCCTTATTTATATAAAAATTTGGGAAGACCACTTGCATCATGTGAAAATAGTACTCTCAATTCTTGAGCAACATCATTTGTATACTAAACCATCCAAATGTGCTTTTGGAGTTCAGTAAGTGTAATATTTGGGTCATATTGTATCACATGAGGGAGTAAAATTTGATCATAAAAAATCCAAGCCATTATGGAGTGGCAGATTCCAAAGACACTTAGGAAACTAAGGGGATTTCTTGGGCTAACTAGTTATTATCAAAGGTTTGTCAAACACTATGGTAGTATTGCAACACTGCTCACTTCCTTGTTTAATAGATACTCCTTTTAGTGGACTGATATAGCTACCAAGGGATTTAAACAACTAAAAATAGATCTGTGCACCACCCCCATATTGGCTAATCCAGATTTTTCTAAAAATTTTATGGTTGAATGTGATGCATCTGGATATGGTATGGGTGTAGTACTCATGCAAGAGGGTAGGCCCATTGCCTTTGAAAGTCATCAATTGAATGGTAAAAATTAGATCAAACCCATCTATGAGAAAGAGATGATGGATATTCTATATGCATTTAAACAATGAAGACCTTATCTATTAGGTTGTCACTTTCAAGTAAAGACTAATCATGATAACCTTAAATACTTTTTGGAATAATAGTTATCCTCTGAAGAACAACAAAAAAGGGTGATGAAAATGTTAGGTTTTGATTTTTAAATATTATACAAGAAAGGAAAATAAAACATGGTGGTCATTGCACTATCTAGGCAAGATGAACCAGTTGAGGCATTGTTATTTTCTATGACCATTTGGCAGGCAGACTGACTCAAGAAAGCAAGGGCATAATGGGAGAATGAAAATATTACCCATGCAATGATTCAGAATGTGCAACAGGGTTTTGATGGAATTAAAAAGTTTACATGGAAGGGGAATGCATTATGGTACAAAGATAGGCTATATCTAAGTGAAAATTCTCTTCTCAAATAGAAAATCCTTCAAGAAGTTCATGTATCTCCACTTGTTGGTGACTCAAGGTTTTTGAAAACCTATAATAGAGTCAAGAAGGATTTTTTTGGAAAGTACTCAAGGGGGATGTACATAAATATGTGGCTAAATGTATGGTATGTGAGCAAAATAAAGGTGAAACCATTAAAACCTCAAGTCTTTTACAACCCTAATCCATCCCTAGTCAATGATGGGAATAAATATATATGGATTTCATTATTGGGTTACCATGATTTGAAGGTACAAATTTTATCATGGTTGTTGTGGATATAATCACAAAGTATGCTCATTTTTGTTCTTTATCTCAACCATTAGTGGCCAGTACAGGAGCTTCTACTTTCCTCAATATAGTTCAAAAATTGTATGGTACTCCCAAGATTATTGTTAGTGATCAAGATCCCATATTCACTAGTAATTTTTAAATAGAATTATTTGCATGTTTAGGAACCCAATTGGCTCATAACTCATCCTATCATCCTCAATCTAATGGACAAACTGAGGTAGTCAAAAAGTGTATGGAAGGGTACCTTCATTGTTTTGTGTCAGATAAATGGGTTCAGTATCTGCCCTTGGTTGAATGGTAGTATAGTACTTCAGTGCATAGTTCATCCAAAATGTCTCCTTTTATGGCATTATATGTATACCATCCTCCATCCATCACTTCACCTTTGAAGACATACCCAAAGGTACGTGCAGTGGAGGAATACATTCAACATCAATAGGAAGTCCTTGCTAGTTTACATGCAAATTTATCTTTGGCCCAAAATCACATGAAGCAATAGGAAAATCAACACAGGAGAGAGGAATTTTGAAATTGGTGATTGAGTATTTGTTCACTTGTATCCATATAATAATATTTCCTTGAATCAAATAGAAAAAGGATAATAAGCTATCTCCCAAGTATTATGGCCCTTATTAGATCTTGTAAAAATTTCGTAGTATGGCCTACAAGTTGGAATTTCCTCCATCCACTTGCATTCATCTAGTATTTCATGTATATTGCCTTAAGAAGGTCATTAGACAATGAGTTACCACTCAAATCGAGTTACCATAATTAGATGAGGAAGGGAGGGTTATTATTCATCTTAAAGCAGTCTTTCAAACATGCACTAAGTAGTTATGGTCCAGATTGATTATTGAGTATCTGATCAAATGGAAGAATTTGCCTTATGAAGATGCTACCTGGGAGGATGAATCAATCATGAAACAACATCCAAGATTGCTTCAATGTTGAGGACAATGTTGTTTTGAAGGGCAGGGGCATGCTACACCCTTAACCATTGTCATGTCTAAGGATATGTGTAGTCAACTTGTGGCTTGCATAACCCTTTTGCATATTATTTTAAATTTATTTATGCATTCATATACTTAGTGGGTCGGCCTATGGGTAGCACATGGCCTTGTTAGACTATATATAGGAGGTAAGGTTAGTTATTCATCATCATATTTGAGTATTAATTCTTATTTCAAGCATTTGGAAGGTTGCCCCCTCGAAGTGGCTTATCTACTATTCATATTTTCTTGTATATTTCTATATCATTGTGATATACTACTGTATATCTACTTATTTGGTGAAGTAATATCATTCCACCTTATTATTTTTACCTTTCACATACTCGATATTGAAATCATATGATTGTAATTTACCCACCCATTTATGTTGTCTATCATTCAAATCTATTTGTGTGAGAAAGTATTTGAGGCTATTGTGATCCATTTTTACTATAAAACTTCCACAAATTAGATATTGGCAGAATTTGACTAAGGCATGCATGATAGTCAACATCTCCTTGTCATAAATTAAAAAATTTATGTCTCCTTCCTTGAGCTTTCTATTGACCAAATTTTGGTCTTTCAAGCCAAAATTGGGCACCCCTATTTGCAAAAAATCATCTAATTCTATATCTTTGGCCAGGTCTAATACTTATCTTTTCTTCAGAAGAAGTGTTCTTTGACAAGCCACAACAAACTTACAAGTCTAGTTATTTTAGAAGGTTTGTTTTGGTCTTTTGCTAAGTGTTAATTCTTTCGAAAGTCTTGTTTTTGATTTTTTATTAAGTGTCAGAATTATTTTAGACAAATTATCTGAAGTAATTTTTCCAAAGGGTTATTTTTCAGACTTTTCATTCTACATAATTCTTTCGAAAAAATTATCTGAGGCAATTTTTCTGAAGGGTATGTTGTAACTTTTTCAAAGGGTATGTTGCAACTTTTTTAAAGGGTATATTCCATTTTTCTGAAGGGTATCTTTTGTCGGGATAAGGTCCACTCCAGTTTTTCTGATCGGTACTTTACAATTTTTTTGAAAGGACACTTTCAATTTTCCTAAGGATTTTTTCAAGCTAAAGGATCACTTGCAACTTTTCTGAAGGGTATGTTACATTTTTTCTGAAAGGTATCTTTTGTTAGAAAATTATCCATTTCAAATTTTTTGAAGGACCTTTTTAGGTGAAGTGGACACTTTCAACTTTGCCGAAGGGCATTTCAAATTTTCTGAAGGTATGTTTTCAAAAATCCCAAAAGATTGTTTCCATGAGAGAGTGGACCATTTTAAAAAAAATTGAAGGGTATTATCCTTTCGAAAGAGACACAAATTTTCCAAAGGGTCACTTGCAAGAAGCCGAAGGGTATGCTTCCTTTTAAAAAAGGTATTTTTCACTTTTTCAAAGGGTCATTTCAAATAACCAAAAAGGGTCAAATAGAAAGTCTGAAAGAATTCTTTCAGAAAAATTGTCCAAGGAATTCTTTAGAAAAACTTGCAAAGGTGCCAAAGTCCAATGATTTTAGATATTTTGTCTGATATAAAGAAAACATGATTTCCTTTGGATTTTTTGTTCGTAGAAATTGTTTAAGACATAAAATACCAAGCAAAAATCTAAAGGAAAAGAATAAATGAAACAAAAGACCCAAATAAATTCTTTCAAGAAAAGTGTTGATATAAGAAGTCTAGGGAAATAAATGTCTGAAAGAAATGCTTGAGGAGTGACAGCCTGCAACACGTCAATTTCAAACTACAAAAACTAGCCATTGGAGTTTAAAAGAAAGGCTCAATGGGAACCAGAAGGCGAGGATAAATGTAACAAGTGGAAAAGATAACTAAGGATTTGGTTTAGTTATAACAAATGTAACTAATGCTTTTGGTTTAGTTATAACTCCTTGTAACTGATGCATTTGGTGACATGGCATAGCTCACCCACTTCTCTCTCACATGCAAATCTAATTGATTCTTTTATGATGACACATGTCCTAGTGATTCTTGGACTCCTTTTGCTTGACCTCCATCCCAAAGGCTATAAATATTGATTCTCTTGGCTCATTTGAGCATCTCTTTGCCTGGTACGGCAAAACCCTACCAAAATTTTACCTTGAATCATTAAAGACAAGTGTTTTACCTCATTCAAAGAGTGCATTAATTGTACATGCTTGGTATTAGTCTTGTGCAAGTGTTATTTCCATTTACCTTCACATGTTAATTCTATTCGTACCTGGTGCATTATGATTTAATTCTTGAAGATCAACAAGAAGTGTCTAAAGAGATTGTAGATATAGTGAACAACTAATATAATAGAGTGTCTAGGAATGCCTACTACTTAAGTCTTCCTAAATCTATGCCATCTCCTAGACCCCATGTTGAAATACTGATGTGTGTGTGAGAGAGAGTCGATATTGAGTGAAGTGTATATGTAACTTGTCCTTGTTTCAAGTGTATGTTCAAGGTATGAGTAGAGCAAATATTTTGGTACATCACCTCTAGTAGAATAGGTTTAAATTCTAGTTATTTTAACCTTTTTCATTCCCTTGAGTTATTAATAGTAGTAATACAAGATTTAAAGGTGCATCAAGGGGAGCTAACCCCTAATCTAGAGATTCATCTCAATGAAATTGTCACCCACAACAAGAGAAATGATTCCATTTTGCTACTTGGATGAGGGGAGCTGAGCATCTTCTCAAAGGTGAAAATCCAAGTTTCAATAGTTTTTGGCATGCCCAGTGGGATCATTTATCCAAGGAGTTTAAGAATTATTGGTATGTTATTCAATCAATCAACCTTTTGGAGGCATTTCAATCAACACCAATGGTGACTTTGAGTTGAATCAACTGGTCAAGAAATCCTAGTGCATCAAGAAATCATATTTGGTATGTATAATACCATTGTTGAGCAGTATGGAATCACCTCAAGCAACCCTCCTAACTATCCTCCTAGTGAATCCAAGAGTGCTAGGGAGATAATGTTGGAGTTTGAAAAGAAAATGTTGGAAATAGATAGGCTGAAAGAGTGAAATATATATCAACAAGAGCTTATGTACAAGGAGGAATGATTGTTTAAGCAAGATCAAGTCATGCAATCCATTGTGGAGAAACTAGTAAGGTGGAGAAGTCAATCTACTTAAGGCAGTCAGCCTTGTACCCCTTATTCCATCCCAAAATAGCCTTCTACTATACACAAGAAATCCTCCCCTTGTACACCAAATCCTTTTTATCAAATAGAACTTGCTCCCCAAAATAAAATGAACCAACCTTTTAACCCATCTAATGCATTAACTACTCTTGTTGTTAATCCTTTGTACCTAGCAATCCAAAACCAAAGGACATTGGAACGGCCTTTTATGGAAACTAATTATTTCAATTCCTTAGATTGTGAGCCCTCCTTTTAAGAAAATCATCCTACTTCTTTTGGAAAACAACACGTCCATCCTCAGGAAACTCTTTCTATGCATGTGGAAACTCTTCCTAGTCACCCTCAATCTTCTCAAGCCCCTTAGCATGATGTCAAGATTCCAAGTTAGAGAAATGTCTATCATGAACCAGCTCAAGACCTTGAGAAAGATGAAGTTACTGCCTATCCTCAAGAAGAGAATTCTAATTATAAGATCATGAGTTGGAATGAAATAGTGGAATCATGGGGTAAGAAAGAAGAGAACACTATTGTTCAAGAGTATGAAGCAAAAAATGAAGCTAATCCCCCTCATCATGATGATGTGCATGATCTCTAAGAAAGACTCTTCCAAGAGAATCTAGCTAAACAGATTGAAGAATTAGAGTCAAGAATAAGGTTCCTTAGTCATGGTGTAATGGATGGTTTAGACCTAATAGAATATTCCAAGTCTAAACACACCCCATCTACACACCTTCAAGAGAGTTATCAAGCTATATTTGATGTGGATGAAGTACTAATCAAGTGGAAGGAAGAGAATCAATTGATTTTAGCTCAAAGTTTACCTCCTCTTCCTCATAAGATTCTCAAAGAAAACCCCACTTCTCATTTCCAATCTGATTTTGAGCTCACTAGTGCTTGCCTCTTTTCAAAGTCCATTCCTAAGTCCTCTCCTTCATCTCATACTCCATTTTCACTCCCTTCACCTTCCATTACCTTCCATACTCCAACTCCTACATTTTAGACTCATGAACCTATCCATTAACCCTTCATTTTCCATCATAAAGAGGAACATGTTTTAAAGGAGGCAAGTGAGCAAGAGAAAATGCAATTCTTGGCTGAGAAAGAGACTATCATGAGTGAGAATGAAGATGAGATAATCATAATTACTCCATATGAACATCATCATGGTGATTACCATCTTGAGCATGAAGTGTAAATCATTATCAAAGATGAAGAACATGGTCAAATCATATCTCAAGAGGTGGTTGTTCTAAGAGGTTTTCATGAAAATAAGGTTGAAGAAGTGACTTTTGAAGGTGACATGATTCAAGGAGGAGATATAGGTCACACATACATGCAAATTTTATAGCAATATGAAGATGATATTGACAAACTTCACTTGTCAGCGTTGGATGGAGAATGTAAGCATGGTGAGCTCTCTTTCCCTTTATTTGATGAACCTTTTTATTTCTTTGATGAAGATAATGACCGAGCCATGGGACCTAAGTTAAATGAGGTTCAAGAGAATGTTGTTGAACAACTAAAGACCCTTATTTTTGAGCAGCTAGAGACTTTTATATTTGATCAAGGAGAGAGGTCTGATTGTTTTGATAGGGGATTTGAAGAAGGAGTTCTCGAGAAAGAAAATGATGATTTTTGGTATGAGCTAGAATTTTTTTTCTCAGCTCAAACATCACACCAGCTTCCCTTCTTCAAGAGAGCCATTATAAAGCAAGAGATCAATTTGACAAGATTCTCAAAGAGATAGAAAAGAATGAGCTGGTCCATGATGCATACCAAGAGGGCCATGAGCCAAATGAACCCTATGATGATGAGATAGTAACCATTGATCCATTGATGGACTACATTATCATGAAGGACCAACATGAAACATGATTCAAAGAGCAAAATGAGTACACGTATGTTGGAGACATGTTTGAACCTGATCCACTTGGATACAAGCCAATCAAGGTGGAAAGCAAGAAGGATGAGTCACCAAGCTCCTACTCCAACCAACCACTTATCTAACATCATGAGGTTTCTTACCATGGAAGAGACCTAAGAAGTTTTCCCTTTGATCCATGAGGGGGAAGGGCATATCTGGTTAATTGTACATAATTAGCTTTCTTTCTGTTGTGTCTTGTCTTTTCCTAAGTGCTAAGTAACACATATGTTATTGCTTTGGTATTTTTTATGTGTCTCTTTCTTTTGTGTGTTAGAGGTAGTCAATGGTTATCTTGTTGATCAAGTTCTGAATCATGGTCAAATTTTTTTGGTTTATTTTAGTCCTTAATTGACTCCATGCCTAATGGACTATTTAGGCTACCGGTCTGGTTAGTATAGAAGGCATACTACCCCTATGAGTCACTAATTTTTTAATCAAATTTTGGCCCTTCAGGCCAAAATTGGGCACCCCTATTTTCAAAAAATCATCTAAGTATATATCTTTGGCTAGGTCTAGTATTTAGCTTTTCTTCGAAAGAAGTGTTTTTTGACAAGCTGTAATAAATTTACAAGTCTAGTTTTTTTGGAAGGTTTGTTTTGGTCTTTTGCTAAGTGTTAATTCTTTCAGAAGTCTTGTTTTTAGGTTTTTGTTTAAGTTTAAAAATTATTTCAGACAAATTGTCTGAAGTAATTTTCTTGAAGGGTTATTTTTCAGACTTTTCATTTCATAGAATTCTTTCAAAAAAATTGTCTATGGCAACTTTTTTGAAGGGTATGTTGCAAATTTTCTGAAGGGTATGTTCCATTTTTTTGAAGGGTATCTTTTGTTGGGAAAAGGTCCACTTCAGTTTTTTTGAAACTCTCTTTGTATTTTTTTTGAAATGACACTTTCAATTTTCCAAAGGAATTTTTCTAGCTAAAAGAGCACTTGCAACTTTTTCGAAGGGTATGTTACAATTTTTCTGAAGGGTATCTTTTGCTGGAAAATTATCCATTTCAAATTTTCTAAAGGACCTTTTCAGGCTAAGTGGACACTTTTAAATTTCTCGAAAGGACATTTTCAAAAAGCTTGAAAGATTGTTTCCATGGGAGAGTGGACCATTTCAAAAAATCCGAAGGGTATTTTCCTTTTGAAAGAGACAAATTTTTCGAAGGCTCACTTGTAAGAAGCTGAAGGGTATGTTTCCTTTCAAAAAAGGTCTTTTTCACTTTTTTGAAGGGTCATTTCAAAGAACCAAAAAGGGCCAAACAAAAAGTCTAAAGGAATTATTTTGGAGAAATTATCTGAGTAATTCTTTCAAAAAACTTGAAAAAGTGCCAAAGTTCAATTCTTTTAGACATTTTGTTCAATACAAAGAAAACATGATGTCCTTCAGATTTTTTGTCCATGAAAATTGTTTAAGGCATAAAGGAACAAGTGAAAATCCGAAGGAAAAGAACAAAGGAAATAAAAGACCTAAATAAATTCTTTTGAGAAAAGTGTTGAGACAAGAGGTTCAAGGAAATAAATGTCTAAAAGAAATGCCCAAGGAGTGACAACTTGCAACACATCAATTTCAAACTATAGAAACTAGCCATTGGAGTTTAAAAGAAAGGCTCGATTGGAACCAAAAGGTGAGGATGAAGGTAACAAGTGGAAAATATAATTAAGGCTTTGTTTCATTTGTAACAAATGTAACTAATGTTTTTGGTTCAGTTATAACTCATTGTAACTAACCCATTTGGTGACATGGCATAGCTCACCTACTTCTCTCCCACATGCAAATGTAATTGATTATTTCAATATGACACATTTCCAAGTGACTCTTGGACTCCCTTTGGTAGACCTCCCTCCCAAAGGCTATAAATATGGATTCTCTTGGCTCATTTGAGCATCTCTCTATCTGGTATGGTGAAGCCCTACCAAAATTTTACCTTGAATCAATAAATACAAGTGTTTTACCTCATTCAAAGAGTGCATTAAGTGTACATTATTTGTATTAGTCTTGTGAAAGTGTAATTTATGTTTACCTTCACATGTTAATTGAATTAGTACCTAGTGTATTGTGATTTCCTTCTTGTAGGTCAACAAGAAGTGTTTGAAGAGATCGCTGATACAATGAACAACTAATTCAATAGAGTGTCTTGAAATTTGTATTGCTTACGTCTTCCTAAATCTATGACATCTCCTAGACCCCATATTGAAACACTGATGTGTGAGAGAGAGTCGATATTGAGTGAAGTGTACATGTAACTTGTCCTTGTTTCAAGTGTATGTTTAAGTTATGAGTAGAGAAACTATTTTGGTGCATCACCCCCAGTAGAATAAGTTTAAATTCTAATTATTTTAACCCTTTTCATCCATCCAAGTTGTTAATAGTAGGAATATGAGATTTAAAGGTGAATCAAGGGGAGTTAGGCCCTAATCTATAGATTCATCTCAATGAAATTGTCACCCACATCAAGAGAGATGATTCCATTTTACCACTTGGATGAGGAGAGCTGAGCATCTTCTCAAGGGTATAAATCTAAGCATCAACATTTCCTACTTTTAAAAGTAATGGGATATCGCCTTTGCATTAGGATAACCCCTATCCCTTCTGCTAAAGCATCACCTTCTAATGTGAAGGGAATGGAAAAATCCAAAACAACTAGCATGGAATAAGAGCTCATCATAATCTTGAGTTTCTTAAAAGTTTTGAAAGCTATTTTAGACCACACAAAAGCACCTTTTATTGTTAAAATTATAATAGGATCAATAATTTGAGAGAAGCCTTTGAAAAACCTTCAATAATAACTAAAAGTTCCAAGGAAACCCCTTAAATGAGATATAGAAGTGGGAAGAGGCCAATCAAGAATGGCTTGAATCTTTTGTTGATCCACTTGAACCCCTTGTGCATTGATCACATGCCCCAAATATAGAATTTTAGAACTAGAAAACTCACATTTAGATATTTTTGCAAAGAGTGTTTGATGTTATAACATGCCCAAAACAATGTCTAAATGATGAAAATTTACTTAAATGTTGCTTGAAGATGTAATATATGCATGATTGGAAAGTAGCAGGAGCATTAGTGAGACCGAAAGGCATGACCAAAAACTCATAATTCCCATAGTGACAATGAAAGGCTATTTTTGCACATCTTCTTCCCTCATATGAATTTGGTGATAACTAATTGTTAAGACAATCTTGGAGAAATAAACCACCCCATGTAATTCATCAATGAGTTTATCAATCTTTGGTATTGGGTACTGATTCTTGATAGTATTTTTGTTTAGCAACCTATAATCTATACACATCCTCATGGTCCCATATTTCTTCTTCACAAGTACAATCAAAATAGTAAAGGGCCTAAAACTTGGTCTTACATACCCCATTTTGAGAAAATCTTGAATAGATTTTTCAATCTCTTCCTTGTAGATCTGAGGATGGTAGTAGGGAGTAGTGATTACTGATTTAGTGCCTTCCTCCAATTCTATCATATGCTCAAAGACTTTGTTTGGGGGTAGCCTATGTGGAATATCACCAAACACCTTGTGCTTGTTAATTATGACTTGCACATCCTTGTGAAGTAAGGAAGAATTAAAACTAGACCTTGTGTCATGAATAAACAATTCTTCTACCTGGACAACCTGCCCCTTATTAAAAGTTTGCTCCATCCTTTTTGAAGTTACCACCATGAGTGTTCCCTTGCTCAACCCATGAAGCATGGTTTCCTTATTGGCTGTCATAGCTCATTGACTATCCTCTTCCTGCCCCTGTGATTCATCCATAATTTGCATAGAATTAACCTTCATTACCCCTTTTCTTTAATTTCCACCTTTTGCCTCTTCTTCCTTGGATGATTGGTCTTCAACTTTAGCTCCTTGTAATTCATGTTTTTCTAATTTTTTATGAGCTTTCTCTTTGCTATCTTTTCATTGACCCTTTCGTGCCATTTGTCCCAAACTGATCCAATTTTTTTGAGGTGAATTTCCAATTATTTCTTCATCACTGTAAGCTCATCAAGGCTTGATTTTTTAAGACCAACCAATTAAAGGTGTGGTTATTCTTGGGATGAACTAAATTGGTCATTTCCCCCTTGTTCTAGTGGTTGATCTTCCCTTTGTGGTGAGCCCTTGAGGGGCCCCTTAAGTGATTTTGTATCAGATGGTTCCTTTCCTTTACCAAACTCCTCAATGATGTTTTTGAAGAAAATTTCAAGGGTTCCCATATCATCATTCCCTAGTGATTCTCCTTTTTGTTGCCACCAATTCCAAATGGTTCCATCCAAGTGTTGAATGACAAAAGTGAGGGCTTCTTCCCTATCTCTCAACCTTATATTTAGATACTTAATTTTTCCATCCATTCCCTTATTACAACACATAGATCACCATCGAAGGTTAGAAGGACTATTTCCCCAAAACCATCATTTGTAGCTGTGTGCCCTTTACCATACCTTGATCTCAACCAATCCTCAAAACTCCTTTCCCACCTGTACCACAATGAAAGTGTCAAATGCTCATCATAGTCTTCTTTCATATTCCATCGAATCAAATGTAATTTTTTCCTATGAAAGATTTAACAACCCTTCTTTGACTCGTATTACTATTATTTGAAAAATTTGAATCCCACATATGGCCAAGATATGGTTCTAATACCATTGAAATATCCCCAATCTAGATAATTAAATGAAAAATAGAATTATAAGAAAAAGTTAGACAAGTTGTACCTTTTTTCCTTTTATAAAATTTGGTTTGAACTTAGCCTCAACTTCCCAAACCCTGATGCCACAAGAAGCAAGGCAAAAAGTCTACAAAACACCCTCAAATGACCCTTAAACCAGTAACTAGGGTTTCAATATTATTCCTTTTACTTGGTGAATTACCTTGGACAACAAACTAAGTCTTACACCCTTCCAAACAAGATAAAAATACCCTCACATGGAATCATCTCACACAACAAAATTAAATAAATATTTCTAATTGATTTAAGCAAATTTAAACTTCAAACCCTTGTAGAATATTTGCTAAAAATGTAGTAAAATTTTGATAAAATAGGAACCTAAATTTTAGATGATGAAATTATCCTTGTTAAGCCTCCAAAGGTGTTCACCACTCCTCCATAGGGGTTCACTCCACTCTTGGGAAATTCATAGTTGTCATAAACCTAAAAAATTCACCAAAAATTAGAAATCTAGACTTGATAAATTTATCTCCAAAAGATTAATAATTTTCCTTTCAACGTGGTGTTACAAAACACCTTTTCTAGATAGTACTACAGTACTCGAAGGATGAAATTCTCCAAGAAACCACACTAGAATTCAAGCTTGACATACTTGATTGATCCATATAATATCAAAAAATGCATAATCCATCATAAGGGCTCTCATTTTCCTTTTATATGCTTCTTTCAAGTGGTGCTCAAATTAGAAGAAGAGAGTCCACTTTTATTTTTAATTTTTAAAAAATACCACAAGATGCTCTAAAGAAATGCTTTTCCCTAAAAGAGATAGAGTGCATTTCCTTCCATAAAAAATAAATCATGAAGAACAAATCTTCCATTTTTTACTCCTTAAATCTTTAGCCTTTGGGAACAAAGAGGCTAAAGGTCCCATCTAAACATTAGCTCAAAAACGGGGACATTACAATGTATAAAATGGTTACCATGTTTCAATATTACATCATCAAGATCATCTAGGATAAACTATATCACATGAACAAGATGAAACAAATCCCTCAACACCAATGCTATGATCCTAACCATCAGTGGCCTTAACCATGCCATCCATCAACTGGATGGTAGGTTTTAGAAATAGATACTTGAATGGGATTTTGAGCAAGACAAAAGATACTAAGCCATCAAATGACATGATTAAAAACAATAGAAAAATAAGAGAGACAATAAAATAACCAACATGGACATCATTAGAAGATGAAAATAGAAAATACAAACAAACATGAAGCATGCATTACTAAGGATAAGACCATGGGGATAATCTGTCATGAAGGCATAATACTGAAAGTCATGAAAGTGGATTTTTATTTCCAAATCCAAATCCATCAAATTCATTTTTGACTTACATGGAAATCTTCCCAGTATCAGGCTCATCCAAAGGATTTGTCCAACTGTCTAACCATGCTTCATACAAATAAATCCGTAGTTATAAACAAAAGAACTATATAGAGATAGAATCAGTCAATAAAATTGAGCCAAGATGAATAAGTATTTAAATTAACAATAGAGATCAATAAATAATACATAGGATCAATATCATTACAGGTTTGGTAATGATTGTACTCAAGTATCATAACCCAAAATCCACCAACATACCCTTTATAAAAACTAGTTCAACAATCATCCAAAACTACTAAGCTTAAGGTCATGAGCATTTGAAATGTAACTGTTGTGACTAAAATAAATCAAATAATTAGTTATAACCAACTTATTATTCCACTAAATGTAGAATTCCAACTTCCATCAAACCCTCAAAATTTCCAAATTGATTATATTTAAAACTAAATGGAAAATCAAAGAGCATATATCAAAATAAAGATGAGGGTAAATCAATAAAATGATTTATAGGTTCATCATGAGGTCCTACAACCTCATAATGAATCCCAAAATCATTAAATCAAGAGTCAACAAGGTAATCATTTTAACTAGTTATAAAAATTAAACTAATAATGGCAACCAATAAATTACCTATAGCTTAATTGATTCTAAAAAATTAGAGTACTACTTCAAGATTTAAAAATTATTGCCAAGGATTCACCCCAAAACCCAACTTAGATATTCATCATACTACAAAATGCCACATAAGGAAAACCCAGGGAAAATAAAATACAATTATATAGATACAAAAATAATTAGCTTAAAAAACAAATAAAATCCCTAAATCATTTTAAAAAATGCTCTAATATTCAAACAAAACCACACAAAAATGCTTCATAATAGGTAAACATACTATGGCAACTAGTTTTACAACATGACCTGAAATTATTCAAGCTATATCAATGTGTAGCAGGGTATTGATTATATTAATGCAAAGAAAGAGGGAAAAATAGCCCCCAGGTTATTATATGCTCAGCATGAAGTCTCATGACTTCATTCTGAACATGTAACAACCTCCCATGTGTGCATTATTCAAAATAGAACAATAAACCAACAAAAGGAAAAATAATATCCCACTTTCAATTTTTTGGCTGTGTGTAGTAAGAGAATAGGCCGTAGGGTTTGATGAAAATCCCCTAAATTATTTCTCCTCCTTTCTAAAAATTTGTCCTCCTGCAAAAACTTACTCTCTTCTACCCCCACATATCATCCACCTTCTTCCATCACTCTCCTAACTCCTTGGGATTCCCAACAAGTAGATAGGGCATCCCATAGAATGGATCAACCCACATGGTCAAGGCATTGGCAAACCATTTAATTAATTTCCCCCATTTCATTTTTGACAAAGAGAAGGAATATGGCCGATCACTTTTCAAAAAAAATAATAACACACCAACCACATAATTAATGTTTTTAATTAAATCCTCATGGGTCAAGCCACATGCCTTACTAACCAAGCAACATATTAAATCTGCCTAAAATGATGACTTCATCCACATTTCCATTGGGTTAAGTAAAAAAGTCCCAATAAGGAGTCCAATTCATCATGTTGACTTGCTAAACCAAGAAAGGACCATGAGATGGTTAATCTAAAGAGAGAGAAGGACCTCAATGAGAATGTGTGGAAAGGTTTGAACACTAAACCAATATAACCACACAAGAATAAAATCAAACACATGTTCAAATAATGAATGAAAATACAACAGTCATTGAAACCACAAAAAGGTCGAAGCAAAAGTGAAACATACAAAAGGAAAACATGACAAAACTACACCACAAAGACTAATAAAATCATAGTTCAAAATAAGACTTGAAGGACAAATCAAGTCATAATAGCACAAGTAGAAAAATGACATAAATCATCCAATGGCTTAGAATCTCAAATTGAAATTATACCTATTGGAATCTTGACTGACTAGTCATATAATTCTTATCTTTTTAACTATCAAAAATCATCACCTTGCCTTGCTCATGAATGATACCTGCAACCACAAAATACATCAGACACACCTGAATAATAAATTAGTATAAACAATACTATAATTCAAAACTTAAATAAAATATTAAATATTCTAAATGAATTAAACATATCATTTAGTGAAAAAATAAAGCATAACTATAATCATCATCCTCCTGTTGAATAATCATTATATCAAATCCATCAGATCTATAATAGTTAGTCAAAATGTAATGCAAAATTGAATATAATATGATATAATAATGTATTAACATCCATATAATATATCAAAATGGTAGGGTCATAACACATTGGATTACTTCTAACTGACTATGGTATATGGGCCACTCCATATACCATCAAACTTTGTATTCTTTTTGGCCTTTACTCTATCAGCATCCCATTTGAGTACCACATCTCCTTCATCAAATCTTCTATAAGAAATCCTCCTATCAAATGTTCTCTTGGTCTATGCCTATCAAAGTTGCATAGTGCACATGGCCCGTTCTCTGAGTTTTTAAAGCTCCATTAGTTCAGCTAACTTTACTATCATGGGATCAATTTTGAGTAACTCTAATTGATGAGCTAGTTCTAGTGAGGTAAATTTGAGATATGTGGGCACCTTTGCTTCCTTCCCATAGACTAGCATGAAGGGAAAATTCCCCAGCACCCTTTTTGGCATTATTTAATTTGCCCAGAGGGTTGTATTGAGCTTGGTATACTAGGATCATTGAATATCTTCCATAGTTCACTTCATGATGTGAACCAAGTTCTTGTTAGTTGATTTGGCCAAACCATTACCTTGGGGGTAATAGTTTGAAGAGGTGCTCAAATGGATGGTATGATTGACCACCCATTCACTAATATTGGTTCTAAGAAAAATAAGTGCATTATCTAAGATAACAGTGGTTGGGACACAAAATATTATGGCAATGCTTTCATATAATTCAAAAATGGAGACCTCTTTAGCTTCCTTAAGAACTAACACCTTCATCCACATTTTAAAGTAGTTAGTTTTCATGAGGATCCATTTCCAATGCTTGATGACATATTTCTCTTGCCGATGAAGTCTAGGCCCCAATGTGTAAAAGGTGATCAACTTGTATTGGGTGTAGGGGTAGGGATGTTAGTTTTTGTTTGCCTATAAATAAGGTTTACTTCTCATTCTCTTACACCCATGCATGTACATATTTAATTAGAGTTAGTCAATAATAGCTAGCTAGCATGATTTTTGGTGAGTAATGACATCTTGGTGATCCATCATGGAACTCTTATAGGATCTTGTTCACCTATTGTTGCTCTATAAATTGCAAGAGAATTCCATTGATATATTTTTTGAAAAGCACACCACTAATAAGCACATAAGGAATAACTTATAATCTAAAGTGTTTGTGCTTGGATTTATTTAAGCCCTGCAGATACAAACTAGTCTGAAGGAAGATCTTTGTGCCCTCAGTCTAACTTGCTGGGATGTTTTGGTTTTCTAAAAGAACTGCACAATATTCATTCTTCATATTCTCTACTAGCTATTCATAGAGTCCATTATCTCACACCATCTTGGTGATTTGGATGCGTATGTTATACCCCATCACCTTTATGACCCAACCTAATCTTTTCTCACCTACGTCCTTGCTAAGTAATAATTCCTTTATACTCGAGTGTGAGACCATAATCTGGATCTTATTATTTGAGAACATGTGACTAAATTCATTTAGTGCTATTATTAATTTGAGGATATGCCTTCATACAAATCTATAACAACACTCATAATCCTCGAGTGCTAGGCTAAATAAATAAATAGGTTGTTCCAACTGGTCATTTTTTTGCTTCACAAGAATAGCTAAGATGCATTCAGCTCCACCAAATTGATAAAGGATGATATCCTTTTTGTAATTTGAGTTTATAAACATAGGAGCTTCTGTGATGGTATGCTTGATGGCCTTGAAATTGATTCAATTTTACTATCTCCAGCTAAACATAACACTCTTCTTGAGAATCACTTTAAGGGGCTTGAATAGAGTTGTGAAACTTGGCACAAACCTTCTGGAAAAGTTTATTTTTTATAAAAAGCTTTGGAGACCCTTCTTGTGACCTAAGAGCGGGAGTGATAAAATGGATTTAACTCATTAATAATTGATTACAAGTCCTTATTTGGAGATGATGTATCCTAAAATATTGCCTTTTTGAACTATGAATATTCACTTGATCAGGTTCAAAGAGATCTCAAAATCTTGACATGTTTCAAAGACTTGATCTAAGTGGCCCAAATGATCCGCTACGTACTTTGAGAAAATAATTATGTCATCAAGGTAAATGAAGATGATATTGTTGTGGAGTCCCTTGAATGTCACATATATGGCCCTTTGGAAGGTACCGCCTACATTTTTTAGACCAAAGGGAATCCTTTGGTATGCAAAGGTGCCCCTCTTAGTGGTAAATTTAGTTTTGAATTGATCACACTCCCATACAAGCACCTGATTATAGCCTAAATAATCATTTAGAAGAAAAAATATTTTCATGCTGTGAATATTTGTAGAAGTTATTTTATTGGTGGGATGGGGTAATAGTATTTGAGGGAGTCTTTGTTGAGGTCGCTAAAGTCTACACACGAGTGGATATCTCTATTCTTCTTGTGCACTAAGACCAAATTGGCCATCCCTGAGGAATGTTTGATTGGAAATATTATATTCTCCTTAATAAGCTTTGAGAGATCCTTCCTCATTAAGGGCTCAAGTTTTATATTAATTAGCCTCTGCTTCTACCTGACTAGCCTGATATTGGGGTCAAGATTGATCAAATGTTGGGCCAAGCTTGGATCAAAGCCTCTGACATCTTTATAGCTCCATACAAAGATATCACCATAACTTTTGCTTATCTCAATGGATTATTTAACTTTAGATGGAGAGCTTACCTTACCATCCTTCAAGAGATTATTATCAGAGATGGACACTGACTTGAAGATCTCCTCTTTTAATATCATGTTTCTCCTCTCACCTTTTAGCTAGTCATCAAAGTTGAATATACTTTCTAGCATGGTCAACCCCCTAAAAAAATTATTTTCCTTTATTTTAATGGTTTACTCTTCATATTGAGCTTGGAGTCGAGCTTGGTTATTGGCATAGAACTCAATAATTTGATTATTTGTTCATCACTCTCGAACACTTGCCAATTGTTTGTGTTGTTTGGGACTGATGGCCTGACTATAAGTCTTATGAGTTATTTGGACCCATTCTTTATACTTGCATGGGAGGTCATACTACAATCCCATAGTTGTGAGCTTGTTAGTGTCATCATTTTATGCCCTTGGTATGTAATGGCTATCAAAAGCATCAAACCCTTTGATAATGCCCCATGCTCTATGCTTGTAAGCTTTTAGTAGATTATTTTTAGACATGTTCCACACTCTGACCTGGATCACCACTAATTGATTGTCTCTAAAATCTTGAAGCACCTTGAGTCCTTTCTTATGTGCCAATTAGAGAACCTGGATCAACACCTTGTACTTAATAACATTATTTGTGTAGCCAAATTACAATCTGAATACATGGAAATAATTATCCTTTTGATGGGAGACCATTACAACACTAACCTATGCACCATTTTTACTTAGGGAGCCATTGAAGTATAACTAACATATAACTTCGAGGTATTTTTACACATTTGCAAGGTCAGGTGATAAGGTATCTTCCTTAAGAATGCAATATGTGCCTAGCCCTATTTCCTCTACATTATTATACAGATCACACCCTTTATATTCATATGCCCATTCATAAAGTAAGTCATCCATAACCTCTTCAAGGGGTGTGGTGGTCTCATGAAGAACTAGATGCTCTTCTTGATCAAACAAGGTGCAGTTTGCATCAACTGGGCTAGGAATGTATGGATCTATGTGATTCTTTGAAATAGGCTAGACCTTGATGGTTACCTTGGTCCTGTATCTAGTTCTAAGTAGCATGTGAAACCAATCCAAATATAGATATCCATCCACATTCATAGTGAAATCTTGGGAAAGTCATATAAAAAAGTAAGGGGGTAAGTCATTGACTATGATATCTCATGTAATGGAAAGGATTAGACATGTATGTAGAGTGAGACTCAGGTCCTTGATGATTCCCATAGTTTTAACTATTATCTTGTCTAATTGGACAACCCATTTTTAGATGGGAGCATATGTTATGCCTGGAATGTCTACAATGTTCTTTGGCATCACTAAATTGATCATGCCTAGATTTATCATACAATTATGTATGAGATGCTCACCAATAATCAGAGACATGTAGAATGGGGGAGATTGATACTTTTATGCACTTCTTCCTTAGGTTGGCATAAAATTATGTGTGCAATAGGTGTAGTCTGCGATGGCTCAAGAGATTGGAAACCCCTCAGGGCATCCTAAAACAAATTTATTTAGGAAGGAATGGAAAAATCATCCCACATGAAAACATTCAACCCAATATTATTCATCTTCTCAACTATGTTAAAGGGGATTTGAGTCCCTCTAACCTATGCCTTTTGAATTGTAGTCTCTTCTCATGCTTATGCATTAGTCTAGGGTTGGATTTCCTTATACATAGCCTAATCTATGCACACTATAGGTTGCATACGTGATTTAACTTGGGCATCTACATGCTAAACATAGGGCATGAAATTTGAAGGTATTAACAAATAAGGTTCCTCCATCATTGCTCTCTTCCTGAATCTTGTGTTAAAATTAACTAGGTTTCTTTTACAGATTGAAAATTCATTCCAATTCACATAGTTGAAGTTTCACTCTTACTAATTTAATAGGGTAGATCCATCTTTTTCTTACATTTTCACATGTAGTTTATCCCTTAGTTGGATATATGGAGGCTCTTAAGGAGATGACACATTTTGTATCGTAGGTGTCTCACTTAGTACTCCATTCATGCACATGACTTGATCATGTGGTTGATCACTTAGATAACACCATTCATAGTCTTTCACCATGTTATTTTGCATAGGTACAAGAGCTCTAGAGGTTTTTGCAGTGTTAGGAATTGGTGCATAGAGAAACCTATTATATGTGAGTTGGTTCAGAGTTAGTGTAACATATTCATAAGGAGGCCTGTTTGATTGATATTACTCGTTGAAGGGTTAATAAGGCCTATAATGCTATGAGTGTTACCTCTTGATTGACACTAGCTCATTTCCAAAGATTTTTAATAAGGTTTTAAACTCATATAACTCACTCAAGGGCATATAAGTTGATGGAATTGGTAGGCAAATAGTTTAAAGAATGGGGGCTAAAATTGGAATGGTAGGTAGAATAGATGAGCTTGTATGTAAGGGTTTGGGATATAAGGGAATACAGGGTTTGGGTGAAATTTTCCTTGTTTGAATAAAGAAATTTTATATGTGCATAGTGACCTCATATGCATCTGGTAATACTATATCACCCATAGATTGTATCATTACAACCACATCACTATTCAGTGTTCTCGAGAAGTATAAGAACATAGTGTTAGGATTAGGCCTTACCAGGGGTGGAACTTGGTCTCAAGTCCTCTAGAATATGAAATTAAAGTTGACCATCTTCTCATGTGGATCCCTTTTGATGGTTATGAACTATTCCATCAGTGACAAGCGGTCACTTTTTTATTCAAATTGCCTGCATAGTGTCATGCCTAACTTGTCCCAATTATGATAGAACTAGGTTGTAAGCCATGATACCATTGGAGTGATCTCCCCTTCAAGGAAGAGGTAAGGAGTCACATTTAAATTTTTTTTTAAGTCACATTGTGAATTAAACAAATATTTGCTATGTCTTGTATGCGATCTACATGCATAGTTTAATTTTCTCCAATAAAGTAGGGGATACTCTTAAGAGTAGCAATGGGAATATCATCATACTAGGGAAGAATCAATGGGATACCTCCATTAAAGGAGAAAAAGGGTTTATTTATCTATGTATCCATGAAAAGGATAGGAAATAATCTTTCTCTATGTGCAAAGAATCAACCAAATAGAGGTGTAGATTGGGCTCTAGGAGAAGGTCATCTTGTGTCACTTACCCTCCTAATGAGAGACAAAGATACTATAATTCCCCCATTTTTGGACACTATAAGTAACTCAATTAAATGAAAATTATTTCCTTTGAAAGATGATCTTGTCTATCTTGGCATATAGATAGAAGGTTGGTCTTATGAACTAGGAATGGTTGGAGTCACTAGATGCTCTACCGAGTGTCTTCAAGACAAAAATCACTAAGAGTAACACCAATATCTTAGCCAATTTTAAACATGGGTCACACTAGGCATGATATAAATTATTATCACTCAAAACATGCACCCATGGTTATGAAGGGCTCTCATGTGTACTGATGCATGACTCTTTTATGCCTAACACCTTAGACTCACACATTGAAGAGCTATTCACTATCTCATTATAACAATGGGATTATACCCCAAGGTGTGAGACTCTTGAAATCCTTGGGATTAAGCTTTGAAGTAGGCTAGCTTCATTTTATTCTAGATGCACCAGCTTTAGGACCAATGCATAGACCTATAAAGAGTAGAATGAAATATACAGCTAGTGTTAAACCTAAAATTGACATGGGGAAAAGGGAGGGAGAAGGTAAGAAATTATTGGAAAGTAAAAGGTGATGCACCAAGAATAGAGTGAACACCACTAGTAATTTAACTAACACATTAAAGATTGTTAAGAATAAGACAATATCACACAGACTCTACTAGAGATACTCCAAATGCATAAGTATTTCATATTGAGGCATAATATCACAACAAAACATTGAGAGGGATGATGATTATCCATAGTCAAAGCCTACATAGACCCAAATATGCATAGAATACAACCTAGAAATGAGTTCTTAGTTCTACACAAAGGTGTTAAGAATGGACATCAATGAAAGGGATGAAAATTACCCATAGACAAAGATCAATAGACACAAATCACACATATGATGCAAGAAGAATAAAGGGAGGTTATCTCAATTCTCACTAAAGTGAAAGGTTCAACCAAAATAAGTTCTCTTGGAGGGAAAATTTTAGCAGTGTAAGGGTTCCAAAAAATGTTGACCCTTTTACAATAGAAAACCTGGGATTTTATAGGTAATAAGGAGCCCATGAGTCATTAATTAAAATCTCACCCACTATCGAGGTAGTTAAGATATTTAATACTGATGTGGACAATCAGTTGGGATATTTGTTAGAAGAGATTATGTGTCCATTTTATGACAACTTGATAGCTATCTTGGCATTTAATTCTATTCTGATTCAGTTCCCTTAGTATCTAATTGAGCTCAACCACTATTCACATTTATGGTGGTCACATGCTAATCCACCTAGGCCATTTTGATGATGTGTGGCCATATATGTATTTTATAGGTTTTGAATCATCATCTTGTAGAGGAAATGGAGTTTTTGTGTGTCCATATTTGTAAAGTCTAGTGCATGGATGCACATTAAAGTTTGTGCATAGAGTTGGCTATGTAGTGCAACTACAAGCTTGTGAAGAGTGATGAGGGTATTTTTATATAGAAATTCACAAAGATAAATATCCTTCTATGTAAAGTCCCTTTTGGTTGTATTCAATGTCTATACCTTATTTGGAACCTACACTGATGTACGAAGAGAAGTTTGAGATCATATTCTACATTTTACAAGGGCATAGATGGGAAACTCTACTATTTGGCTCGAGACTTCATCATTTGAATGCTAGGAAAGTATTTGAATAATAGAGTGCAAGAATATGGGAGATATTAATAGTGACCTTCATGATATGGAACTTCTCCTAGACACTTCTCTCTTTTGCTACTTGAAGTTAGGGAGGCATGCATGCTTTAACTTTCATGTTTTACTAGTGAAATGAAGGTTTTTTCATGACACATGCATTAGGGACTCTTTGTGGGGGAAGATTAATAATTTAGTTGGTGAGTGGACCCAAGATGATTTTTGAATGAGGGCATGGATAATAAGTGTCTGCATGTAGACCCATTTTTGGGACTTAATCATTGCATAAGTGTGTGACTATTTATACAATCCTTTTGAGTTCAACACTTACTAAAGGGGTGACTTGGAAATTAAATAGTATCATAGACATTATGATAGATGGTGGGGCCATTTTCATTGATGCCTAAGAGGATTTAGCATTTCCCATAGATGTCATCCCTAACAAGGGTGGTGATAGAGTAATAACACCAACATGATAGGGATAAACATTAGTTATTCCACCACTAACATAGGCATTAATGTCTTGAGGTAATGATTTTGATGTCTATTATCAGTGACATCTTGCTACCTAACAAGAGTGGGTAGTTTTTTAGATTATTTTGATAGGGGTGGTAAAAAATGTGTGGGACTAAACCATGTGCTTTTCCTAGGGCCCTATAGTAATAGCTCAGCTATACTATGATCTAAATATATAGCCTATCGAAGTAGATAGATAATTGGGCAAACACATTGTTATAGGTTTGGGCTTGGGAGCACATACTGATTGAGTGGTAAGATATTTAGAAGATGCAACAAGAATTCCATGACCCACTAACAATTCACTGGTATGAGACATGGGATGACCTTCGAGGCCACATAGGTGATTTGTACTATTATCAATGGGCCCTATATGAGATGGTAGATGTGGACTTCATCTATCATCCCTACATGGATATGTAGTTTAGATGGGTAGAGGATGGATTTGTCACCTAGTATATGCTTACACCATGTTATATCACAAGTCAACATGACTTTATAGTGAAGTGGTACATGTTGGATCAAGTTCAATGATAGTTTGGGTTCCATCAAGATGTGCCTCAAGGACCACACTTCTTTACTCATGTTACCTAGGAGATGAGGTAGTGGGGCCACATGTTGATAGAGCATAGGTAATTTGGAGCTATTTAGATATGTAGCCAATAATTTGGGCATACATAGGAGGTATGGTAGATGTAAAAAATATATACACCTATGTGGTATGGTGGATAGATTTTAGGCCCACATGGTTGACTCGACCCCAAGCTCAATAGCCATGATAACATCAAAGGAGCGTGAGACACACGTAGGGCTTAGTATAAGGACCTATATATGGGCATATATAAGGACAAAGATAGGTATAGGTCCTAATATAACATGTTATATCATAGGTTCCCCCTTAGCTAGTTTTATAGGTTCATGTGCAACAAATTACATAAAAAGTAGTTTTGAACCACATGCACCAGGGTACACATCAAGTTTTATAGGCCCCAAGTGTACAACTTTCACCCCTAGTGATATATTCAGGATTAGAGACTGAGGATATCTAGGATGGGGGTGGATATGGAGGGTAGGGCCCTCTTCTAGATATATATATATATATATATATGACATAGGCAATAATTGGTAGCTCTGGGTAGGGTATAAATGAAGTAAGGACCTTGGGGATTACTAGATGATCATATAATCAATCCCTCATAGACAAATTATAGTAGGAAATTACTACTAGATTAATAGATATTTACAACCTTGAATAAGATGTGGCAAGGATACGAGCTGAGTTGGCTACAAATCAGGGGAGACCATGAGGCTACAGGGTATCATTACAATTCATGATACAAAGATTAAAACATTAATAGGGTAGGTTTAGCAGATGATTAGACTTTAAGGACAACTCATGATGTAGGATATTGAGTTTGAGATAACTATTAATGAGTAGGATAGGGCACACATAAAGTGATATAGAGCCCATGCAGATGTTCAAAGGCTTTATGGGAAGTGAGATGAGGCAAAATAGATTGTGTTAGATTAGGGCATGGCTAGATCACTAACTAATGTGATCGAGGCCAAGGATAATACCTTATGGGTGAATGGTGATGCCCTATGGTGAAGGATGAGGTTATTTATTATTGCAACCTATATGAGTTCATCATGCGAGTAGAGGGTAGGGATACTTAATTCATAAGTACATATACAAAAAGAGGACCAACTAAACCTCAAGTTCACACCACATGATAGCTTTAGAAAGATCAGTGGACCAACTGATACATCAATAAAGAGTTATGGGACCACCACCACTGCATCCACTATCACTAGGAATAAGGCATAGTTTTGACTAGAGTCCTCCTAGAGATGGAAAAATTCAGAGCTGATATTTTGGTTGTAGCTCCACATTTTTCATATGTGAGAAATGTATATATTATTATGATGTATAAAATTATGATTTTGAGATATTTGAAATTCATTTCATTGAATTTATATTATACATAGGCTCTAATATTATTTTGTTATACACAATGCCCATGTGTGTTCAATGTAGATGTTAGATGTAGATTTGTTGAGTAGGATATGGATGTTGATGTTTATTTATTTGCCATGATTATGTTATCTTGTTTGATATTTGATATTTTACTTTGTGTTTATTTGATGGATGTAACATGTGGTATGAATAAATAGTATATGATTATTTAGGATATTCCCATCCTTAATTAGCATAGAGATAGCCATGGTTTTTTCAAATTTTTTCATGTGATGTGATTATGGAAAATGAAATGACATCTTGATCATGTTTTAAATAGTTGGATCATACTTATAGAGATGTTTTTGGTGCAACATTATAAAATACTTGAGCACTTAGATTTTAATTTTCCAAATGATAATATGCACCATAATTATAAATAACCTATGATAACATTGTACATCAATTGCATAGGGATTAATTCAGATGCAAATATTTATAACCTAAGATTATGATATAGAACATCAATACCTAAGTGTAAAACATAATGCATTTAAACAAAAGATAGACAAAAAAATATTTTAAATACAAGTGTAAACAACTTAATATCAAGATATGAAAGATCGAGACTTAAGTGTAAAAAAAGCTACATTAAACATAGACAAATAATAAAATAAAAAATGCATAAATAAATTGACAAGCAATAAGATAAGTAAAACACACAAAAACACAAATCAAGAAGATAAACCTTTAACTACATAATCTATAATTGTACATGTGTGATTAATAAGTTACTATACTTAGATACTTTGCCGCCAAGTGAAGGGGACAATGGATAGGTTGAAGAAATGATTAAGCCCAAGAAAAGGGGAATAGGAATAAAACAGGGGTGGTTGAGCTACCCCCAAATGCCCCATGCAAATAGACATTGCCTACATAGTCCATATGGACCTCAGGCCAAATGTAGTTCTCCTAAGATTTGGGATAGAAGAAAAGTGATGAAAAGTAGATAAAGAATGCTTTGTAGAGGAAAAATAGGAAAGGGATCACAAAATGGTGAGAGTGTAGGATAGTTGTTGCTTAAAAAATGGTAAGAGCATAGGGAAATGGTTGCTATAAAAATGAAGAGAGTGTAAGACAAAGGTTTCTCAAAAAATAATAAGAGCATAAGATAGTTATAAATAAAAATGGGAAAGAAAGAAAAAATGAAGAGTGGTCAAAATAACCCGAGATACCCCAATGCATACAAGCACTACCTACATAGTCCATGTGGACCTCAGGCTGATGTAGTTCTCCTAGAAATGGTAGGATAATATGAATTAATGGTAATGATGAGTGGGAATGATTGGTATTTGAGAAAGGATTTCCCACTCAGAATAGGACCAAGAGGCACCAATGAAAAGGGTGACAAAAGGGCCAAATATGTTACAACTTTATATCTCTCATGGAGTTTTTAAGCCATTTTTTTTAAAGTTTAGATTTTTAGGTTTTTAAGGTTTTTTCAATGTTTTTAGGTTTTTGGAATAAGGAAAGCAAGGGAATATTTACAAACATATAAGGAACCATCTAGTAAAGGAAAAAAATCTTAGGTAGGGGATCAAATAACAAATAAACCAACTGCAATGCTAATGACCATAAACTAATAGCCAAACTTGAAGTAAAGGGAAATACCACATAAAAAAAAGATAAGAAAATGAAGGCACATAACAAGGGGAAAATATGGGGAGAAGTACTTAGAGGATGTCCCAATGAACTATCAAGCAGGTAACACACATATTGACATACCCTAATACACTTATCTAGATAGAGGCTACTAATGTTGATTAATATAAAGTGCCTTAAGAAATGTTCTTTGAATATGCATGTAACACCTATTGGTCATAATCAAGATCATGATAGGAATAGGAAATAGGAGGAAGGACTATAGCAATAAAAGAAACAATAAAATAATGGAAATGGGTGAATGTAAAATAGATGCCCCAAGCAAGGGTTCTCATTAATAATGGTTCAAATTATTCAAGTATACTCCTCAATTTCTTGTCCCTCTAGTGTAGCCAACATGTATGCCTTACAACCATAATTAGTAGTAATAACATATGGACCCAACCAATTGGCCTCAAACTTACCTTTATTTTTGCACTTAATGTTGGTATTCTTCTGATTTTCTTTTAGCATTAAATCACCAAATTCAAACTTTGGGAAGAATATGTTTGTCATAGCTATAATGTAGTTGATTTTGATAAGATATCAAATGGTCTAATATAAATAACCTTTCTCATCCAAGAGATCCAACACTTACAATCTGATAACTCTATATTCTTCATCATCTTCATCATCAATGATAATCTACAAGGAAATTCATAGAAAGGGAAATTTGATCTCTATATAGATAATGGCCTCAGAACCAAAAATTAAGGATTATGGTGTGGATATTTTAGATGTTTAGGTATTGGTATAATAATCCCACAAGGTTAGGAATAATTTCAAGTGCCAATCATGACCAATGTTATTGATAATATTCTTTTAAATCTTAATAATGGTTTTATTTGATTCTTTAGCTTGGTCATTACGTTGAGGAAAATAAAATGTGGGAATTTTATGCTTAATATGGAATTGGGCACAAAGGGATTTGACATATTTGTTTTTTAATGATCTACCATTATCAGATATAATGGTGGAGGGAATACCATAATAGAAAATGAAGTAGAAATAAATGAACTTGGAAATCTGCTTGCTAGTTATGTAAGTGAGCGGAATGGCCTCTATCCACTTAGTATAATATTCCATAGCAGTGAGAATATGCTTGTGCCCATCAAAAAAATGGGGTTTATTTTCCCTATGATATTGAGTCCCCATTTGAAAATGGCCATGGTGTAGTGATTGGTTGGAGTGGTTGTGAAAGAGCGTGGATCAAATCACCATACTTTTGATAAGCAACACACTTTTTGACATAATAACAAGCGTATGTCTCTATTGTTGGCCAAAAATACACTATCTAAAAGATTTTATTGGGAAGAACCATACCACTAGTGTGGGCCCAAAAAGTCGTTAATCTATGTCCTTAAGTGCTAATTTTGATTCTCTTAAAGTCAAATAATGAAGTAATGTTTCATCATAACCTCTATGATAGAGTGTATTACCAAGTAGGGTATAACAAGAAGCATTATTAATGAAGGCCTTATGTTGGTTCCTTGATAAGTTAGCATGAATAATTTGGTCTTAGAGATAGGTGTATATATGGTACCAATGGAGATCAGGACCAAAAATATTACATACCATCTCATAATCTGGCTATACATGAGCTAGTTGAATAAGGTTCTCATTGATAAATTGGTACTCTTTGACACTGATGGATACTGCTATTATGGACCCAATGGTTGCCATTGCATATACTAATTGATTATTAACTCTTAGTATCTTCTCAAACTAAATATTTTAAAAATGTAGTTTGAGGTTATCGACCATGCCTTTGTAAGGTACAAGTTTCTCACCTCTAGTTTGGTATTGGTTTGTGGTCTAATTAATGATCAACTAGGAATCCCCATATACCATTAACTATTGAATGTTTCATTGTATGGTGAGATGGAGTCTTGCAATTAGTGCCTCATATTTGGCCATATTATTGGTGTAATGAAAGACAATGTGAAACACCTTAAGATTAAGATCCCCTTGCGGTGTGATGAATAAAATGTTGGATCCAGTTCACAAGATGTGAACAAACCATCAAAGTATAATTTCCATTGTTTGGATTCAATATGCACTTTTTCTAGGGTCAAGATTAACTCATTTGATAAATCAAAGATGAGGGGCTCAACATCAAATAAAGGAGCTTCAACAAGCTGATCTACAAGGACTTTCCCCTTAATGGCCTTTTGATTATGATACTCAACATTAACTTCACTTATCAACATTACCCACTTGCCCATGCAACTTGTTAAAGTTTCTTTAGATAATATATCTTTGAGGGGATCAATCTTGGCTATATGAATCATCTTTAATTATTGAAAATCTTGTTGACAACTTATGACCCACTAAAATGTGACACCTTTCTTCAAAAGGTAAGTAAAAGGATAACTTCTATCTGCCAATTGTGAAATTAACTGCAAATGTATTGGATCTTGCCTTGTAGGCTATGAAACTACTTCAAGTTAGAGGGAGAAGGAATTTCCACAATAGCTTTAACATTAGAGGGATCAACTTTGATTCTTCTGCATGACATAATAAACCCTAGTAGTTTCTTAGAAGTGAGGTCAATAATTCACTTTTTAAGATTGAGGCATACCTTATATTCATAAAGTCTCTCAAATATTCTTTGTAGAACTTTGGGGTGTCCTGCACATGTCCTTGACTTGTCTAAAATGTCATCCACATAGTCCTCAACAATGTCATGCATCGTGTCATGAAAGATGATAGTAATGTCACATTGGTAAGTTACACTGACATCATTCAAGCCAAATGACATGACTTGATAATAAAACATCCCCCATATAGTAGTGAATGTTATTCTATGTTGGTATTTAGGTGAAACATTTATCTGATTATATCATGAAAATTCATACATGAGGGATAAAATCTCGTATCCTATTATTGATTTGACTATCATGTCTGTGGAGTAGTGAATGTTATTCTTTTTTGGTATTCAATAAATTGAAGTCATCCTTAGGGTACACTTTGTTTATATCTCTAAAATTAGTACATAAATGAATTCTCTATGGTTTTTTACTTACTAGAACATTATTTGAAATCCATTCTGATTAATCTAGCAGTCTAATGAAACCTAATTCCAATTGTTTTTCTAATTCTTTTTTAATTAGGATAGAAATACACAGATGCATTTTTTGCAGCTTTAATTTAAAAAATTTAGCATCTAGATGCATAATAAGTCGATGTAACACTAAAGATGGGTCTAAACTCAGCATGTATGCATAGGACTATGCAAAAATGTCAATGAATTCCTTTAAGATAATGATAATGAATTCACATTCCTCAGTAGTGAGGGATGTACCTAATTAAATTATTTTTGGATCATCATAAGTGTTAATGTTTAATTTTGTGGTATATTCCACAAGGAGTGTAGAGCTATCTTCAAGAATAGTCAGTAATAAATGAAATTAATCTTCTTTACCTACTTGTGAGCCACATGACTCACCCATGTAAGAGTAATTATAATTGACCATGTCTGGTATTGGCCAATTAATAAATTATTTAGGAAAGTCCTAAACCAATCAATCAAAAACCTTATGTTCCTCATAACTAATGTCAAAACCAAATGTAATACTTAGACTTGGTGGACACTAAGCTTATTGAGGATGTAAGTGATCCTCCCCATCTAAGGTCACTTGAAATAGGGTTTCACCCATGAAATCATCTTTTTATTTACTTTTTCCTTGATCCAAAGGCACCCCAAAGAGGTTTTCACTAGAAGATCTCAATGCTTTACTTTTTTTCATGACCAAGGAAGTTTACATGCTCCCCAAAGTAGGCAACAAGGTCCAATGTGAAGTCAAATCCTTATTTATGTTCACCAACTGGAAACCCATCTCTAAGACCCATGAATTAGGAAATTGACTCTTCATTTTGAAATTCATCTAATTTTATGATATAATCTTGCTAGTTCCAATTGATTAGGTTGGGATAATAGAGGAAAAGAGGAGAATGAGAGGTGATGGTAATAATGACATTGACATTAAATAAATTGGTATTGACAATCTCATTATATGTTCTATAATGGGATGTTATGTCATTTTTAGGAGTTTTTTTTATCAATTAATAAATTAGTATCACTCTTGAAATCTATGGGGTCACCCCTAGGTGGTGTGAATCCAAGACCTTGATTTCCTATATGTTTTGCCATGGGAATAAGTTCAATAATGCCTTGTTCCTTTGGCCCTGTTATAGCAGGGAATTGCCCCCTTGTGGGAGAGTTTTTTAGGTTCTCCCACTTCTAGCTATAACCATGGGAACAACCTTAGGATGTGGATGTCCTATGGTGAGGTTGAACCTCTAGGATTTTTAAAGAGGCTAGTTCCTCTCGGTGGATCACCTAAAACTAATGTTGAATTGAAACTTCATGGAGAAAAGGGATCCTTATAAGGATATCTAAGAAATGCACCAATTTAAAATGGGAAACTCCCATAAATTTGAAACCACACTAATTCTATAGAGGACAATACTGGATTACACAACCTCAAGATCAAGCTAGTTGCATAAATATTTCATGGAGGAGGTTTAGGAAAGTGATGAATGCAAATAGAGAGGAGTTATAAGACTCACTGTAAGTTCACATTAATGGTGGAAATAACACTTAATCTCACCTACAAACAACCTTAAAAAATCCTTAAATAAGGTCAGAAAGGAGGACCATGGATGAGGAAGACTCTCCTTCACACAATCCCATAGTACGTAACTCAATAGACACAAGTCCAAGGCAAGAGACAGGCAAAGAAAAATCCCTTATTTCATAAGAGGTGGTTCTTACAAATGATTGATAGGGTTGAGCCTAAATAGTTGAGCATAGCTTGTGATATCTCTAAGAGCATCTCATCTCCCAGGAAGATAAAAAATGTCTAAAAATTGGGAACCATTACAAAGGCAACTCACGTGATATATATTGAGAATATGAAGAGAGAGAGAGAGAGCTACATGGAAAGAGAGAAAAATTAATATATGACCACTAATGTCATCCTCCTTTACCATGAAACATGTCACCTAGGATTACCACACAACCTCCTTGAGCCAATCCTATATTCAAGTCTCTTTTGGTGGAGTTAAAAGAAGTCATGTTGTGGGTAGCTGGACATATTTTCCTAGCATAACTACATTTATATTTACATTTAAATGGCATGAAATCTTCCACTTTTGCATGTCTTATTTGAATAAGGACATGGGTCTTCATACCTGAGAGTTCAAACTAACCCATGTTATTCCTATGTTTGGATGGCTGTTTATCGAGAGCCAACCATATTGAAGGATGAGAGCCTTCATAAATTTCTAGCTACCAGCCACTTGGACTCTCCTGTGCTCATTGGTCATCCTTGTGCCCCTTTCCCTTTGTTGATTGGCCCTTTCTACTCTAGCTTATGTCACATGGTAGCCTTTCATTCACCTAATCATGATTCTTGTGTTGCTGGACCAAGCTTAAGTCAAGCACTTGAATAATCCTAATTTATTCTATGCAGAGTAATTTGGGTTCTTTGATCTCCCCAACTTTAGACTTTCATATATCCTTTACCTATCAATATTTTAAAGTAAAGTACTTGGAGAAACCTGATTTACTCTATGCAGAGTAATCTACATTTTCCAAGTTTACTTACTTTGGAATTTTGAGGTCCTCTTACTTATTTTGAGTTTTGAACTACTCACAATTATGAAGCAATTAAGTAGTGCACCCCTAAAAACCCAAAATACATCACGTAGACCAAATCAGGCTTTCCAAACCTTCTTACTTACTTTGGGGTTTCAACTGCTAATTACTTATAAAATTTTAAGTAGTACTCCTTAGAGAACTCAAAATACACTGCCTAGACCAAATTGGGATTTCCAAGCCCCACTACGTACTTACTTCAGACTTATCATTACTAGTTACTCATGAAATGAAATAAGTTATGCTACCTAGGAAACCCAAAGTTGTCTCCTTTGGAAATCCCAAAGAGTTCCTAATGAGATAACCTAAAGCCTTCTATTCAAGACCATTTCAGGTCTTTAACACCTTATTACTTACTACTTTAGATCTTTGTAACTCTGAAACTTATAAAACCATTTAAGTCATGGGCTGACAAAAGTCTAAAGTCTTCTAAAGACTTGCCATTTCCTGCTTGAAAGTCTATATTCTCACATTTGGAAAAAAATTGGTATGTAGGGCAAAAAATGGCCAATTTTTTTGGCAATTTGTAGGGAAGAATGTCTGTTATGCTTGAAAACCTAGCTCACTTGCCTTGCCTAGTCTATTGGGCTTGGAGTTACTACTTTCTTTGACAATGCTGGATGAAACTAGATACAAAGCTGACCCTTGCTAGAACTTTCTCTTGAAGTAATGAAGACAATACAAAACAAAGAGCCCAAGGCACTTAAAGAAAAGAAACTAACCTAGAATAAAGTAAAGACAACAAAAAAATGTGCTTGAAACAACACTTGGAGTAATTTGAATAAGACTAATCTAATATATACACCCTAAAACTATGTGTAACTTTCCTCCTAGATCAAATTTAAAGTTTGACACTTTTCTTGCATCATGAGATAAGAGATTGAATAAGGCATGCAACTTCTTGACTCCTGATCTTGATGCCTACCTCTTCTTTGTTGCAACTATTATCTTCTTTGTCATCATGCTACATGAGAACCAAATAACTCCAAATAGGCTAGCTATGTAAATTTAGATAGTATCAAATTCCTCATATGGCTCCTTAATTGCAACCTCCAATAGTAGTTCAACAAGGCATACCTCTTTGATTTTTATGGTGTCTTCAGTATAACTAGGCTTGTTCTTTATTTCATGTTTTTTGGGCTTACCAAGGAGTTGATAGCTCATTCTAAAGATCTGAAACAAGTCCCTGTCTGCAATGGACTATTGAGGTGGTAGAGTTGAAAGGTTGCACACTCCATCCCCTTTGATTTGCTTGACAAGGTAGCCCTTCTTGGTTAAAACCAAGTCATAATTGCCTTGGAAAAGAACATAACCAACTCTCAAGATCTCAAATAAGTCCTTAAATGAGCCCTCTAACTGATTGGAAACCTCTAGCTACTCCATAAGTTCATCAGTTTGATCAACTACTTCATTCATTTCCTCATCCCTTTTATCACATGGTAGATCATCTAGGGAATTGATAGCATTAACCCCTTCATTCTTTATATAAGGTGGTAGCTTTTCATCCTCAATAGTGTAGTCTACTTTATGCACTAATACAAAAGAGTCTTCAACATGTTCTCCTTCATTCAAGAAGGCTGCTTTGATCTTTTGCAGACCAAGGAGGTACCATATGGTGATTTTTTTTATCATAGTTTCTCATGATATCCTCCTCCTTAGCCTCTTTGGATGCATCTCTTTTGTTTTCCTCATAGAGGAGAGGCTCTTTCTCAAAGAGTGGCATAATAGGCTCTTGAAAATGCTCAACAAGGTGAGAAAGGTTTAGGGAAGCTACTATAAGTTCCTAATTTTGTTCCTGAAGCTACTCTACTTGGATCAACCTCACCTCCTCTTCTTGATTCTTTGTTTCTTGAATGGCTCTCCATGAAGGAAAGGCTCTAGGATTATGAGGGGAAAAGAAAGGAGGATACAAGGTTTCTTATCTAATTTTAGGAAACACCACCTCCTCCATTTCCCCACTACTTTGTATAAATTTCTAAAATGAAAAGATGGAAAAGATAGAGGCTCTTGAGGTGGGAGGGATGGGGGTTGAAAGACCTTTGATTTACTTGGCTACGTGACTTGGCTCCAAGATGGGAAAAGTAGTGGTTCTACTTTCATCTATTGATTCTGCCTTTCTTCTTCTCTCTTTACCTTTAGTTTCAACTCTCTGATTTTATTTTCTATATTCTATTGAAATATATCCTCCTTAAGGTGATCAAGAACAAAAGAAGGTTCTTAAAGAGGGATGAATTTTTGGACCCAGATGACAAGGTGTTTCACAACAAGTACTTCATTTTTTTGACAACCCCCTTAGATTGATTTCCAAGAAGGAAAAGACTATGGAACATATGATAAACTTGGAATATTTGAAGGAAAACTTGAAATGGTTACCTAAGGAGGAATGGGTGACATATAAGAAGGCTACATAGGTGCATATGTAGGCACAAAAGGTTGGTAGGGCTGGCCCTACTATTCCTCAAGTCCTTCCAGCTTGTCCTCAATGCTCTGAATGTAACCACATATATCCATCATGTCACTAGTGAGGTTGTTCCAATTTTCTCTCTCAATGGGTGCCCATTCTACTTTCATTTGCTGCAATAAATCCCTCACATAATGGATCTGGTGAGTAGGTACATTTTGGCTATAACACTTTTGTGAACACAACTCTAGTGCATGCTTGGCTCACTACAGTTTGCCTAAGTGTTGGTATAGATGGCTCATGATAGGGCTGATGAGGAGCAATATTTTGATTGCATTATTTATATGGATGATCATGTAAATATTCCTACATATATGGATCATAAGGAACTTTCCAAGGTTCATCATAACATTGATACAAATCTTGGTAGGGCTAATTGAGCTCATATAGATCATGAAGATCATACTGGGGCTATTAATAAGGAGGTGAATAATAGGAATATTCACCATAGATGTTCATGTTAGCCTCATAAGTTAAGTAGGAATTGATTAAATATTCAAAGAGATAAACTTAGTCTACTCATAACCAAGATCTTTGATTTGGAGTCACCAATGGCACTAATACTTGCTTTCAAAAGCAAATAATGATGATCAGACACTTGGGCTACTTAAACCAACTGATAGATGCTCAAAGTTGCCATTGATGTTTACTGAATACATCCAAAGGATGATATTGTTGACCCAATTTTGTCCCTCAGGCAAAATCTCGGTCACCTTCTACACCTGCTTTATATGGCCAGTCATTTTGGGTTGCAAGGTCCATCTTTAGGGTTCAATAGCTCTGTTTCAGAGCATTGGTTCATCGGCCTTGTTCGTTGACGTTCACGGTAGCGAAAGGCAGAGTCTTCAAACATTCACACAATAAGAGAGGAAAAGAGCAGGGGCATTTAACACTAAGGCAAAAGAAGGGTAGAAAAAATGTAGAGGGTGACAAAATCGCTGCCCATAACACTGGCGGGTAAAAAAGAGACCACCTACACACAAGAAATGGGTGGAAAAATTGCCGCGTGAAGCAGTCGGTGGAGAAAAAGAGGCCATTAACATCGGCTGACATCGGCAAAACTGCCGTGGTCGGCAGCTTAAATCGGCTGACATTGGCAAAACTGCCATGGTCGATAGCTTATCAACCGACGTCGGTATAAGTCCTGTGTGAAGTCCATGAAAGTGGGCAGTAAATTCACCGCCCACAATAACAGGTGGTAAAAAACCCCTATAGAGCACAGGAAAAAGCTTGCCCAGCCACCGGAGGAGAAGACCAACACGCAAAATGAGGCAAAAAGCATGGTCTTGGTAGACTTATGACATCAGCTATAGTGTTTTTTCACTCTTCCCAATGAGACTCCTCTTGGCTCTTCCCATATAAATACATAGACTTGGTCATTTATAGGAGGATCTTCCCCAATTTTATAAAGAGCACTGCTCTACAAATTCTCCACTTGAATCAATAAATACAGTCTTTTACCTCCATCTTGGATTGATTTTCTATGTACATCATGAGTATTATTTGTGTTTAGTCATTATCTTCCATGATTTCACAGGTAATGCCAACAAACTAGCTATCTACAAGGCATCAGTTCTGCAGCTGAAAGGAGAAGAGCAATACTTGAGAAAGACAGGATAGAGTAAGTTGCTTGTAAGTGTGCATTTCACAGCACCTCAGTAAACTTTTGTTATGTATTTTCCATTATAGCCTCCCTGTTAGTCTCAGTAGCCTAGTTCTTCTGCCAGATGTGTAGAGTATACTTGCATTTCCCTTGATTTTGAGAGTGGATTCTTGAAGGTCAACCCTTTATTTTGGTGTATCACCTCTTCTAGATTAGGTTGTTTGCTTTCTTGTACTTCCTTCCTTTTTCATCCCCACCAGTATATCTATATTTTTGCATTGCTTAAAACAAACAAGATACATCAGAGGGAACTAGCCCATATCTAGAGACTCTCCTCTCTTGCTTCGCCGTCCCACAGGTGAGAGAGGAGTTTCCATGTTGTGGGGAGAGGGTAGGAATCCATTCTCCTGCCACTGGATGCACTTTTCAGTGTCAACAGTTTTGGCACACCCAGTGGGACTCCAAGTTTTTAATCAAAAAAGTTGCAGGGTTACTCGCTGATCCTGTTACAGTAGAGGAACCACCAATACAACACCGTGCGCGTCAACAATTTTGGCACACCCAGTGGGATCGTATTTTTATCAGTTTCTAATGCAATAGTATTTTAGGATTGATGCTGGTCCTACTACTGTCATTTGAAAGATTTTCTAGCATCTGGTGACTCCACTGGTAAGAGCTCAGTTCTTTATTTTTAAGACCAGTCACTTAAACTTCTATACCAAAGGTTACCACAAGGTCAGCTTCAAGAGGGGTCCCTTTTGTTTTCATTGAGCTGCCTTTAAACTCTACTAAAAGGCTCAGGTTTGAAAGAACTCACCCTTATCCACTAGTAAACCCTCCTAGACTTGTTGCTAGGAACACCAACCCAGCTCAACCACAAATACAACCTGTTCCAGCCATGGCATTGCCTTTTGCAGCTTTTTGCGGTGAGAGCCCCTTAAACCTCCCATGCTATGACCCAATTCCAGGAACAGCTTTAAAAAATGTGCCATCTTTTGATGGAGTGGGACCTATTACAGTTGTTTGAGCATATCAAGAATATTGCCAACCTTTGCAATATTCACAACATAACAGAAGAAAACATTGCCATCAAACTGTTAGCCTTGTCTCTGAAAGGGAAAGCTCTCGATTGGTACGGCACCTTGCCTGTGAATTCCATACATTTTTGGAATGAATTGGGCACCCATTTAACTGATCATTTTGGAGAAAAAAGTGACGACCTCTCTCTTGCTGAGTAGTTGACGACTATAAAAAGAGCTCCGCACGAGTACATGCAGGACTTCAATACACGGTTTCAAAAGACTTGGGATAGAATTCCCATCCTGGTAAGGCCAACTCCTAGCTACACTTTCTTGTACTATTTAAAAGCATTAAATAGTGACATTGCTACGATGATCCAATCTATGGGAGGACATATACTGCCAGCTACGTATGACATTGCCATTGCGGCCGAAAATTGCTTGATTCAAGCTGGGAAAATTGCCCCTAGGCCTCATATGCCACTTTTCCCAGAACCGCTGCCCCCAATTCAGGCTGTCACTCCCACAATTGCTCCCCTACCTATCATTGAGAAGCCAGCTGCTATTCCATCCAATGTATTAAATGAAGTTAAGGGCCTGTTGTAGAGCATGTCAAATAAACTTGTTTCCCTTAAAAGACAGCAAGCTCAAAGCAACAAGCCAAACCAGGGTTATCAAAATTATGGCCATGCCCCTAGACCCCCCTTTCAAAATTATAACCAAGGTCAGGGGCAGCTCACTACAACCAGGCCTTATCAAAATTATAACTCAGGCCCCTCTTCATCATCTAAAGCCATGGTGCCTACTCAGAACAATCTAGTGCAGGAGCAGCCAGGTTGTTCAACCATGGGACAAGGTCAAGAGCAGGCTGTCCACATGAATGATATGATGAATTTTTTCTAGAATTCAAAAAATCAAGCTGCTGATTTTTCTCAATTTTTTGAGTTTTCAGCTCAGCCCAGCACAAGTAACAATCAAACTCAATCGGATTCTACCCTGATAAATCATGAAGAGGGCGAGCTCTGTGCAATTAATCATAGGGGCACTGCAGACAATCAAGCTAATTGCATTGCAGCTAACACGAGATTTAAAAGAAGAGAAATTGGAGAAGTGCAAGCTTCCCCTTAGGCAGCAACGAATCCTCCATCACACCCATTTCAAAGGGCCCCAATTTCCAGACAACTGTTTGCACCTCTAGCTCCCCAGTCTACAGCTCCCGCTCGGATCAACCCAAAGGAAAGTATGAAGGGAATCAGCCCCCAAGTTAATATAATTGATCAAATAAAGAAATTGCATGTGAGCATTTCTCTATGGGATTCATTGTCTCTTCCAGGACAAAAGGAGGTATTTAAGAAAGAATTGCATGAGCTAGATCGCCAGGCCATCCCAACGGACACTAATAACGTCCTAATAACAAATGGGTAGCCTTCTGCTTCAGATCAGGTAAAGAAAGAAGAAAGGAATCCCCCTTTTTATGTATCTCTGATCATGGGGGGTTTCTTAGTACATAATTGCATAATTGATAGCGGGGCCAGCACTTCAGTAATGCCCAAGTGCATTGTCGATAAGATGGGGTTAAAATACGAAGCCATGAACAAGGGAGTCTTGAAACTAGATGGGACACCTGCAAAGATAGTCAGGATCTTGAAAGGATTGAGTCTAACACTGCATGCCTGCCCGACATTCTCAATCCCCCATGATATAGTGGTAGTGGATGTTCCTCCATATTTCACAATCTGTTTGTCTAGGAACTTTACGTCCAAGATAGGTGGCTATCTGGCAGCAAATTGGTCATATCTAGTTTTCAGAACCAAATACGGGACCAAAGTAAAAATCAAGTTTGAGCCACTCTACAAGGACCACCTAGATCCCTATTCACCGAAGGCGGTGAACATCAATTACACTATCATTAATCCAGAAGACTCTCAGACAGACAAATCTTCATCTTCTAATCTTGAAGGAGTCGCAGATCTACTCTTGGATGAGTGGGGAAGCGATAACTTCGAGCATGATCCTTATAAGTTTATTGAGGAGGCAGACCTTGGCATCTATTGCTTGCATGAAGAAAGCACTGTCATGCCCAATATAATGAAGGAGAACAAAGAAGACCTTGGCCTGTGGCAGCTATACTTTGACGGTTGCTGGTGGTGGGGCAATGTTAGTCTCCCCTTCTAAAGAAAGGTAATTTTCAGCTTTCCATTTTCAGTTCTCTTGCACATGTAATATTACAGAATATGAGTCTTTGATTCATGGACTTGAGTGGGCAAGAAAGAGAGGGATCAGGGAATTGCAAATCTTGGGGGATAGTGAACTAATAGTGAACCAAATAAGAGGCCTGAACCTAACCAAGAACTCCTTGCTGAAGTCTTACAAGCATAGAGTCTGGGACTTGATGGAAGATTTCCTTGCTCTTAACATTACCTCGATCCCTAGAGAACAGAATAAGCAGGCTGACAGGCTAGCAGCTGTTGGCACCCAATTTGATGTTTCAAAAGAGATAAGTAGAGATTGTGGTTCACGCCATTTAAAAGTGATGGTTCAGCCTTCAATTCTAGACAATGTTACAAATTGGCAAGTCTTCAAAAGTGACCAAGAAATAGCTCTCTTCCTACAAGAAGAAGCTGAGTTCGCGGTCCATAATCAAGCGAAATTGCAATAGCAATATGGAGATCAGATTGTTCAATTGAAGAACAATAAACTTCCTAAGGGTCTGGTCACACTTGAAAGTATTTTCAATGGAGAGGACCAACTAAGAGATGACAAAGCATGCATCACTACCAAAGAGGAGAATTATGAAAAAGTTGAAATCTTCAAGGACAAGTTGTTGGCACTTGGTAAGGTCTGCATGTTTCAAGAAAGGCAGGCTTTCATTCTACTATGTCAGGAGTTCACCGATATTTTTGCCTAGAATTATAGCGATTTGAAAGGCTTTGATCCAAGACTCGCCCAACACACCATTGAATTAGAAGAAGGTGCAAAACCAGTCACGCAAAAATAGAGGCCTGTTAATCTGATGATCGAGCTCCTTATGCAGAAAGAATTGGTCAAGTTGATTGAGTCTGGCATTATATTTCTGATCAAACATTCTTCATGGTTGGCCAATTTGGTTCCAGTTGGAAAGAAAAATGGGGAGATCAGGCTGTGCGTCAAATTCAGAGACCTTAATAAAGTCTCTTTAAAATATCATTATCTCCTTCTGAACATGGAGCAAACCCTCCAAAAGGTAACTAGTTCCGAATGCTTCTCCCTCCTGGATGGTTATTCAGGATATAATCAGATTCTGGTTTGAGACTGCAACCAATACAAAACATCCTTCACCACTAAATGGGGAACGTTCACCTACCAAAAGATGCCTTTTGGGCTATCCAATAGTGGTGCTACCTTCCAACGAGCCATGGACATGGCTTTCAGTGGTTTGATAAATAAGAACGTGCTGGTGTACCTTGATGATATAACAGTTTTCTCTAAGGAGGCAGGACAGCATATGAAGCACCTCAGGCAGATTTTTGAGAGGTGCAGGGAATTTGGCATCTCCCTAAATCCAAAGAAATGTGTATTTGCGGTTCATGAGGGGAAACTTCTTGGCCACATTGTGTCCAAGGAAGGTTTGTCTATTGACCTAGAGAGAGTCCGCTCCATTCTGGAGATGTCCCTACCAAAGCACAAGAAAGGCCTTCAGAGTTTCTTTGGCCGGATAAATTTCATTCGGAGGTTCATTTCGAACTTTGCTGAAATAGTTAAACCCCTAACCTCTATGCTAAGGAAGAGTGAATAATTCAGGTGGACAATGCCAAGCAAGGACAGCTTTGAAGCTATCAAACATGCTTTGACCCAGGCTCTCACTCTAATCAGCCCTGACTTCAACAAAAACCTCAATCTCTATACCTTTAGCAATGGAGAAGTAATATCTGCTATGCTTACCCAAGCAAACAGTGATAACCTCGAGCAACCACTCACCTTCTTTAGCCAAGGGTTAGAGGACTTTGAAATCAGGTACACCTACGTAGAGAAGCAAGTCTTGGTAGTAGTGCGCAGCCTGAAGAAATTTAGATATATGTTGTCGAACAGCAAGATCCATCTCATGGTTCCACATCTTGGTGTTAAAGATTTCTTGACCAATTGAGACTTAAATGAGAAAAGAGCGGGATGGATCACCAAAGTGATGGAGTACGATATAGACATCAAAATCACCAAGTTGGTAAGAGGAAGGGGCCTGTGTGAACAGCTAGCAGTAGATTTGAGACAAAAGGGTGAAGACAGCTTGATGATCCATGACGTAACCACTACAGAAGAACTAGCTGTCATAAGAGATTGGACGATGGACATGAGGTGCTTCCTTCTTATGGGCGAATGTCCACAGGGTCTCAGTAGGGCCAGAAGAAGGTATTTTAAACTTCAGTCCCTTCCTTACATTTTGATTGATGGAGTATTATTCAAGAAGGATCTCTCTAGGGTTCTCCTAAGATGCATTGACCCCAGTCAGGTTGACAAGGTATTGGCTGAGTTTCACGAATGGCCAGCAGGCAGCCATTTTGCCCCTAAGACCACAACAGCAAAAATAATGAGAGCTGGCTATTTTTGGCCCACTCTTTTTAAGGATGCTTATACCTGGGTAAGGAAGTGCCAGAAGTGTGCACTTTTTGATGGAAAGTAGCGATTGGCTGCCATGCCCCTACAACCCATTCAAGTTGAACAACCATTCATGCAGTGGGGCCTGGATTTCATAGGGATGATCAATCCTCCCTCCAGTGCTGGACACAAATGGGTCCTGACTGCTATGGATTATTTCACTAGGTGGGTGGAAGCCATTGCTTTGAAAGAAGCAAATAAAAGCGTAGTCCTGGATTTCTATGAGGACTTAGTGACACGTTTTGGGGTCCCAGCCACTATAATTTCAGACAATGCCTTGGCTTTTTTGGGAACCAAAACTAGTGTATGGGCGCTAAGGTATGGTATATACCTCAGCACTTCATCAAATTACTACCCACAAGGAAATGGGCTGGCTGAGTCCACCAACAAAAATCTGATCAAGATTATAAAGAGGACCATGGAAGAAAATCAGAAAACTTGGCATGCCAAGCTAAAGACAGCTCTATGGGCCGATCGAATCACTCTGAAGAGATCAATCAGAAATTCTCTATATACGCTTGTGTATGGAAGGGAAGCAAGGCTTCCTATCTCACTCAAGTTGCCAGCATTAGACCTTGCTCATCAGCTGCAGCTAGAAGAAGGAAGCAGCATGGAGGTCAGATTGTGTGAACTAATGGAGCTCCAGGAGGTAAGGAATCGGCCCATGGTCTCTATGATCAGTCACTAACATCAGGTGAAAAGACATTTTGACAAGAAGTCTTCGTCAAAATTTTTTTCCGAAGGAGACATTGTCCTAAAATGGGACAAAGATAGAGCTAAGCCCGAAAAACATGCAAAATTTGATGCCCTCTGAAGCGGTCCTTACATGATTACTCAGTGCAAGCAGCATAACACGTTCCAACTCTCCAGGTTAGACAGCGAAGAATTGCGTATCCCAGTCAACGAGATACATCTAAAGCATTTCCACTAATTTTTTTTTGGTTTGGCTGTACATAGTTTTCAGTTGTTTTTCTCCCGCTTTCCCTAAGTGCAATTTGCACAGTTAGTTGTTTTTAGCTTTGTGTGTTTCCCTTTGGGGGTAAATTCTATGTATTTGATTCTGGGATCTCGAAATCTATGGAGAACTCTCTTCAAAGTTTCCATCTGACTCTGCACCCAATGGAATGTAAGGTAACTGGGTTCTAAGCATAACAGGCACACTTACCCTGTGAGTCGCCAATTTGTTGACCCAATTTTGCCCCTCAGGCAAAATCTCAGTCACCTTCTACACCTGCTTTACATGGCCAGTCATTTTAGGTTACAAGGTCCATCTTTAGGGTTCAATAGCTCCATTTCAGAGCATTGGTTCATCGGCCTCATTCATTGACGTTCACGGTAGCGAAAGGCAGAGTCTTCAAATGTTCACACAAGAAGAGAGGAAAAGAGCTGGGGCATTTAACACTAAGGCAAAAGAAGGGTAGAAAAAATGTAGAGGGCAGCAAAATCACTACCCAAAACATTGGTGGGTAAAAAAGAGACCACCTACACACAAGCAATGGGCAGCAAAATTGCCGCGTGAAGCAGTCAGTGGAGAAAAAGAGGCCATTAACATCGGCTGACGTCGGCAAAATTGCCGCAGTCGGTAGCTTAAATCAACTAACATCGGCAAAACTACCATGATCGACAGCTTATTGGCTAACATCAGTAGAAGTCTTGCATGAAGTCCATGACAGTGGGCGGTAAATTCACTGCCCACAATAACAGGCGGCAAAAAACCCCTGTAGAGCATAGGAAAAAGCCCACCTAATCATCGGAGGAGAAGACCAACATGCGAAACGAGGCAACAAGCATGGTCTTAGCAGACTTATGACATCAGCTACAATGTTTTTTCACTCTTCCCAATGAGACTTCTCTTGGCTCTTCCCATATAAATACACAGACTTGGTCATTTATAGGAGGATCTTCCCCAATTTTGTAAAGAGCACTGCTCTACAAATTCTCCACCTGAATCAATAAATACAGTCTTTTACCTCCATCTTGGATTGATTTGCTGTGTATGTCATGAGTATTATTTGTGTTTAGTCATTATCTTTCATGCTTTCACAGGTAATGCCAACAAACCAGCTATCTACAAGGCGCCGGTTCTGCAACTGAAAGGAGAAGAGCAATACTTGAGAAAGACAGGACAAAGTAAGTTGCTTGTAAGTGTGCATTTCACAGCACCTTGGTAAAATTCTATTATGTATTTTCCATTATAGCCTCCCTGTTAGTCTCAGCAGCTTGGTTCTTCTGCCAGATGTGTAGAGTATACTTGCATTTCCCTTGATTCTGAGAGTGGATTTGGAAGGTCAACCCTTTATTTTGGTGTATCACCTCTTTTAGAGTAGGCTGTTTGCTTTCTTGTACTTCCTTCCTTTTTCATCCCCCCCAATATATCTATATTTTTGCACTGCCTAAAACAAACAAGATACATCAGAGGGAACTAGCCCATATCTAGAGACTCTCCTCTCCTGCTTCGCTGTCTCACAGGCGAGAGAGGAGTTTCCATGTTGCGGGGAGAGGGCAGGAATCCGTTCTCCTGCCACTGGGTGCACTTTCCAATGTCAACAGATATATAAAAGAACAACATCAAAAATACTTTCACTACTTTGGACCTTGGTCCCATCAAGCGTGCTAGAATTGCTATAATGGCAAATGGGAGCCTTTATAAATTTCCATCTACCAGCCACTTGTACTCTCCCATGCTCATTAGTTGTCCTTATGGAACTTGAACTTTGCTAATTGGGTAACCCTTTTTGCTCTAGCTTATGCCATGTGGCATCCTTTCATTCACCTAATCATGACTCTCATGTTACTATACTAAGCTTAAGTCAAGCACTCGAAGAATCCCAATTTACTCTATGTAGAGTAATTTAGGTTCTTTGATCTCCCCAACTTTGGACTTTCCCATATCCTTTAGTTATCAAGTTTTTTAAGTAAAGTACTTGGAGAAACCCAATTTACTCTATGTAGAGTAATTCAAGTTTTTAAAGTTTAGTTACTTTGGACTTTTGAGGTCCTCTTACTTATTTTGAGTTTTTGACTACTCACAAGTTACAACGTAATTAGGTAGTGCACCCCCAGAAACCCAAAATACACTACCCAGACCAAATCAAGATTTCCAAACTTTCTTACTTGATTTGGGGTTTTGATTGCTGATTACTTATAAAGTTTTAAGTAGTGCTCCTCATAGAACCCAAAATACACTGCCCAGACCAAATCAAGCTTTCCAAGCCCATCTAATTACTTAATTTGTACTTATCATTACTGATTACTCATGAAGTGAAATATGTTATGCTCCCCAGGAAACTTCAAGTTGTCTCCTTTGGAAAACTTGAAGACTTCCCAATGAGATAACCCAAAGCCTTCTATTCAAGACCATTTCAGGTCTTTAACACCTTGTTACTTACTACTTCAGAGCTTTGTAACTATACAACTTATAAAACCATTTAAGTCATGGGATACCAAAAGTTTGAAATATTCTAAAGACTTGCCATTTCTTGCTTAAAGTCTATCTTCTCACACTTGGGAAAAAATTGGTATGTGGGCCCAAAAATGACCAACATTTTTGGTGACTCATAGGGAAACATGCTTGCTATGATTGAGAACCCAACTCACTTTCCTTGCCTAGTCCATTGGGCACGGAGTTACTTCTTTCTTTGACAATGCTAGTTGAAACTAGATACAAAGCTAACCCTTATTGGAACTTCCTCTTGAAGCAATGAGGATATTATAAAACAAAGTACCTAAGGCACTTAAAGAAAGAAACTAACTTATAACAAAGTAAAGACAACAAACAAATGTGATTAAAACAACACTTGGAGGAATTTAAATAAGACTAATCTAATATATACACCCTAAAACTATGTGTACCTTTCCTCCTAAATCAAAATAAAATTTGATACTTTTTTGGCATCATGCAATAAGAGATTGAATAAGGAATGCAACTTCTTGACCCTTGGTCTTGATGCCTACTTCTTCTTTGTTGCAACTGTCAGTTTCTTTGTCATCATGCTCAATGAGAACCAAGTAGCTCCAAATAGGTTAGCTATGTGAATTTAGATAGTCTCAAATTCCTCATATGGCTCCTTAACTACAACCTCTAATATTGGTTCAATAAGGCATACCTATTTGATTTCTATGGTGTCTTTAGTAGGACTAGGCTTGTTATTTATTTCATGTTTTTTGGGCTTATCAAGGAGTTGATAGCCCATTCTAAAGATCTAAAACAAGTCCCTATCTATAATGGACTCTTGAGGTGGTAGATTTGAAAGGTTGCATACTCTATCCCCTTTGATCTACTTGACAAGGTTGCCCTCCTTGGCTGTAACCAAGTTATAATTGCCTTGGAGAAAAACATAGCCAGCTCTCAAGATCTCAAACAAGTCCTCAAATGAGCCCTCCAACTAATTAGGAACCTATAGCTACTCTATAAGTTCACCAATTTGATCAACTATTTCATTATCCCTTTTATAACATGGAAGCTCATCCAAGGAATTGACAGCCTTAACCCCTTCATTCTTAATATAAGGTGGTAGCTTTACATCCTCAATAGTGTAGTCTACTTCATGCACTACTACAAAAGAGTCTTCAATATGTTCTTCATTCAAGAAGGTTTCTTTGATCTTTTGCAAACCAAGGGGGGACTTTATGGTTATTTCTTCCTTATAGTTTCTTGTGATATACTCCTTAGCCTCTTTGGATGCATCTCTTTGGTTTTACTCATAGAGGAGAGGCTCTTTCTCAAAGAGTGGCATAATAAGCTCTTAAAAATGCTAAAAAAGGTGAGAAAGGTTTAAGGAAGCTACCATAGGTTACTAATTTTATTCCTAAAGATGATCTACTTGGATCACCTCACCTCCTCTTCTTGATTCTTTATTTTTGAATGGCTCTCCATGAAGGAAATGTTCTAGGCTTTTGAGGGGAAAGGAAAGGAGGCTGCAAGGTTTCTTGTTTGATTTTAGGAAATACCACTTCCTCCTTCTACCCACTACTTTGAATAAATTTCCAAGATGGAAAATATGGAAAAGACATAGGCTCTTAAGGAGGGATGGATGGGGGTTGAAAGACCTTTAATTTACCTGGTTGCATGACTTGGCTCCAAGATGAGAAAGGTAGTGGTTCTGCTTTCATCTACTGATTCTACCTTTCTTCTTCTTTCCTTGCCTTCAATTCTAACTCTTTGATTTGATTTTCTATATTCTCCTGAAATAGATCCTCCTTAAGGTGATCAAGAACAAAAGAATGCTCGTTAAGAGGGATACAGTTTTGGACCTAAATGGTAGGCTATTCCACAATAGGCACTTCATTTTTTTGACAACCCCCTTGGAAGGATTTCTAAGAAGGAAAAAACTATAGAACATATGATAAACTTGGAAAATTCAAAGGAACACTTGAAATGGTCACCTAAGGAGGAATGGGTGACACATAAGAAGGCTATAGAGGTGCATATGTAGGTAGAAAAGGTTGGCAAGGTTGGCCCTGCTTTTCCTCAAGTCCTTTTAGCTTATCCTCAACACTCTAAATGTAACTACATATATCCATCATGTCATCAATGAGGTTGTTCCAATTTTCTCTCTCAATGGGTGCCCATTTTGCTTTCATTTGTTGCAATGAATCCTTCACATAATAGATCTGGTGAGTAGGGACATTTTGGCCATAACACTTTTGTGAGCACAACTCTAGTGCATGCTTATCAAGGCTCACTAAAGTTTGCATAAGTGTTAGTATAGATGACTCATGATAGGGTTGATAAGGATTAGTATTTTGATGGGCTTGTTCATATGGATGAGCAGGGCAATACTCCTGCATATATAGATCATGAGGAACTTGCTAAGGTTCATCTTAGCCTTAATAGAAATCTTGGTAGGGCTCATTGAGCTCATATGGATCATGAGGATCATACTAGGGCTGCTAATAAGGAGGTGAATAATAATAATATTCACCATAGCTATTCATGTTAGCCTCATAAGTCAAGTGGGAGATGATTAAATCTTCAAAGAGACAAACCCGGTCTGCTCATAACCAAGAGATTTGATTTGGAGTTGCTAATGGTGCTAATACTTACTTTCAAAATCAAATAATGATGATCAGGTACTTAGGTTACTTAAACCAATTGATAAATGCTCAAATTCACCATTGATGTTTGTTGAATGCCTCCAAAGGTTGATATGTAAAAGAACAACATCAAAAATTGTTGAATGCCTCCAAAGGTTGATATGTAAAAGAACAACATCAAAAATACTTTCACTGCTTTGGACCTTGGTCCCATCAGGCATGCCAGAACTGTTATAGCATAGAATTGCACCATTATGGGAGAGTTTTTTAGGCTCTCCCACTTCCATCTATAAGCATAGGAACAATCTCAGGATGTGGGTGTCCTATAGTGAGGTTGAGCCTCTAGGATTTTTAAAGAAGCTAGTTCCTCTCAGTGGATCACCTAAAACTATTTAAATGAAACTTCATGGGGAAAAGGGTTAGATGGGAAAAAGGGCTCCTAAGAAGGATAACTAGGTGATGCACCAATTTAAAATGGGAAACTCCCATAAGCTTAAACCCACACTAATTCTATAGAGGAAAATACTGGATTACACAACCTCAAGATCAAGCTAGTTGCATAAATATTTCATGGAGGAGGTTTAGGGAAGCGATAAATGAAAATAGAGAGGAGTTCTAAGACTCACTAGAAGTTCACATTAATGATAAAAAGAACACTCAAATAGACCTAAAAATAGCATCTAAAAATACTTAAATAAGGTTAGAAAGGAGGACCATAGATGAGGAAGAGTCTCTTTCATGCGATGCTATAGTACATAGTTCAACAGACACAAGTCCAAGGCAAGAGACATGCAAAGAAAAAACCTTTATTGCATAAGATGTGGTTCTTAAAAATTCTTGGCAAGGTCAAGCCTAACGAACTGAGCATATCTTATGATATCTCTATGAGAGTCTCATCTCCCAAGAAGATAAAAATGTCTAAAAATTGGGAACCATTACAAAGGCAAGTCACGTGATATATATAGAGAACGTGAAGAGAGAGAGAGAGCTTCATGGAAAGAGAGAAGAAGTCATATATGGCCATTATTATCATCCTCCTTTGCCATGAAATACATCACTTAGGATCACTACATAACCTCCTTGAGCCACTCCCACATTCAAGTCTCTTTTGGTGGAGCTGAGAGAAGTTGCATTGCGGGTAGCTAGACATCTCTTCCTAGCATGACTACATTTATCTTTGCATTTAACCAGCATGGCATCTTTAAATTTTGCATGTCCTATCTAAATAAATATGCAGGTTTCCATTCGTAGGATCAACCACACATGAAAAATAGATGAAAGATAAAGAAGAGGAGCAAAAGAAGAAAAATAAGAATATGAAAAAAAGGAAAAAGAGCAAGTAGATAAGGTAGAGCAAGAGGAGCAAATGAAAAATATTAAGGCTGATGTAGTAGTTAAAAAAGTACATCAAAAAAGAGTGAATCCCTATGGAAGATGAGAGTAAGTAAAATGCTAAGAGAAATATACCAAGGACACTACATAATAATCATATTAGACAACAAAGGTCCAATCATAGGCAACTACCAAGGCATAACAAGAGCTAGAGATAAACAAGAAGGCTAAAGTCTCGATTGATACTAAGAAGGATGAATAGATAGATAAACCTATGAATCTAATAGTGGATTTAAAACATCAACTATTTCATGATGCCCCATAGCCTTAAATCATATCACAAGGCTTAGGATTGACATTATAAGGCACACAAGATGAGACATCATAGGATATACCTTAAACAACTAGCTAATGGTTGTGGGATGTTTAAGCCCTACCCCTAAAAAAAACAATGTTCACACTCCCATTTACACAAATATGACACCAATAAACCCAAAACACAAATATTGTGACTTGTCTTTCTTTGACCATGACATGTTAGGAGGCATCATTAGATGTGACCCAACTAACACTAAGAAATTAGGTCGAGGGAGAAATTGAATTTAAAGAGTCTATAGTGTAGAAGGCTCTAGAGATGGAACATACAACTTATAGTTAAGGGAGGAAAAAATTTATTTGAATGATCGATTGGCCAAGGCCACCATGATAATTTATAATAATTATCTAACAATAGTGGTCCATGTCTTGGGAGACTATGTGATGTTTGAAAATAAATAATTCATGACATTGATTTCTCATCTCACCAATGATTAGGTGGTCATGCATAAACTTTTACAGCTCCAAGCATAAGGGTATCACCTAAAAACAAAAGCAAAAATATTTTTTGATCCCCTTGAGGAGTATGACCAAGTTCTAGATAGTTTTGTGTAGCAATACACTCAAACTTTCTGAAGTATGCCTGACTAGAAACAATAACTATAGGATTCACTCAGTGAGGTGTAGTTTGATTTTTCAAAGGTGAATAAGGCCAAAATCATCATGGAATATCAAGTGGCCATGTTGGACCTCATGGATGTTGCACTCAAGGAGTCTCTTAATTCAAGAGACACAATTATGAAAAAGATGATTACATGGTAGAATGAGATGCTTTGTAACATGTTCTTTGACATATAGTATTAAAGGTACATAGACAAATTGAAATAAATATTACAAGACATTCAGCTAAATATCTTTAAAAATAGGGATATTTTTACCACCATAGAGGATAGAAATATTCAAGAAATCATGGAGTGCCAAGATCTGCTACACAATTTGATCAACAGGGTTCAAGATGTCTTAGCTGATTATAAATAATTCAACCAAGATATTTCACACCTAAATAACTTGATTATTGTGATTTCCAATGAGCCACAGTTCATCCCACCAATCAAGATCACACAAGATTTGAAAAATAGGGAGGCATCCAAATTAATGTAGACACAACCTTCAGTACCTAACTCTACATCTACATCATCTTTAGCCATGGTTTTTATAGTGTCATTCTCTTTGCTAACACCATATTTATACACAACATTAGTTGCACTATCATATTCGCAACCTCCTCCAACTCCATCAACACACTCCATTCCTCCTCCATCTTTATAGGTATTGTGAAGTACCAATTTTATAGATTTTTAAATAAATTCAAAGTAAAGAATGCTGAAGCATTAGGTACAGGGCCAAGATGGTTGAAACCCCATAAAGGGTGGCCTCCTAATTATGCCAATATATTGAAATCCCATAAAGGTAGTAGATTGTTATGTTGATTAGTTGAAAACCTAAAAGGGTGGCTAAGTAGTGTGTAAGATGTGAAAATTGATAAACTGTACCTTGCATGATTACCATAAGTAGTGTTTTATGGACTAACCCCTCAACATAAGCAATTATGCCAGCTCCAATAGTAGGCACTCTTATTGCAACTTTATCTTAGGACAAGATAATTATTTAAATTTGAGAAAGTGTTGGTAATATATTAAGACTGCAAATTTTTAGAGTGTAAATGCATGATAAGTGTGTGATGTAAAACACTTTGTGTAACATATATCATTTTGTATGTAGTCAACTTATGTATTTATTCCAAAAAATTGTGGAATACAAAAATAATTATTTGAGATTGAACTTAAAGGATAGAATGCAAAGTGATAGAGCTTTGGAAGTTCTATATAGTTATCAATTGTAAAGGAAAACAGTTCCAAAATATAGATATTAATATAGAGATTAGTTGATGGGTTTTCTATTTTTTTGTATTTTTATGTGCATAGTCTACACTCTATTTTTCTTACATTTTTTTAATTACACAACAATAATTAATGTTCTATATAATTCAAGTCTATGTTTTTTAATAAACATGTAATTTTGAAGTGAATGAATACTCAATATTTCTATATTTTTGTCCATGTTTTGAACTTTTAGCCTCCTTTACATACAAACACACATTAGCATGCTATGATGGGTTTTCCAAGAACCTTTGCTGACACCTTCGATTAAAAAAATTGAATATTTGGAGGACTTTGTAGCTCTCAACTTTAAACAATTATTAAAATGTTGAAGTAAATTTAGTTAAAAATTCATGGAATATGAAAAATAAACCTGTGGTAGAATATGACAAGTCATTCAAGAGTGTGTATAAGGTTTTTATTCAAAAAGGCACACCCTCCTATGTTAAACTTGTTTTTGCTTGAAACAAGGTATTGGTTGATAAATTAACATCCTTAGTTGTGTTTCCATCAATAAAATGATCCTCTTACAAAATATTCTCATTCAATTATACAAATCCTAAGACTAACATATTTGACACAAAAAGAATAAGATAAGATTGGTTTTGAGCTAATATAAGGCCCTTGCATGTTACAGTTGATTTTGTTAGAAATAGGGCATTAGTTTATATATTACCATGCATGGATGTGTTTGTATCAAGCTAAAGAGCCTCTTAAAAAATATTCTCAATAAATTATAGAAAGCCTAAGACACTATGGGGACCATTGCTCTTCGAAAAATAAATAATGATCTATGCCAAGCTGCATAAAACTATTCAACTTATTCCTTTCACATTTATTATTTGAATTCATAGCTTGAATATTTTATTAGAAGCCTATAGAGTGTTTTTGGAAATCACAAAGCATCAACACTAATCTTTATCTGGGTGAACTTCTAGATTGTGATCTAAAATTTATAAAACATTATTATAGTTCACTATCAAAGCATACCTATAAAAGCTATGCACATTAAAATATGGCATGCATCATCACCTTCAATTGGTAACATCATAGTAAGGATTAATTATTTTACATTTCACTTAGTTTTCACACCTCTAAGTAACAAGTAACCACAGGTACATTCACATGTTATTTTCACATCAACATACACACTATCATGCTAAACTCATTATGTCATCTACTAAGGCATTGTTTAAATTATTAAGCATACTCCAAATTTAGAACAAATTACAAAGGAAATATTTTGCATATGCACAATGTTATGCATGTTCATGGTGGAGCTCTATGGCACCTCAAAGACACCTATAAAGACTCCTTTCACTATTACATTATTCTACAACACCATGAGGAATTTGGCACATATTCATGCATCCCACATAGTCTGTGCACTACCAAAACAATACACATAACTCATACAACCTCATGATACCCTTATGTTATTTTTCAATGTCAAGATGAATAAAATTAAGTTTTGAGCTTGACTCAGTGATAATGTATTAACAGTATTCTGCCACGTGGCATACCTAATTTTACTCTCTAAGTATGTGCTAGTTTAGGGATCATGTAGACTATGCAACATGATTGGAAGTAATTACCACATATGCAAGGAAGTTTAACCATTTCTTGGGTAGAGAATGAAATATTATTGTAAATGTTCAATTTCCATAATAGTATGTTGTAACTACTTTCTTGTAGTGATTATGATGTTTCAACATGTTATATGGATTTGAAGTGCTTGGATTCACGTTTGTACACATGTATACTTTAATGAGATTAGGATAGTTGATGTAAAACTCATATTGTTGGGTCCCTTTGGTTTATCAAAATTTTTAATATACTATTAGGTTATGTGTAGGTTAATGTATACCTTATAATTTATATGCATTGGGGTTAGTGCCTTATTATTAGTCAACTTATCCCTATTTCATTTTGATAGGTGTATAAATAAAGATTATCTCTCACATATTCAATTAAAATTCATTATATTTAATCCATTATATTTGAGTATTACTATTTAGGTGTCTTTCAACACCATCAAATATTTATGTTTGATTCTTTTATTTCAGGGTTTTATGTTTGTTTGATTATGTCTCCATAATTAATCTCACATGGTATTAAACTTTAGGCTTATTAAAGTGTAGAAATATAAGTTATAACGAGTTTTTATTATTCTAAGTAAGAAAGATCCATAAGAGAGGGTGTTTCCATGGTCTATGATGTAAAGACGTATTTTATCGATTAAATCATGTAATTTTTTTTAGATCAATATTTTATGTGAACCATAATTATTCTCTTTTTCTTTGACCCCAATCATGGTTCACAAAATATGATTGTTCTCTTTTTATTTGAACTCGATGATGGCTCACAAAATATAATTTGAAATGATCTAAAAATATTTTACATGGTTTAATTAAAAAAATCTATCTATAAAAAAGATTGAATCATTTCTTGAGAAAAAGTATTTTTGGATCTTAGATCTAAATTCATTATAGGATTTAGAAGCACTAAAATAGTGTACAGGTCTCATAATATAATATTTATTTTGTATATAAAAAATTTATTTGTAAAGAATGTCTTCTTCAAAGTTGAAGTCTTTTTTAGATTTGATTGCATTGGTCCATTTTTAGCTTGTCTCATGATGTGTTCATTTTAATGTTTAAAATCAACCTCCAATTTTGGTGTATCTACAATAGTAGGGCGTTCAATAATTAATCATATTGGTGGCCAAGCCAAAGCATATATAGCACAAGGGGTTGGATCAAAGTGACACAAATAAGGTGTGATCATAATGAAAAATCCCTGATGCATCCATAGGGGTTTATGCACATGGGAGTAACCCACTTTGTGTTTGGTCGATGCAAAATAATTTGAGGATAAGTGGCTTAACCCTTATTTACTAATTTAAATGTTTTAAATATATCTATTTAAAAAATGTTGAGATTTATCAATCTTGATTAGTACATTATTTATCTTATTAAAGAGTTCAACATTGATTAATTATTTTCAACTCATTTTTTACAAATTTTTTGTTTCCAATGATAAATGACTTCAATCTAGTTGCAATATTGCATCAGGGTCAAAAAAATATTTCAAGAAAAAATAAATGGGATTCAAACTCTAATATATGTCAACATGTAATCTATATAGTGGGATATATATAGGCTATACTCCATATGTGGGTATAGGCCAAGGGCATGCCCAAGATATCTCAATTTCTCAATGGCCTCATCCAAGTAAAAATAAAAATTGCCATATGATGATAAATATGATGGTAGATTTAAGGTCAACTATTTTTTCACATACTCAATGACAAAAATACACTCGTTTCTCCCACCCTCTTGTCCATTAGTGTAGGTTACACCTCTTTGCATAATAAATAAATGAGAAGCTTCTAAAAAAAGCTACTTCCACAACCACAATGGCTGGGTATAATGAATTTATGAGTACCTTATTAGATAATCCACCTAAATAATTACATGAGAAAGGTAGTCACCTACCCTTATTAATTATATATCTACCATCACTACTTACCATCAATTTTATAAATAATTTCATGTGACTAAGAACTTCATAACAAAAAAATTATCAAATATTTTATGCTTTCATAGTCCATATAAATAAATTATAGTTTTTTGGAATAATTTTGCTCTTCATTTTTACTCAACATTTTGGACCACCGCATGTGATCCTCCATTAGGAGAAAGGATTTATAAATCCTTCATAAATCCTTTTCCCTAATGAAGTATCATGGGTTGTGATCCAAAACATCAAGTAAAAAGAACATAATTAATCTAAAAGACTATAATTTATTTAGAAAAAACTTAGTTACATTACATTAGGAAATATTTTTTGCTTGGAAATATAACATGCCCTCTCCTTAGAAAGCTTTGTCCCTAAAGCACGAGGACAAATTTGAGCTCTATTTTGCATCTTATTTTTTTCCCCTTCGATATGATCATATACAATAAATTTGCATGTGTAAAAGTTTTGAAAATATTCCATTTTGATGAGCTTGATGAACACATTCTATATACTCTAATGTAGATGCTCAATGGAATCATATAAATAAATTTATGCTTCAACCAAGAAACAAAATATATTCAATGTTTTATTATGATTTCCATATATATATATATATATATATATATATATATATATATATATATATATATATATATATATATATATATATATATATATATATATATATATATATATGTATGTATGTATATAATGCAATGAAAGATGTGGTGATTGAAATAATATTATATCAAAAAATTCTAAAGTAGATTTGAGGGAGAGAAGACCAAATAAATCATCATTATTTAAGAAAATAAGTCCATGTAAAAAAAAAATATTTTAGATGAATAGCCTCTTTTATTTATTTTTTACCACCTACAATGATTTATTCCTTAATATTTTTGACAATACATTTCCCTCATTAGAATATTCACTTTGACAAATAAATGATCCATTGAAGAGAAAATTTAGGATCACATTTGACTCGAATGCATCATCCTCATTACTAAACTAATTATATAGAACAATAAATTATAATAGATAGAGTAAAAATAACTTTTTTCATTGCATATTGGAGATTCTTAAAAGGGAAGCCAAAATAAATTACCAAAATCCAATTGAAATAAAACTTCATGCCATTACATGCATTTATCTTCCAAATCTATACATGCATATATTTCATTTTCATATTCTAATTTTACATCCAAATTAATAGTAAATGTACCCAATGAATTATAAAATGCATTCAAAATTAGTTTTTCCACTTCTTTTTTAGTCTTGGTTGAAAGTGGTGTATTATTTATTTTCAACATTATTTTATCAAGCTAGGGGTTTGATAGTGAAAAATAATCATCTTTTAGCTCTTCATTTCCTTTGAATATTTCATATGAAATATGTAAAAATATTCACTTAAATTATTTATAAATTCACTTTGAAAAACTAAATGATATTTCACTTGGATGCTTGAATAAAGAGTTATACTCCAATAATGTCTAATTGGCCATACAAAATGAAAGTACAATAGGCTAAGTGGGCTATCAAGCCAACACACACATGAACACTTCCTATCAAGAGATGGGTTTTAAAAATTATGAACCATCATTATGAATAAATGAGGTGGATTTATTTCCTAACGATGAAGGTAATGTGTATCCCAAGCCTATTTCGTATAGTTCGAACCAGTCTATTCCAAAACCTCCTATCTATTTGTCTGAGATCTACTGGCACAATGATAATGGGGGAGACAAAGAGTGATTAGAGCCTACCTCATGTTCTGAGGTTTCAAACAAAATAAAGTCTAGAAAAATTTATGATGGAGAGGTCTCATAAAACTCGTGATGTGGATTACAGAGAATGATGCTGATGTTACTAGGGACTTCATCACTAGTGGAATAAGTGTATGGTGGTGTAGACACCGCAAACGTGTCTGCACCTTGGTTCTCCCCCTTGGCCCTTTCTCCCACCTAGTCCTCCTTGGTCCCTAACCCACCTAGGTCTTATTAATTAGAAATTAACATCTATTTTTAATTAAATTAGGCCCCCTTTCCACCCTACCCTTGCCACCTTGGATCCTCCCTTGAATCCCTCCACCTTCCCCCTAGCATTTATTAGGCCAAATCTCACCATTATATCCCCCCTCGTCCATTTTGGCATCCTCGTGACTGTTCTGCCCATGACCCCTCACTCAGCGGCGTGCAAGAGTGGGCAGAGGCTATTTTTAGCCTCTGTGCCCATCCTGCGACCGCTAACGTCGGCGACCCTTCGGCCGACGTCAGCGAAACTGCCGGCGTCGGTAGCCTTCATTATCCCCTTCTGCATCCGTTGCACCCCCTGGACTCTTGAGCTCGAAAACGGATTCTCTTGACGCTTTGGCTTTGATCTCTCCTCTGTCTTGACCTCGTGCAATAGCAACAATAGGTGAAAAGGCCCTGGATCAGCATCTTCTCCTTGCAGCAACTCTTCTGTGGCTCCAGCAACATCTTCTTCTCTCTTCATTCAGCAAGCTAAAGGTAAGCTAGTCTGGATTTTTTATTTCATTTTATTCATTCATCTATATTCTATTGTCTTTTGCTCCCTCTGTCCTTCCCCCTTGAGAGACTGCAAAGCCTTCTCAGGCCCCATCCTCTGTGAATCCTCCTCTTCCCTGTCCTCTGTGTCTCTTTCAACTTCCTCACCCCTCTGCCAAAAAGACCTTGCAACAGGTACCCAACCCGAACCAGACCACTCCCCAATCCATCCAAACTTGTCCCCGTTCAGTCTCAGACCCATCCACAGTCCAGCAACCAACCCAGACCCGACTACAGGCCACAACCCCGACCGACGCCGGTCACTTCCCCAACCGACATCGGCAGGATAGCCGACGCCGACAGATCTGATAATCGACGCCGGCGACATTTCCGACCTCGGCGACTGTCTTCAGCCCAACAGCTCTTTTAGGTAATCATTTTGTTTTCTTCTTTCCTTTCTACTTTCTTTGTCATTTCTGTATTCTGGCATTCTGTCTTTTATCAGTCACTTATTTCATCAAAACAGTGGGTTGACCTCCCTTAAGGAAGTTTTTACACTTCTGGGAACAAGCCTTTTGCTTGGCAACCCACTGCCTATCTGTCTAACATTTTTCTTGTCCTAGTTTCCTTTTTCCTTGCAGGTGTCATTCCTCCACAGCCAAAGAGGAGTGCTCACAAACGTCTGGATTTACGGTGCGCAATCTTTAGTCCAGGTACTTCCAAGCCTTGTCCATTACTTTCTTTTAGTTTCTTTCTTTTTAGTCTGAAAAGCAAAATTTGAGGTAGAAACATCTCTGGCACGCCCGGTGGGACCCTAGGTTCCTCCTGGGTTCCTTTTTCTTTTTCATTCATTTAGGTGCATTTAAGGCTCCTTTCTTCTTGTCTCTTTCTTCTATTCCAAATGACACTATAAGCGGGACTAAAACGAACCTTTCTTCCTTGCATTCTAGACTAGTCTATCATACTCTTGTCCCTTTCTCCATCTTGTCTTCATAACAACATCACATTTCAACTTGGGCATTAAAACATATTGCACTTTCATTTCTGCTTGTGCTTGCATTAGTCCACATCTAGTAACTTAGGCGCATATTGAATGAACCGTAGACACTTGATGTTACACTACCGAATCACATGCACTAAAACACACATAAAACATACCTGAGACAAGGCCCGACTGGGATTTCATCCCCCAGCGGATACCTTACCCGTCCCGGTGACCCTACTTGGATTTCATCACCAAGGGGGAAGCCCACTCCGTTCTCTGGCGGAGGATAAACTCTAGGCGAGGTATATCTTGGCTAAGCGAGACCAGCTAACCACTGGAATCGTGAAGTGAGGGGAGCTTGCTCCTTAGCACCAGGCCACGTACCAGACCCTAACACAGATCTTTGAGCACCTAAAACAACACCCAAAACCATCTTTAGACTGCCTTCTTCTAGGACCCATTTTTCAGCCAATCTCCCCAAACATTCATCTAAGGCATAAGCCACAAGTTTCTAAGGTTAATTCCTAGGATTTATCGCTTAGGCTTGTCTGTCTTTCTCTGTTTTCCTCTTCTCATCTGTTTGTTTGAGTGTGTGAGGACGCTTTCTTCTTTGTTTTTCCAAGAACCTTTTGGCTCTCTGGAAAACACAGTGACCGACATCGGTTCTGCCACCGACGTCGGCCTTCCCCTGTCACCGGCATCGGTTCTGATACCGACGTCGGCTCCATCTGTTACCGGCATCGGTTATCTGATCGACGCCGGCCTCATTTCCTACCGACATCAATTTTTCAACCGACGTCGGTCTCTGTCACTGTCCTTTTTTTTCAAAACTAGCAACCTGAAGCCTGTCTTTTCTCTGTCAAAGACTCCATCCTGGTTTTTTGGAACTGAGCAACACAGTTCCTGAGACCTGAACCTTCTTTGCCTTGCATGGTTTTGACTTGTAGCCAAGCCAAAGCTCTTGTCAACCACGCTAGCCGTCAACCACTTCCGTCCACCCCATCCGTGACCAAGCCTACAATGGAGTTCAACTCGGAGACCGAAAGAACTCCCATTCGTCCAACCCCGCCGCAGACTCCCATTGTCCAAGAAGGGGACCAAGACTTCGAACGATTCTTGGACCTCAACGTCAAGGCCTTGCAACATTATCTCGCGCATAGCCGAACGCGAGACTCCTTGGGTAATCCAATCTATGGAATACCAACCTCCCTTGTCGCGACTACGGCTGTATCGACAGCATCCGTAGTTCAACCTTCAGACACCCAAGCCATCGCTTTGACCACTGACCAGACTTTGACCAATCCCCCAGGTGTGGCCTCTCCCTCTATCATTGGGCCCACTTCCACCGGGGTTCCGGCCTCTTGTCAACCTCAACCCGCTCAACTGCTATCCACTCCATTTCAAAACCTTGTTGTCTCTATCCCGCCTACCCTGGCCCCTATCAACACCAGGGTGGCTTCTTACCCCTTGGCCCCCGTTACCACAGTCCAACCTCTCGTGGCAACAACGGGCCCAGCTATGTCTTCTAACCAACCACCTTTAGCATCCACCTCTGCCCCTGCGATTAGTCATCCGTACATTCTACAACCGACTATGTCGCTTGCCTCCTCTAACCTCTTCCAAGCGCCCTACAACTTAGGGGGCGCGCAACCCGTCAATCCGTCGGTAGACATCATCAAGATGCTGATGGACAAGATGACCAGTCTTGAGACCTCTGTTTCCGGCTCGCGCAACACTCTTTCATACGAGCAGATCTGTAACGAGCCCATTCATCCTTCCGTCCCAATCAGACCATATCCTAGCCAGTGGGAGCTTTCGAAGTTTTCTCGCTTTCAAAACAAGGAAGACCCCCAACAACACTTGCGGGCATTCAGACATGCCTGCTACCTCATTGGCCATGACGATGCGTTACTCTTACGCACCTTTCCTATGTCTCTCTCGGGTGCTGCACTTGACTGGTACAGCTCCCTTCCTAGCCATTCTCTCTTCTCATTCACGCAATTGGCTCAGCTATTCCTTGATCACTTTTCCATCAACATAACCAAGAAAGTCTCAATCACGGACCTCTATTCTATTCGGCAATTCGAGGATGAGTCCATAACCGACTTTGTTGCTCGATGGAGAGGCCTTATCAACCAACTCTCCTTTTCCTTGCCCCAGGCTGAGCTTATTGAACTCTTTTCTCAAGCCTGTGCCCGACATATCTCTTCCACCCTGAGGGTTCAAACCTTTCGCACTTTTGACGAGGCCTTCATGATGGCCCACAAACTAGAGTTGCGTGCCATCGAGGAGAACAAAGTCAAGTTGCGGAATAAGAATCCCAGCTCTAAGGCCAATGACTCTTCCTCTGCCAAGCCATCATCATCTAATTCTAAATCCAAGGCTTCAGCTAATGCCGTGGTTGTCAGACCTTCATCTTCTTCGACCAATCAGCCTGAGCCCTCTACATCTCAGAGCACTACTCGGCAGTTCCAGCAAAGATACATGCAGCGACGATATACTCCTCTCGGAGAATCATATGCGTCTGTGCTGGAAAAGCTTCTTAAGCAGGGGGCCCTCAATCTCCCTCAAGCCCGACCTCCACCGCAATTCAATCCCTCACACGCCATCCCTGCATGGTATAGGGAGCATGACTTCTGCAGCTTCCACCGTGTTAAGGGCCATGACACGGAGAACTGCAAAACCTTTAAGAACATAATACAAGACATGCTCGAAAAGGGGGATCTCATCTTAGACAATCCAAATGCACCCCCTAATCAGGCCATCGACATCTTCAAACAACCTTTCCCCAATCATCCGCCAACTCAGAACAACGTCCAGACCTTAATTGACGACAATCATGAGCACAACGTTCGAACAGTCAATACGGTCTCCCCTTTCGTCTCCAATCAACCTCTTGAGGTTAGTCCATCAATCAGTCCATCACATGTGGACAAACCTCTCTCCCCGGCTAGTTCTCCATTGACCTCTCTCATCTTGGAGGATGCCTCGGCCTTACCTGCACCTCCGGTCTCGCCATCCCCCATTCTATTGCCTATGGAGGACCCGACCCTTCTTACTCCTCAGCTACAAGTGGAGGGCCCCGTCATCCCTGCCCTTTCCCCGCTGGAGGAGCCTCGCTCCCCAGTTTCTTCTCCACCCAGGGAAGAACCTGTCCCTCCTTCGTCCTCATCTAAATCTGTCATGACTTCACCATACCCTGCGTCTAAGACCACTACACCCGTCTCGTCTTCAACCTCGCAACCATCAACATCTTCCTCTCAGCCATTTTCCCAGTTAGTGGAGAAGATTGAACTTCTCCCTCCGCGGAAAGTGACGCCTCAGGTGTTGTGGGAGCGTCTTAAAGCCCTTCAACATACCCGCGCCCTCTCATCACATGCCGCTAATCCTCCCAAGGCGAAATCTCGTCAGACTCTTGACAAAGACCAGACTCTCAAACCTCAACCAAACCCGTCCAAACTAAAGCCTGCGTCTATCTCGTCCAAACCCATCAAGTCATTTGGCGTTCATCCTGTCTCCACCCTCACTCACCCGCAAGTGAAGGTGGACCTCGGCCAGACCTCGACCAGTAGTACTCTTCCAACCAAGTCAAAAAAGACTGCTAGACCACAGAAACGAATGCCTCCTTCTCCATCACCATTGCCATCTATTTTGGGCCCCCATCCTTCGACCTTGGCTAGCATCCTTCCCACTCCGACCTTCAACCAAAACTCGTTGCCTCCTTTGCTTCCTCTGCCTATCTCTAGTCATCCCTCTCCTAAAAAGGCGTTCTCAATCACCAGGCTAGAGCCATCTCCATCTGTCACCGCGCCATCAACCCATAAGGTGGTACGGAAACCTCTTCTAACCTCGCCTAAGCAAAAGTCACCAACCTCGCGCATATCAAATAGCACAGACCCTCTATTGGGCTCATACTCGTCAATATTGCGCCAACTTCTCTAGACTTCCGACATAACCCTTCCGCCCATCAAGCCTTTCCAACCTCTCGGGTCCAAGCCCTCCTGGTTCGACGATATAAAAATTTGCTTATATCATCGTACACCAGGACACGACACCGAGACTTGCTATGCCCTCAAGGCCGTCATCCGCCGCCATATGGAGAAGGACACTCTTCTCTTTGAGGACACTCTTGACCAGACCCCGACTCCTTCCTGTCCAACTTCTTCAAACACATCAACATCTCACCAGCAAAATATGACCCCTTCTTCGCCTCCCATTTTCGAAATCAATGCCATCCGTATAACCACTAGGTCGCAGCAGGACAAGGCCAAAGCAAAAGCTGCCATTCCTTGGACCTATCCCTTCGTCAAGCCACCCCTTGCGCCCAAGCCTAAAATTTCTATCCTTGGCGCTTCCCAACCTTCTTCATCTTCCTCTTCTGGACCAATTCACAACTCCATGCTGAAGCAGCTTCACCAGACACCAGTGAAGATGTCTCTTTACGACCTTATCCAAACTTTGCCTCAGCACCGTCAAGCCCTTATCCAAGCCTTGCAGGCAGCGGAGGTCCAACCCGAGGACCCCCAACCACTCGCTACCCTCGTCCATTCTTTATCTCCTGTCAACTCCATCACATTCAGCGATTCTGAGATTCCCACATCTAACACAGAAGATCAGGACGCCGCCCTCTTCATCACTGCCTATGTCGATTGAACGCGCATCAAACGCGTTATGATCGACGGTGGCGCTAGCATCAACATAATCTCTACCCATGCCTTTGATCAGCTGGCTCTTCCCAAGAACTGCGTCTCCAAAACTGACGCGATCTTACGCTCTTTCAACGACACCACCGCCACGACCATCGGCACAGTCATCCTCCACATTCGCGTAGGCCCACGCACTGTCCCGGAGCTCTTCTATATCATCGAAGGAGAGTTTCAATACAACCTTTTACTGGGCCGACCTTGGATCCGTGCCATGGCCTGTATCCCCTCCACCCTGCACCGTTGTGTGAAGTTTGAGCATGATGGGCAAGTCCACACCATTCTCGCTGACCCTTCACCCTTCAAGACTTGCAACACCACCTATCGTCCTAACGACGTCCTCATTCCCATCAAGCCATCCACTCCGGCACCGCCTCCATCTGTGGAAGCTTCGACCAGTTCGCAATCAGCGGTTGCCCTCACCCCTCCTCTTCAAGCACCGACCAAGGACCCCATGGAAGACATCTTCCAACGACTATCACTTGGGGAATACCGCTTGTTGACCCTCGACATGTTCCAAACTCCACAAGAGTATGGACGCCTTCACCTCAGTCCTAATTACGACCCTTGAATTGGGACGGTCTTACCTTATGGTCCTCCTCACTTCCAAACCAACTTTGTCTATGGGGGGCTTAATCAAGCCCCTACCTACGGCACTTCTCTTTCTTCACCCCAACCTTTCACATCTGATTTCTCGTTTCTTGGCAACCCCGCCTTTGCACACACTTACCTTCACAGGTGTGCATGGAAGGGTTTTGGTTTTGGACGTTATGAGTAGGGCTCCCATCAGCCCATCGAGCCGCTCAATGATCACAATGCCAAGAAACGGTATGGCCTGGGATATCATGACCCCACTCAAGCTCCTTCTGACCTTTGTCCCAAACCAGCCATTGACCAATCTCTTTCAGACTCACCCATTTCTCCTTCGTCACCTACGGAGTCGGTGGTTTCCATCCCTCCTAGTTTTTTTTTTTCATAAACACCATCCGCCTGGAACCCCTGACCTATCAGCTCAATGGGGTGCCCAGGTCTCTCCCTCTCATCTTTCCTAGCATGGTAGAGGATGAGTCGGCAACCATTCACACTGTCCACTGCGTTGACGATGACGCCATCCTTTCCTACATGGGTGCCGATGACTCTTTCGTCCAGCGTTTCCTCCCTTCTGAGACCCAGGTTATGTTAAATGAATCCACCATTGACATCAACCTCCCTTCTTCTTCCGATGTTCCTCATGTCTTAAAGATTGGCCAATCTTTAGACACTTAGGAGCAGCTTGACTATGCCCAGTTCCTTTCCAGCCATAGCAAGGCCTTTGCCTGGACTTACAGCGACATGCCTGACATCGACCCTACCATTGCTACCCATAACATTGTCACCAAACCAGAGGCTAAGCCTGTTAGGCAGAAGCTTCGAAAGATGCATCCTCGCGTTGCGCTTCTTGTCAAAGAGGAGCTTCAGCGCCTTCTTTCTGTCTCCTTCATCCAACCCATCGATTATCCACAGTGGGTCTCTAACATCATCCCAGTTACTAAAGCAACTGGGGGGATTCGGATCTGCATGGACTATCGCGACCTTAACCTAGCCTGTCCCAAAGACGACTTTCCTCTTCTTAACATCGACCAGCTTGTTGATCTCACGGCCGGCCATGAGATGCTATCTCTCATGGACGGGTTTTCAGGATACAATCAAATCCTGATCGCACTGGAAGACCAGCACAAGACTACCTTTATCACCCCATGGGGGACTTTCTGCTATCGAGTCATGCCTTTCGGCCTAAAAAATGCTGGTGCCACTTATCAGCGCGCCATGACTTACATTTTCCATGATCTCCTCCACAAAATCATGGAGGACTATGTGGATGACCTTCTCGGCAAGTCTAAGCTCCGCCGCGACCACTTGACCATTCTCACAATCATCTTCTCTCATCTCCTTCAATACAATGTCCGCCTCAACCCCAAGAAGTGTGTCTTTGGGGTCCTCTCAGGCAAACTTCTTGGCTTCATCGTTTCTTTCCGTGGTATCGAGATAGATCTTGCCAAGATCCGCGCTATTCTCGAAATGCTGCCCCCGACCAATCTCAAGCAGCTTCGCAGTCTACAAGGGAAGCTCCAGTCCATTCGCCGTTTCATCTCGCAACTTTCAGACCGCTGCCAACCTTTTCATCACCTCCTTAAGAAGGACGTCTCCTTTAAGTGAGATGAGAACTGTCAAGAGGCTTTTGAGGCCCTTAAAGGCTATCTGGTCTCTCCACCAGTCCTCATTCCACCTAAGGACGACCAACCCTTCTACCTTTATATCTCTGCTACCAACCATTCGTTAGGTGCCATGATCGCGCACCGAGACGAGCATCATCGCGAGCAAGCGGTTTACTACATCAGCCGAACACTGGTCGACTATGAAACTCGGTATACTCATACCGAGAAACTCTGTTTGGCATTAGTCTTTTCCGCTACCAAGCTCCGCCACTATCTTCTCAACCACAAAACCTTTGTCGTCACTCACACTGACCCTCTCAAGTACATGCACTCCAAGCCATACCAGAATCAACGTATGGCTCGGTGGCTCATGCTGCTTGCTGAGTTTGACTTCGAATTCATCCAACAGAAATCTATCAAGGGGCAAACCATTGCTGACCAACTGGCAGATGCCCCTCTTCCCGACAACTGACCTTCACACTGTGAGTTCCCTGACGAGTCTATCGCCACACTTTCCACCGATGACACCATCTACCAGATGACTATGTTCTTTGACGGTTCCAGATGTCAACTCGGTGGGGGTGCGGGGGTCATCCTCATCCCACTCAATGGGGAGCCCTTGCCTCTATCTTTCAAGCTTGACTTTGATTGTACTAATAATATGGCCGAATACGAGGCCTTAATTTTGGGACTTCAGACTGCTCTTTCTCTCCACATCAAGTCTATCAACATCTTCGGCAACTCGCAGCTCATCGTTAATCAAGTTAACGGTTCATATCTCTGTAAAAATGAAGTTTTATAGAGGTAGAAGAATCGTGCTGACACTCTTTTGGCATCTTTCGACCATTACCTCTTACAGACTGTTCCACGCTCTACGAACAAGTTTGCCGACACCATGGCTTCTCTTGCTTCGCATATCCCGTCTTCATCATCATCATCCCACCTTTTTGTCACAGTGCATCGCATACCCTTGCCTTCATACATCTCTCCTCACATCGACCATATCAATACTGTCAATTCTAGCCCACAAGATGGCTGGTATAAGCAATTTGTGGACTACTTGTCTCTTTCTGTCACTCCTCCCAACCTCTCTAGCAATGCGTAACGAGCTTTCATCAAGCGCACAGCTCGCTATACCATGCTAGGGGGCCTTCTCTATAAACGAGGCTTCGACAGCCTCCTTCTTCGCTGTCTAACCTCCACTGAAGCTCCTCAAGCCATAAAGCAAGTCCATGACGGGATTTGTGGTGGACACTTCAGTGGAAACTCGGTTGCCAAGCGCCTCCTTCGCCTGGGTTATTATTGGCCCACCCTTCATCAAGACTGTAGCGATTATGTTCGGCGTTGCATCAAGTGTCAGCAGCACTCTAACCTGCTTCATCTCCCTAGTCACGCCTTGCAAGTCACTCAGGATTTTTGGCCTTTCTCTCAGTGGGGCTTGGATCTCATCGGTGAGATCAACCCTCACTCGTCTCTTCGTCATCAGTCCATCATCACTGCCACTGAGTATTTCACCAAGTGGGTGGAAGCCATTCCTCTCGTCTCCACAAAAGCCAACAAAATTGTCGACTTCATCAGTAGCCACATCATCTGTCGTTTTGGTGTCCCTCACAAAATCATCACCGACAACGGCAAGTCCTTCAAAAACAAGACTGTCCAAAAACTATGCGACTCATTTGGCATCAAACTCAGCTTTTCTTCGCCTTACCACCCACAAACAAATGGGCAGGCCGAGGCTTCCAACAAAATTCTCACCAAAATTCTCATGAAGGTGGTCGATGATACAGGAAGGGATTGGCACATTCATATCCCCTTCGCTTTGTGGGCCTACCACACTAGCATCCGAACCTCTACGGGTGCTACCCCCTTTTCTCTCGTGTACAGAACAGAGGCTGTCTTACCCCTCGAGGTACAGATCCCGTCTCTCCGCATCTCCCTGCATGACATTCTCTCCAACGATGACTTTCGTCAAGATCGCTTAGCTCAACTTGAGTTACTCGATGAGCGTCGTCTTGCTGCCCTTAATCATCTCCATGTCTACCAAAGTCGCATAAAGTGGGCCTACGACAAAAATCTGCGAGAACGAGATTTTAACATCGGAGACCTCGTCCTCAAAGAGAATCAGCACGTGACCAATATGGAGCAAAGTAAACGAGGTAAATTCGCCCCCAATTGGCTTGGACCTTTTATCATCACGCACAAGTATGGGTCAGGGACTTATCGTCTGTCTTCCCTCGACGGACGGCCAGAACCTGAGCCTCTTAATGCGTTGCATCTTTGACCTTTCTTCTGTTAGTCGAGTACTTGTCTATTTGACACGTAACTTGAGCTCGTCCCTTGAGCAATCCTCGTCCTCTTAATCCTCATCCCTTTCAACCCTATTCCCCTTTAACAAGTCCTCTACAACCCTTTTAGGATGCAGTGATGCTTTGTCCTAATAAAAAGGGGCGTCCTTGAGCTTCTACAGTCTTGTCCGTGACTCCCATTCCTATCAATAAATCCAAATCAAGATGTCAAAACATATCCATGGTCACTAAATCAAGTCAAGTCAAATCAAAAAGATAGACTGCTCCCTCGAAGGATAGCTGTACTATCATTTCTGTATTACTAGACTGATCCCTTGAAGGACAGCTAGGCCAACTTTTCAAACATTATTAAGCAAAAATATAGACCACTCCCTCGAAGGATGGCTATGACTACTCTGGCAATAAACAACACTTTTCTTAGAGGCTTCTCACATCGATCAGCTTCGCAACATGACCATTACATCAAGTGACATCTCTATGCAGGCTTCCCGCATCGATCAGCCTGACTCAAAAAAAAAAAAAAAAAAAAAAAAAAAAAAGAGAAACGAGTCACGGACATTGGCTTGTAGTTGTCTCAGGGTCTCCTATAAAAGGGGCAAGGTTATTCCTGCTCTTAAACTGGGTTACCCTATCCTCCTTCTATCACCGGCTCAAGGGACTTTGAGCTCACTTTAATGTCAAAGTGATTCGATTACCGTTCTAGCTCGACACTAGTCAACGACGCAATGCACGAACGGGGCTTTTGTTCTAATAACCCCTATCTATGCTTCCTTTCTGGTCCTTGTCAATGAAAGAGCAATTTGCCTTTCACCTTTTCTCTACACTTTGGTCACGCTTTGGCCACGTCAATTGTCGACTCATCCTTAAACCCAGCCAACTTCAACATTTTTCAAACCAACCTCGACATTTTCAACATGACATCAGGCATCATCCTTGTCCTTTTCGCATAGTTTCTATGGACACCAATACCCATGGAAACTACCGACCAAACCCAATTTATGTTAAGCATAAACCAATACTTGCTGAAGCATAAATAGACCTTCTATTCATTTCTAGCATACATCCATCGCGACTATGGAAACTTGTTAGGGATGAAAGACTCTCGACCACTTCTACAGAAGACACCATCTGTAGTATCCTTTTATCCTCATCTTTTTATCCTCATCATTTCGACGCTTGACCACATCCAATCATCAACCATTTTGACCCTCGCAATCCGAACTACATTGGTCTGAGGCCCTACGACCAGGGCTATGTAGGCAGCACTTAGATAACACATCTTCTGAGGTTAGCTCGACCACCCCCGTTTGTTCATCTCTTTGATGGACAAACCTTCTCTTTTGCGACCTTGACCCTGACCATGACCAGTCTATCGACAACTTTGACCACATCCAATTTCATCATCGACCAATCTTCTCAATTTGTCTGAACTACATTGGTCTGAGGCCCTACGACCAGGGCTATGTAGGCAGCACTCAGATAACACATCTTCTGAGGTTAGCTCGACCACCCCCGTTTGTTTGTCTCTATGATGGACAAACCTTCTCTTCTTTGACTCTTATCACACCCAACTTCGTCAACTTTGACCAAGACCAATCATTTCCTTTGACCAAGACCAATCATTTCCTTTGACCAAGACCAATCATTTCCTTTGACCAAGACCAATCATTTCCTTTGACCAAGACCAATCATCGACTTTGACCAAGACCTATCAATCCCTCCGACCCCCCCTCCCTTTTAGGGAGAACTACATCGGCCTGAGGCCCTGTCACCAGGGCTATGTAGGCAGCACTCAGTTGACATGGAGTCTTCTGGGGTTAGCTCGGCCGCATCCTTCCGTCTATCCATCCTCTTGACCAATGACCATTGGCGATCATGCCTATCTCCTTTGACCTCGACCACTTCCAAGCCAATGTTGCCTTGGTTGTTTTTGCGTGTATGCTATTCCACGGCTGGTTAGCAGAATTGTCTGCAGACTTTTTTTTGACCCTTCACAAGTATAAGATCGCGAGCCAGTTGATCCCCACTACTTGTGACTTTTTCGTGTTTCTGGGAGCACTTCTTGAGCCCTGGATACCTGGGACACGACGACCATTTGGAGCTTCAGCTTAGATTGAGTGACCCGATCAGCAGATGACTAAATGCTGGGGCCCGGTTACTTCAATTTTGGCACTCCTTGACCCTTGACCATGCGACAATTTGACCTGACCCTCTCGTGAAGTGGACTACGTGCAATCTCGACTATGGCAGCATTTTCACTCACTCTCTTCTATCTATTTCTCTGTCAAATCGACACTCGATCTTCGGTTCCCTTCTCTCGACTATCGCTTTGAGGGGGGGAACACCTCATCCTTTTTTTTCTAGGGCAACCAACTCCTGTTTTGTCTTGCAGTTCGTCTAGAACAACCAACAAAACAAAAAGGGGCAAATGTAGACACCGCAAACGTGTCTGCACCTTGGTTCTCCCCCTTGGCCCTTTCTCCCACCTAGTCCTCCTTGGTCCCTAACCCACCTAGGTCTTATTAATTAGAAATTAACATCTATTTTTAATTAAATTAGGCCCCCTTTCCACCCTACCCTTGCCACCTTGGATCCTCCCTTGAATCCCTCCACCTTCCCCCTAGCATTTATTAGGCCAAATCTCACCATTATATCCCCCCTCGTCCATTTTGGCATCCTCGTGACCGTTCTGCCCATGACCCCTCGCTCGGCGGTGTGCAAGAGTGGGCAGAGGCTATTTTTAGCCTCTGTGCCCATCCTGCGACCGCCGACATCGGCGACCCTTCGGCCGACGTCGGCGAAACTGCCGGCGTCGGCAGCCTTCATTATCCCCTTCTGCATCCGTTGCACCCCCTGGACTCTTGAGCTCAAAAATGGATTCTCTTGACGCTTTGGCTTTGATCTCTCCTCTGTCTTGACCTCGTGCAATAGCAGCAACAGGTGAAAAGGCCCTGGATCAGCATTTTCTCCTTGCAGCAACTCTTCTGTGGCTCCAGCAACATCTTCTTCTCTCTTCATTCAGCAAGCTAAAGGTAAGCTAGTCTGGATTTTTTATTTCATTTTATTCATTCATCTATATTCTATTGTCTTTTGCTCCCTCTGTCCTTCCCCCTTGAGAGGCTGCAAAGCCTTCTCAGGCCCCATCCTCTGTGAATCCTCCTCTTCCCTGTCCTCTGTGTCTCTTTCAACTTCCTCACCCCTCTGCCAAAAAGACCTTGCAACAGGTACCCAACCCGAACCAGACCACTCCCCAATCCATCCAAACTTGTCCCCGTTCAGTCTCAGACCCGTCCACAGTCCAGCAAGCAACCCAGACCCGACTATAGGCCACAACCCCGACCGACGCCGGTCACTTCCCCAACCGACGTCGGCAGGATAGCCGACGCCGGCAGATCAGATAACCGACGCCGGTGACATTTCTGACCTCGGCGACTGTCTTCAGCCCAACAGCTCTTTCAGGTAATCATTTTGTTTTCTTCTTTCCTTTCTACTTTCTTTGTCATTTCTGTATTCTGGCATTCTGTCTTTTATCAGTCACTTATTTCATCAAAACAGTGGGTTGACCTCCCTTAAGGAAGTTTTTACACTTCTGGGAACAAGCCTTTTGCTTGGCAACCCACTGCCTATCTGTCTAACGTTTTTCTTGTCCTAGTTTCCTTTTTCCTTGCAGGTGTCATTCCTCCACAGCCAAAGAGGAGTGCTCACAAACGTCTGGATTTACGGTGCGCAATCTTTAGTCCAGGTACTTCCAAGCCTTGTCCATTACTTTCTTTTAGTTTCTTTCTTTTTAGTCTGAAAAGCAAAATTTGAGGTAGAAACAGGTGGTGATGTGGAAAATTAAGATTAAAATCATGGAAAAATTCATAGGTGAGGCCATAATCATGATGTGTAAAGGGGTGAAGTTTTACAAAGATTAGACCAAAAATAAATAACTCATCCATTGCTTCTTTCTCACAAACAAGTTCATGAAAATAGATAAGAAGGGTTTCCCCTGAGTGAATCTCCTATGGCAATGGTTGAAGGTATGAATCTAGGTGATGAGATACATGAATATTAAGGGTAAGTATACCTTAATTTTATCCCACCATTTTATATTATTAAACCATTTCCAAGGTTATAAGATTAGCCTACCATTTTACTTGTTAAAGTCACTAGAATGCACAACCCTTGCCCACCAAGTTAACGAGTCTAACCCCATTCTACATCAATGGATTATACTGATATTAGTTAAACATGGTCAAACATTAAAAGGGAGGGAGATCCCATTAGGGGGGTCCTCCACTGAGGAGTAATATTTGAAGGATGACCCCACCTTGGGGTCCTACCACTCATCTATTAGTACCCCCTAAGCCAACCTGTTTAAAACCTCTGCTGATGACCTTTTGTTAAATCTATTTGTTCCCAAGCCCAAACTAGTATTTATAGATGAGGTAACCTCTATGAAATCCATTGGGAAGGGAAAATTCCTTTTATCTAATGAATTAGAAAAAAGGAGTAGCTTGAAAATTATAATAATAGGGTATAGGAAGACAAATTGAACCTAACTAGCCTTATCCAAGAATATAATGCCTTTCACAGGCAAGCAAAATTGATTATTTAGTCTTTTGTCCATTTCATCAAGCTAAACCAAACCTTTGTTAAGTATACACTAAAGGTTATGGAGACCCTCCTCTTGATATCCCTAGCCTGACCCCTATAAAGAAAACCCCTTTGTAGGTACAGGGATAAAAAAGGTCATGCATGATACTCCCAAGTGATGGTGTTGAAGGACCTGGAAATAAGATGAGGGCCAAAGTTTTCAAGATAAAATAGGGAGTATTAGAGAGTATATTTTAGGAGGATAAGGAAATACTAGATCCCCCCTATCTCACCCCACCCCATCTCCCCCTCTGATCTATTTTTCTACTATTTTATTTCACTGCTTTTGGGACTTTATATCTAGTTTTTTGTTGTTTTTTGATTTTTAGCTTTAGTGGCTTGATAATTTTTTGTATAACACTTTTATGTTTCTTGGATATTTATAAAACCAAGTTTTTTACCTGATCAAATAAAAAAAATTATAGTTTTTTTATAGAATGTTATGTAACGAAAAAAATTCATCATCTATATATCCCTTAATGTAATCCAAAATTTATGAATTTATATATTTTTTAGAATCATATTGAAGTCTTACAACAAAAAAATGTCTTAATATCACACTTTAGGAAAACATTATAGGATTTATAATAAATAACCACTTTTCTACCCTATAAATCTAAAGCCAATTTTGATACCACTTGTAGTGTATTTATATGCAAAAGAGGCATGACTACTGCTGGCATATGCACACCCATACCATTTGATTAAATATATGAATTAAATCTTCTCTAAAGATTTGTATATGACATATTCTCTATTGACATGAAAAATAAAATAATTACACAAATGGAGTAATACTTATTTATAACAAAGTGTGTATCTTCTAAAAAATTACCTACATAACCACACTAACTGCATACAATGAATCTAATATTAGCTTATTAGATAAGTGACCTACAAAATTACATGAGAATTGTAGTTGCCTATCTTTATTAATTTTATAACAAACACCACTACCTATCATCATTTATAAAAATAATATCAAATGACTATGAGATCTATAAAAAATATCTCTTTTTGCAATAAATTACAAAATATATTGTGTTTAGGAATACAAAAAATATTTATTGCCATTTTTATTTTATTTTTTGAATTTTCAATTTTAGGGTGGGATTAGATTTCAATACTTGAGCTTAAATGATTGTAATTTTTTCATAAAACTTGTTTGAGCATGTTTTCTTATGTTTAAAATAAATTTCAATCTATTTTTAGTGGTATCATTCTTATCAAAATTTATAAAATTATATAATAGTCTAAGTATGATCAAAAATTTGGATCATGTAGATCATTCAATTCAGTTGGTAAGACAATCAACTATCAAATGGGGTATTTGCGACATGTCAAGTTTTGGAAAAGATATAGTTTCTATTTTATGAGATTAATCATCATATGGATTGCATAAAAATTACCCTTTGAGTACATATTTGGAGTCCTCTAAAAAATTTATGTAATTTTAAAAATTGACATGTGGTTTTGAATTTGTATACAAAAGTTATGGCTTCTAGAAGTTAAAGGACTTTTTATGGTTACAAAAATGCTAGTATATGAAAAGTGACATTTTAAAAATTAATATGATAGTTTTGAAAACCTCCATGACAATTTTTTAATCACTATGGTAGTTTTACAACTGTTAGTGGTAATTTTACAATCACCTTTGTTATTTCATAACTTTGGAAGTATTTTTTCCTACATTTAGTTACAGTTTAGTAAGTACAAGAAGTAGAGAGGACATGGAGGAATTTTGGATTTAGTTTCTGACCCTTGGGATTCTTGTGCTATCCCAAGGGTTTATATTGTGTATAAATATAAAATTATAGAGTTTAGTTAGGCATGGAAGCCAATCATTCAAGTAAATTCATTTCAACTCATTATTTTCATGTTTGAGATTGAGTTATAGTTGAGTTAAATAATTTTTCTTGCTCAAGAGGTAAGTCAATCACTTAAAATTATAGAGGGAATTATGAGTATAATATCCTGTGAGGTTGGTTCCCTTGTAATCCCAATAAGGCAAAATATTGGAAACTATAGAACATAGTGGAGATGAGGAAGCATGGCTTCACTCTTGCTGGAGTTTTCTCACATTGAGTTTCTCTAGGGTATGTCTTGTGTTATCTCTCTTTGATGATATATTTGTCTCTTTTGTTTGAATGTTTCCATTCCTTGCAATTAATATAATACAAAAACACCTAATAGAGCTCAATAATTATCTATCACAAACATAATACTTGCTCCCAAAGGTTGAATAACTTTACCTTTGTATTGCACTTCTATACAAGTATTTCAATTATAGGCATGTATGAAGTAGTAGTATTATTAGAGTGTAAATTAATGTATGAATTGGATGTAGCATGTGGATATTTTCATATTCTATTGTATGCTAGAGATGTTAGTCATAAAATCTAGGATACATCTTTTAAGATCATATTGGGTGTTGTTCTATGGCATAGAAATTGAGGACAACCCCTTGTATTTAAAGGATATATGTTGGTGAAACATAAATTTGGAATATCCCCTAGTTTATGAATAATATGGTATCAAAACAGGTTTTCCTTTTAACTTGAAAGGTTTTGCTAATACACTTCCATAGTATGATATATATTCTTACATATGTTTTTGTTGACAAGGAAGTATAGGTTTATTGGTTGCAATTGTTCAACCATGGGAAAAACATTGATGAGGGAAAGGATTTAAGAGATTGAGGATAAAGACCCAGAAATTGGAGAGGAAATTTTGGATTAAGGAAAATGTGGTGTCACTTAGAAGATTAAAATCAAGAGATGCAATATAGATTGATGAGCCATGGATAATTTATAATAGGTATCACTAAAGAGTTACAACATGAGTTGAAAACTAAGGAATAAATGTTGGAAAATTTCCAAGATGATGGTGAAGGAGAGATTAGAGTGTACCATGCCAAGGAGACCATCCTCTACCAAAGATGCATAAACCATAACCGATATATGTAAAGTAATAACTCCACCATACTCTCTTTCTTTCCATCAAGATCTAGATGCTTCCTTTGGTGAATTTGAGAAACATACTAAAGGTTTTATTTCTATGTTGCTAACCAATATGGGTTACAATGGAAAAGGCCTTGGAATCAATTGAAAATGAATTACCAATCCCATAAAGGTTGATGAAAGGCCTCAATACTCAGGTTTGGGATATGTTAGTTGAATATAAGGAGTTAGAGAATGCTTCAAGATAACTTAAGTAAAAAAATATTCTAGAACTAAAAATCCTAAGCCATTAACTCTATAAAAAAACCTATACAAGGTAATGACATCATTTATTATTTCAAATATAATGATGAGTTTGATTCTATAAATAACAGGTAGGTATATCATGAAAAGGAAGGTAGCATTGTGCCACCAAAGGGCCACTGAAGAGTCTCCAAGAAGAGGACAACAACTTCATAAATAAGGAGATAACACATTGTCACTCCATGACCATGTGAGTGAATGCAAGTTGGAACTAGGAAGAGGGAAACCTTTCAATAATGATAAGAGAATAAAATAAGAATTAAAATAATATTAAAAGAGAGGTGAACATCCAAATGGATAAGATAAAAAATTACCACTTTGTCATGCTTGCACCAAGGGCAACACAAGAAAGTATGGAAGAACAATTCTTCCATTATTTGCTTTAAATGTAGGAAAGTGACCATGTAACACAAAATTTTTGTTATACATATACATGTTATTTTTTTGGAATGATTAATAATTGTGTGGCCATGTATTAGAAGAGGAAATCCATCCAAAATAAGCCCATATCCTTCAAAAGGAATGAATCAAGTTGTAAATACCATTCTCTAAATTAGAATGTGGAGAAGTGGAAAAGGGGCATGTCATCCAAGAGAATGGGTAATAATAATTGCACTCATTATAAAATGAGTGGGAATTTTAATGTGAAATGTTTAGAGTTTAATCCAAAAATTCACCCAAATAATTTTAAGGAGTCTTCCATGATGGAAGAAAAATCTATAAATAAAAGGAAAGTTGTTCATGCACCTACAAAGCAAGAGGTATAAACATTAGAAGCTTCTCAATCATCTCCAATAGAATAGGTATAAAATGAATAATCCCACATATCTAAGGAAGAATACATGAAGTGAGAGCATCCCATTGAGAATAACCCATCACCATTTCCAAAAGGTAAAAATGGTAAGAGATAAACCCTTAGAAGAATAGTTACAAAAATTGGATTTAGATTCACATCTAACTGAAGAGATATCCAAGAAAGAAACTATCAAGAGGTAGAAAAAAATAGAGGATTCCTCATCACCTTTTAAAGTGGGTAATGGTAATATTTTATTATTGGTCTCACAAATATATTATTTGCATAGTTGATATGTTGTTTAACATGTGTATGTAAGCACTTGCGAATTAGTTGTTATGTTACATTATTAAAAAAAACACGTTAAGATATTTTGTATGATAAAGTATGGAGGAATGTCACTCATTAAGAGTGGATATGGAGTATCCATATAATAATTTTGAGAATAATATGTAGGAGAAACACATTTCATTAAAAAGGTTATATCGTTTCTATCATTCTTATTCTCATGTTCATGTTTATTGGCAAGTTAGCACGTTTTTACTTCCCAAGTTCTTGTAGCATGTGACAAGATGGGTAGAAGAGGAAATATATGTTGAGACAAAGATCCAAGCATAGGTTGAAGGCCAAGGTATGAAACAAGTTACAACATGTTATTTTTATTTTCCTCTCCATGTAAATTCAAAATTACATCATTTATAGCATGTCTAATTGATTATCAATGTTGTAATATGCATACGATAACTCACATGATTTTATCATGGATACATAGATTGGTTTTCATAAATCATAACTATTATAGCATGCCTATGTTGGTTTTTGTATTCACATAATAGCTATAGAAATTTTTATAATGTTTTTGAATTGTTTTATGCATATGGAATAAGGTTGTAGAAGGTTCTCCAAATCAAGTTTTGGTATAAAAATATTTTGTATGGAATGCTTAGGGCATATTGTGGTTTGGTAATGAGCCCAAAGGTTATTACATAAAGGGATAATAAGTGAAATGACATCAAGTCATTGGTACATGGTGAGAAGTGTGTCCATGGTGAGTAAAACTACACAATAAGTCTAGTGGTTATGATGTATGTATGTCATGGCATCCATTTTCCTTGATTGAATATGTTCCTTCAATATATATTGCATTTTTTTATGCAAAATTTTAGTTGCAATATAAGGGCAACTTTTTAAAATATAATTGTATGGTTTCAATCCATCTATGTTTCATTTTTGAAAAGTAAGACCAAAGATAAGGGAAATTTTTAAGCTTGGTTAATTATTGTAACACTAACCACATAATACAATATGTTTCTTCACTTGTTGAAATCATTGTGAACACCAAGGAGTATGTTGTATAAGCATCTCCTCATGGAGAGCTTCACCCTAGACTAAAAATCATGTGTATTATAGAAAAGGGGATAAAAGGAATAGTCACAAATAAAACCTAAGCATAAAAAAGTGAAATAAGTTTAGTTGGAAGACATTGGAAGGAGTCATGGATTTTTCATAAAACTATAGTTTGTAGGTTTCACAATTGGGTATCCACTCTCCAAGAGAGAAGAAAGAGGTATAGTGCAAAAGGATGATAGTATTGGTATCCCACTTGAGAATATAAAAGGTAAATCCTCATATTCTTCTTATATAGATTTTTTTAGATAAAAATCCTCCAAATTTTAGGCATACGATCAAAAACTTGGATCATGTAGATCGCCCAATTTAGTCATTAAGATAATTGACTGTCAAACACATTTATGTGACATGCCAAGTCTTGGAAAATATATAGTTTTTGTTTTAAAGGATTAAAAAGCATATGTTTGGCATCAAAATTATCTTTTATGTACACATTTTTATTCCTCTTTAAAATGTATACAATTAAAAAAAATAGCTTGTGGTTTTGAGTTTGTATGCAAAAGTTATGGCCTCCATAAGTCAAAGGACTTTTATGGTTGTGAAACCACCAATATATGTGGAGTAGTAGTTTTAAAAATAACCTAGTGGTTTTTAAAACCAATCCATTGGTTTAAAAACCATTGAAAATATTTTTCAACCATCAATGGAAATTTTACAACTACCATGACAAATTTTTAGTGTATTTAGCAGTGATTTTGTAAACATAAGAAGTATTAAAGGATGAAAGTGTTTTGGCTTCAATTTATTACTCTTAAGCTTCTTATACAAGCTTAAAGGGTGTTATTGTGTATAACTATGAACCTATAGAGTTTATTTAAGCATGAAATACAAACATTCAAGCATATTCAATTGAGGAATTTGTTCAATTATTCCTTCATCAACTCATTCTTTTCATGTAGGAGATTGAGTTGAAGACTACGTAGTTGAGATAATTGAGTTTAGTAATTTTTATTACTTAAGATCCAAGTCACCACTGAACATTTTAGAATTCATTATGAGTACAAAATCCCATGATTTTTATGTCTTTGTAATCTTAAGAAGGCAAAAGCTTATAAAATACAGAATATAATAGAGATGAGGAAGCATGGTTTTTCTCTTGTTGGAGTCTTATCACATTTATTTTCTCCAGGGTATGTTTTATGTTATCTGTAATGTAACTAGAGATGGGTATAATAGTATAATAGGTAATAAAATAGTGAATAATGGTTTAGTACCACACGCATAAGAATAAGGAGTTGTATAGATGAGAATTATTATAAATAAAGGGGTATAGGTTAGTGTTAGGCATCCAAGAAGCCATTTGTAATTAGAGCTTTCTCTAATAAAAGGTTTCCCCCTCAAAGAGGCCAATGATAAGGAGTTATTCCTTCCATAAAAAGGAATACAACATAATATATTTAGTATTTTCAGTTATACGAGGAGTGAGGTTCTTATCATCTGTGGTATCACATGCATAAAATGAATGTATTGTGTGTAATCAACATGTTTATCAATATATGAGTGATTTATTGTCATTTATTTATTTTTAAGAACTAGGTTCCTATCATTGGTATCAAAGCACTTTCCTGGGCTAATTATTTTTTTGTTGCAAGAGGAATTGAGATTAATGAGATAATATTCAGTCATTTAGTTTTGTGTAGGAGATTTTAGAGAGATATTTTTTAGTGGTATTATTTTGTAGAGTTGAGAGAGGTATTTTTGTAAATATATTTGGCAATTATATTTGTCAAAATATAGGTTTTGAAGAGCCAGTTGGATATATGAAGCTGAAATCTACCAGTTTCAAAGTGCAGATTTTCATGTTTTCTCAAAACAACCCAACTATTATTCTGTATTCTACTCTCACACTAGTAATGAATTGAGATAAAATGTTTTTAGATTTTGTGCACCTCAGTCTCAAATTTCCATAACATTTGAAAGTTTTAAATTTAATTGAGTATTGTAGAAGTTATCATAGTTTTAGTGACTACCTATATTATCAAAAATTAAAATTAAAATATTGGTCATATTATAAAGGATGCATTTTTGGTAGAAACCGACATCCAATTCTATGGTTAATCATGGAGATTCCTATTTTCTCTAGAGATAATATCATTGGATGCATTAACTCAACTTAAATAAATTAGTATTATTAGGGAATATCAGATTGAGTTTGAAATATTAACCAATGACATCTCTACTACATTCTTCATTTGTTGCTTCATCAATAGAATTCAAGATGAGATTTGAGTAGAGGTTCAAATGTGGCAACCTCAATCTATGATGGAAGTATGAGGATTATCTAAGCTCACTAAAGACTATATCAATTGGGCACTCTCTAAGACATCTTCCTTCCAACATCCCAACACACACCACCTCTTTAGGCCATCAATAAACTAGGCATTTATTCCCTTTTGGATGTACCTTAGCAAGTTCTAGATGAGCCCATTTAGGAAATCACCATGATCAAGCAGGCCCTTAATGAGCCCAAGTCGATAATTATAGGGCCTAAATAGGGAACCAAGTCTTCAAATCCCTTAGAGAAAAATGCTAAGGGGGATGGTATGTATCCTCAATTCCTTCATCAAGATGACTATTTTGAGCACCCTTACTCTTCACTTTGAGGATATTATCATCATGATTTAAATTGCACTTCAACCTTTAGTTATAGTGCACATGTTCACCTTATTGATGTACATGTTCATATCTAATCACAGATAAAAGAAATGAAAGTAGAAAAGGACACATGGACATGCCTCTATTCTGGTTTTCAACCTATTTTTTGGTCTGGGCTTCATTTGGTCCTCCTATTTCTTATCGTGTATTTAGAGGGTGAAACATATTTAAGGGGGATAGAATGTAATTTACCTAGAGAGGGGTATAATAGTAGAATAACTAATAAAATAATGAATAATGGTTTAGTACCACATGCATAAGAATAAAGAGTTGTACAGATGAGAATTAGTATAAATAAAGGGGTATAGGTTAGTGTTAGGCATCCAAGAATTTATTTTTAATTAAATATTACTCTAACAGGAGGTTGCCCCCTAAAAGATACCAATGATATAGTGTTATTCCTTCTATAAAAGGAATACAATATAATATATTCAATATTTTTAGTTATATGAGAGTGAGGTTCTTATCATCTGGTATCACATGCATAAAAGAAATGTATTTTGTGTAATCAACATGTTTATCAATATATGAGTGATTTATTGTCATTTAGTTATTTTTAGGAACTAGGTTCCTATAATTATCTCTCTTTGTTGATGTGTTTATTTCCTTTATTTTCATGTTTCCATTCATTTCAAGTATTATAATATAACAAAAACTTAAGAGAGTTAAAGAATCATACATCACACATATATTACATATTCCTAAAAGTTAAATAAATTCAACTTCATATTGCACTTCTATGCAAGCATTTCAATTTTAGTCATGTATAAAGTAGTAACATGTTTAGAGTTTGAATAAATGTATGTAATGGATGTAACATGTGGAGATTTCATGTGAAGGATTTCATATTATATTGTATGATGTAGATGTTAGTCATAAAAGTTGGGATACATATTAAAATAACATATTGGGTGTTGTTTTATGCAATAGAAATTGAGGACAACCCATTGTCTTGAAAATATCTATGTTGATGGAGCCTAGATTTAGAATATCCACCTAGTTTATTGATTATAGTATCTTTAAATATTTAGAGGATTATGGGTGTCCTTTTATTTTCATGACATAGTTTTCATGCATGAGAGTCATCCATTGAAGGCCATGGGTTTATTGCTAATTATAGGCATAGTTGAAAATCTACCTTCTTTTAGAAACTCAAATTTAATAATTAAGTGATTGAAAATGTTTAATCTTGACATCTTTATCATATTTGGTCTATTCACCATTAAGTTAACTTTCAATCTCTATGGGATCCTTCACTATCTCATTTAGTACCTTTCAAATATTTAAATCATCATTCAAAAATCCCTATTTTACTTACAGAGTCCTATCATCCAAATTCTAGTAGTCTTTATCCTTCTAGAACAAAACCACATTAGGAAAACACAACTATAATGTGGATTTGTCCCCTACACCCTTATGATAAATTTTTAAATTAAAGAAATTTAATATTACCCCTCTTGTACACCTAGTAAGTCTAGTTAATAAAAATATTCAAAATATTCTTCTATATAAGCACATTAAGGCCTCTCCAAAAACATCTAGAAATCACTTGGAAATTCTACTACACATTGATAAAAATGTCACTATTCTTTCTAATTTCAAATCTACTACATTCTAACATTTATAGGCCAAGTTTGAAGTCATTTTATTGTAGGTCAAGGACACTCATATTCAAACATTCAAGTCAGCCTATATATTTGCATTCATATAACAAAATATCAAGACTCACACACACCCCATAGGTGGGAGAATTACATTTGCTTGACACCATTTTAGGCTATGTAGGCAACACTCAGATTACATGTAATTTTTGAAGATAACTAGGTGTTCCCATAACCTATTTCCATCTTTTGGTATTTGATATCTATTTGGTTTTTATGCAGGATCTAGGTTTTATTTTTCTAGTTATTTCACAAATAAAATTAGGACATGTAATCATTAGAAAATTCAAAACATATAGTGGCACACACATAGAGATCAAAAAATCAATCATGTAGTAAATCAAGATGTAGTTGTATTCAATAGACAAGGCCAAAATGCATCCCTATCCTCCTAGTTTGACGTTGTCCCAACATAGTTTGTAATTATATTTTTAGCTATGACATAATTCAAGGTTCATTTCTGCTTGATTTCATCCACATTTATCTTTCACAATCAACATGAAATTAGTTTGAACTAGGTTTTCATATCTATTGGTCAATGTACTATTTATAGCTCATTTCTAATTTTGTAAATTACTATATTTCATATTCAATTTTATATATTCTATAGATCTGAATTGGTTTTCAATAATTTATTTATTCTTAGCATTTCATTATTAAATAAAAAAAAACACTAAGAATTCTAGTGAACCCAATATGAATCGAACATGAAATATTAAGCAGTGAGGACCATGGATTTGTCATTAATTATGTGCGTTGTTAAAAATATACCTTATAAGGAAACATGGTATGCATTTTATTATAAAGAGGACGAGATGATATAAATTATATGTTGAATAATATTTCACATAATATTCATTTTCATCTCATGATGTCTAAGAATTAAAAGGATATGATGGATGCCATGATATTTTTTAAAGAAATTTGATGAGTCTAAAGTTTACATATTGAATCATGAGCTAGCAATATTTCTTCTATTGAAATTTGACAAGATAAAGGATTTTATATCTTGGTGAAGGATTTTTTGTTTTGGTTAAGGAGTGCAATAAGAATTATAAGAAGAAAAACAATGATATAATTGATATCATTGACAACCTGAGGTTGACATATGTAGTATATATTTCCTATTTTTTCTCCCAAAGTATTGCAATGAAGGAAGAAGGAAAGATTATGTATTTTGTAGGTGTGTACTCCTTATTGATAATTGATAAAGAGAAACTCACAAAGTTAGGTCAACTTGGTTTTAAAAAAACATATTCATGTGACAAAGGGAAGGAAAAAATAGAAATCCAAAGCATGCTAATAAAAATATTTTAGTTTATGAGAAGACCAAGGAGGCAATGGAGATGGTGAAAATAAGGTTTTAAAGAGGATGATTATTTTCACTTTGTTGATAGGTGTATTAATAGAGAATATTTCTCCCACTAACTATCCAATTAAAATTCATTATATTCAATCCATTACTTTTTTACTAACACTTTTATCTTGTAGGACTCATTGATCCTCTAATTTTTGTGAGTGTATTTCCTAAGGAATACACTGAGATCAGGGTGAGATGACTCATGGCACATTGAGGGATATGTTTTCATGCATTGTTCTTCCTTTTGCCATCTATATATCATCATGAATTAAACTTATTTTTTCTCCTAAGTTTTTGTCACCCATTATGACCATTTTCACCTTTGTATACATTTATCTAACATCATTGGCTCCATCAATGACATTTTTTAATAACCCTTATACTATACTAGATCATCACCTGGGCTAATGATATATCATTTTCTATAAAAAATTTATACACTATCATCTAAGTTGATGATATCAACTAAATCCAATATTTAAATTTTGAGGATATGATATTAATTCATAGGGTTCATATATTTCATTTCTAAAGATATGAGTGTCTAATCCACTCATCTTGTGCTTGCAGATACATATTAATATGAATAAGAGGAACTAGGGATAAAAAGAGCATACAACAAGTAAGACAAGTTAACACAAGGCCTTTGAAAATATCAATAATGTAATTTATACTAGAAAAGTCTACCATATTCTTTGGAGTCCCTAATATTGATTAACTTATTCTTCTCCCATACATTTTGACATCATCTAAAAAAAATTCATAGTGTTATAATCTAAGGGGGAGATCAATGCAATGATAAGTCAACCTAATGTAAGTATCCCTACTCAAATACTCTTTCTTTTATACTTTGGTTGGTGTTATTACATGATTGTTTGTATCATATACTGAATACTATATATTAACATATTTTTTTTACTTCATTGTATCTTTTTATTTTATACTTTGGTTGGTGTTATTACATGATTGTTTGTCTCATATACCAAATAGTATATATTAACATATTTTTGTTACTTCATTGTTATATTTTACATTATTTTTGTTCATAGATATTTACTAATGAGTAGTGGTATTTTTACTTTCTTTTATCTCTTTCTTACCACTTAGTGGAATTTATAATTTCTTATAGCTCTTGCTTACTAGTTAATGGATTTTTGTTATATATATAGGTCTTGCTTACCATCTAATAACACTTTGAATCTAGTAATGTTCTTCACTTTTATCTCATTGGAGATTGTTTATTATAACCTCATGTGTACATGACCCTTGTATATAGGCCAAGAAAACTTTGTGGACTGACATATTATGTGTATGTTGGATACAAATGGTTTTATACATTTTTATATTTTATAGGATCCTTATATTAGATGCCTAATTTAGGCTTACTTATATTCTAGTGAACCCAAAATGAACCTTACCCATCCAATTATTGGGTTATCTTTATGTTATCCCTTATTTTTAAAATCTAATATTTCATATATTTATCTTCACATCAACTTCACATATTACATTCTGGTGAACCTGAAATGAATATTTCCCATTAGTGATTGTGCCATGACTTAAAAACTAACATGAATAAAACAACAAAAAACATTTAAATTTTATTTTGAGAATGTATAACGTATATATAATTTAACATGCAACACTCCATGTGTCAACCAACACATGCTAAGTGGAAAAACATGTGTGATTGCCATTATATATGTGGTCACATTATTATCATAATGCCCATGTTAAACCCTTATGTACCAAACAACCCATAGTGACTTTGGAGGCCTATATGACCTACATAATCCTAGAAGTCCCCATGTCTCCACAATCTCAATCCACACTTATTACTAATACATAAATGGTTAGGGTGTCAAACAGGGTCAAATGAATTGCTTTAAACACCAATGAGGTTAAAATGGGATGCCAATTAATTTTGATAAATTAGGATGCATAAATTCATAATTTAATTCAAAAAAAGAATATATTTTTAATTTGAGTTTCTTTATTAAAAATGGGTAAGTGAAATATCAAATAAATTCCATGTGACATCAAAAGTGCTTAAAATATCGTAGGCAATCCCCTAGTGAGTGGAACATACAATATCCATCATTAGATTTGACCTATCTTAGCCATCAGATTATGATGGATGTATAAATTTATAATAATCCTTATGAAACTTCATAAATTTCCTTAACTCAATTATGGTTTCTTAAACACATAAGGAGAAGGCTTAAGGTTTTGGAGGGAGACTAGTTCATATCCTACTCAATTGTTCTCCAAGCCCTTGAATAACCTCTATTAATGAAGCATCTATGATATTAAATGATTTTTAAAATATTTAAATTTTAGTTTATAAAAATTCTAATGTGTGGTTAGGTATATTCTCACTGCATAGTTTTAGGATCTCTAACAGGTGAAAAGGATGAAGGGGCAAAAACTCTCCCCATGTGCCCCCTTTAGAATTTACCTCAAAAATTATATTTAAATGAATATTAGTGTTTGTAATATAATTTTGTTTTGAATATGGTTCTTGGACCTTCATTGATGGCCACTCTGAGCTAGTCTCAAAAAACACTCAATTTTTTTTGTTTTAATTTTCTTTGAAATTTAATATAGTATATATTATAGTATTTAAGTAAAATTAATTATATAATAATTATGGGTTAGGGTATGGGGAAGGTGGTGGCTCCCTCCCTTAACCTCTTTAAGGTCCCATCTTTATATGCCTTAATGCTTAAGATTTTAAAAAAACTCAACCAAATCTAGCTAATAGGGCCCAAACTCACTAATTGAGGCTCCTTAAATTTGTGAATATAATAATTTTTTCCTATATCAATTTGATGCCTCATGGCCATCACAAATCACCACCACTAGTGGCTATGTGAAAATTCACCTGACTAAAACATAGATTCATGGCCCCATCTGCCTTCCCCATAAGTTCTTTGTCATGACTTAATAAAATATATGTCATTATTTCATCACCTTTAAGCCCCTAAGAATAAAACATATTGACCCATGGCCATAGGGGTGTGTTATTCGGTGTTAGTGGAGCCACTCCTATCTTCACTCAACCTTAGGCACTTGAGGATCTTTATTGCATTTAGAAAAGATGCCAAACCCTTGGTTGTTTTAATACATGTAAGACTATTTAGGTAAGATTTAACACCATTGGAACTAGCCATAATTGGTGGTAAATATATAGAGCATTACTACCCATAGACAATGGAGAATATATAGGGAATATCCATGCAAACCTCCTTCATATAACACTAGTTTTGTGGCTCAAAAAAGGCCAGACCAATACCACTCCTCACCACCCCAAAATAAGATTAAAATACAAAACATAGATGTACAAGGTTTAATATTAGTCTTCCATTAATTTATTAGTAAATAAAACCACCTTATAACAAATTTGGGGCCACCAACCCACCATTTTCAAACCACTCATGGTTCATCGAGAAACTCACCATAACACATCTAATGACTTGACTTGGAAACCTAGACAAGTTGGATTGCATAAGAAACATGGGTTGAGTTGCATTGGTAACCTGAACCTACCTGGTTTGAGTTGAATTATAAATCAACTCACTATGCACAAAGGAAAAAAATAATGAAATTTTGGTGGGGTTTCTAGAAACCCCACTAAAAGAGTATTGTTTCTCCTTGGATTACTAAAATTACCTAGTCTAGTTTGAAAACTCCAAGAAAATTATTGATATATCTAAGAACATTGAATTTAATTTTAAAATTGATTTTGCCTATTTATATTAATTTAATTTTTTTTTCTAAATTACCTAGGGAGAGGGCCCTAGCTGAGAAAAAAACTATCAAAGCACCAAAATTACCAATACAAGGCTCAATAAATTCTCAAGCTAAGAACACATTATTATGCTTATAAATCTACCCAAACCATTTGAAAAATTCATTAAAATTTGGAGAGATAAATTTAAAAAGTGTTTGATTCCTTTTTTTATTAGTGCTTAACTACATGCATTAAAATGATAAGACTTTAGTAGCACATGTATGTGGAGGAAAATGAGTAGAGACTTGAGATCGAAGATATGCATCCTCTAGGCCCACATTATCATCCATTCATTTTCACAAATTAAAAATATATAAAAATATCACCCAAATCAAAAAAACCTAGAACCATGTAGACATCCTCCCCTATATCAAACAAAGACATCCTTGCCAACATACCACTAGAAAACTAATATTTTATTTTGACTCAAAAGACAGACCTAGTCTTACTCTTACTCTTACTCTTGGCATTATTATTATTTTTCCACCAGATCATCATCAATAAATAAATTAATAATCAATTATACAAACTCAAAAAATTGAGAAATATTCCTCATCATGTAGAATGCTACATCATGCCAATACAAAATTCACACCTATGAGAATCAACATAGAGATTCAAAGATAGACAAATTATAATATTTAGAAAATTTATTCAAACTCATTTTGAGACTACCACTTCCAATATTAATACTCATAAATTTAAATCATCACATACATTAGAAAGCCTACATGAAACAACAAATCATATGCACATCACCCAAATCCCTAAACTCTGATCATAGTCTTTATTCAATCAAGGAAGGAACATTCAACACATAACCTTTTACACTTAAGATTCATTGTTTCATGGGTCATCCCCACATAAAATAATAATAAAATTATGTAGTATATGGGAAAAAATAATTAGAAAATAAATGTCAGACATCAATTCATGAAGATCACATAGAGTCTTCCATATTCAATTTTCCTTTACATGATATCCCTGATTTCATTCCTACTTTAATCAAAATTGACCCCCATAAATCCCAACCATGGAAAATGGAAATAAAAAATATTTTTAACAAGGAAATGTTTTTAATATTAATAAAATGTCATCATTAGGCACATAACATCATCTTATTCATAATCATACTAGTCTTAAGGAGTTGTAACTAGGTGGATTTGAAAAATTACGCATGCCCACCATATTTATATAAACAATAATTTTTTATTTTATTTCATTCAAAACTATATAAAAAAATACAACTTATAGGGCCTATTCAATGATAATTACATTATCATCCTCCATCTCACATGGAGAGTGAGTATGTCAGAAACCACATGGTTGATTACCTTCCTCTTTGATAGAAGACTGAGTATAACAAGTTATAATTTCCTTAATGGACCTTCACAAAACAATTTTTGTTCTGCCATAAAATATTATTTGGTGATGGAAAAATGATTCCTCATGGGTAGATATCATTGTTTTATCCATAGTTGTGTGGTCCTCATGCAAAATGAAATTAATGACATATTTTGACATTATATTGACACCACTTATGCTCTAGGATATATCAAAGCTATTTATTCTCCCAATATAATTTATGGTATCCACTACAAGATCTTTCACATTCTTGATAATAAACTTTACATTTAAATCATTCAATTCCTTGGATATAGTCCAGAACCTTATAACATGTGGGCTCTTAATTAACAAAAAATCCAAAGGAGTTACCTACCACCTCCACTATATATTTTTTATTTTCCTAATTTACATTCCTTCATTATTTAAAGTCATTCCTCACTATCCTACTATAGATTCCATTCTCAAAAAAGTAATTAAATTAAGTTCTTGAGGTTACATGACACACTAATAAACCATCTCATCTCCATTATTCCTTCATTACTGTCAAGGGCCTCACCTAAAGTGCCTTGAGGTATTGTAGATACTAAGACAGGTGTTATTTGATTATGTTGTGTGTATTTTCCCTAAGTGTTCTTGAGAACACAAGTCTGTATTATTTGGTGTCTTGTCTTATGTTCTTGTTTCCTATTGTTTGGTGTGGTTTGGTGTTCCTTTAAATGTACTTTAGTGTCTATAATAATGCATAGGTGACTCTATATCCCAATGGAAAGGATAAGTCTATTGGTCTTTGGCATAGCTAGCTTGCCACCCCTAGGAAATTACCAAAATTTTGAATAATTTGACCACAAGTCAAATTAGGTAAACACCCTATATAATTGAAACTTTTTATAGGGTCTTATAGTGTGAAAATGTATAACATGGTTTTAATGAGGTTAAACATTATGTTTTCACCCTTGTCACAATTGTATAGTTTGTCTTAAGTCATTCTAAGGTCACATTTTGAGTCATTTAGTGAAGTGGTATGGTTTACAGAGGAAGATAAGTGTTTCAAGAGCGTATTTAAAAAACTACATGTTAAAAATAGTTAAATAAACCATTTTTAGACTGACATTTTATAGGTGCAACATCCATCTAAGAAGATCATCTAGTTTCAGGTGGTTTTAAGTAGTTATACGACTTGCACAACAATTATGGCATGTGGAAAGACTTCAAAAGTGTCTATTTAGGTCCCCTCAATTCACTTCCATGCTAAGGTATCTTTGAAAAGATCAAAAATAGAAAAAATTGACATCTATTTTTCATTTCTCCCTTGGACAAGTTAAAGAGGTCAATCGGTCTTCCTTTGGTGTGGATAAGAGGAGGTGAGTTAGAGAAAATGACTCTGGTGGGTGATAGTACTCTTTGTGTACTTATAATTCATGGAGATATTCATATTTTTGGTTCTTTATTCTTCATGAACCATTGCTAAGAAGGTTGGAATGTCAAAACTACTTGCACATCCCCAACACGTCATTTTTCCTTCTCTATTTACATTGTTATATGAAAATCAAGTAGTGTATGTGATCTTTAGAAGTATGAAAATACTTATCACAAGTTTTTAGTTTATATTTTACATGTGAAGGTGAAGAAGTTGGTAGGATCACTTTCATCTTGCTAGTAGGAGACACCACTGAGATTTATAGATAATGTCCCATCAATTACAAAGCTAACTTCCTACATTGGTCTTTAGAACAAGGATAGAATGTTTGTTTTCAACCTATCATGGCATGATGATTATTTATCCTTTGAAATATTATCTTAAGTAGGCATGGTTAGAAGTGCAAGGTCTAAAATATACACATAGTCAGACTTATTTGTGAATGTCACCTACATTCAAGTGAAACTAAGTCCTTGATCAGTCATGTTGATGACACATGAAGGGTATTAAGAGGTCTCCCAAGGTGGAAATAACAAGACTAGGCTATTTAGAGATATAAATACTAGTTGTGAGAACCAATCCACCACACATAATCTCATGTCAGTAACACCTATAGGCAATATCCATTAATGGTGTAAGTTCAATCCATAGAAGTTTAAGTAGTGTTGAATGGTAGGTGTTTGAGTTCATTTGAAATCTTTAATCAAGTCTGAGAATGCATAAAGCATCATGGTAACAATGATGAGGTCATTATATGTAGACATAATTGAATCCATGTTCATAGGTTTGGAAAGTTGTTTAGAGGAGATTGTTACCTTAACTTCTCTGAATAAGGGTTTTGTCCATATTCAGTGCCATCTTATGATGAGGAATTTAAGGTATATGTTAGTCTAAACATATTATTTATTCTAGACCAAATCTAGAAACAACATCTTGACACATTAAGGGGTTATTAAATCAAAAGAGACTGATAGTTTGATGGCTTCCATTTAAAGCAAGCTTTCATTGAGGATATTCAGTAACTACAATGTCAACAAGACCAAAAGTGAACCTTGAAGTGCAAAAGTGAGACATGATGCATTGATTATGAGATGAATATTACCAATTAGAAGATGAAATAATGAAACATGATAGTCATGAATAGATGAGAACCTAAAATATATTTTCAACCTCTATTTGATGCACATTTATAGGTAACACAATTTGACTAAGTAGACAGACTAACTCATGCTAGTGTCAAGAGAAAGATAGTTTGAATGATGATCATAGGTCTCTAGGCATGATATGAGTTAAAAAAATATAAAATTATCTTTGTGACTTTAATAATAACTTAATAAATTAAATCCAATGCCCAAACATGAACAAACACCTATAGGAAACCTCTAACTCTCCCCAAATAAGCACCAACAGTCTGACTGTAGACTAGCTCTAGCGAAGGAGAGATGTGAGTTGAGATTATTGGTAAAGATGTAGGATGGTAAACATGTTTACCATTATAATAGTGATAATTTAAACTTCATGAGACTCTAAAAGAAGATAAATAGAGCAAATGCAGATTTATAACTCCACACTCATCTTGAGGTTCTAGACTCTATAGATAGTCACTAGAATTGAGAAGCTAATGTTATATTTTGGATTGTTGAGAGAGTTGTAGAGGTTATTTGAAATTTAAATTTGTTTTATAATGTCCTCATAGCCTAAGTAATATATCTAAAACCTTATCTTGTCCTAGAAAACAAAAGTCCCCTCTATTTTGTCTCAGACAGAGGGCACTCCTAGACAATCTAATCTATAGGAATAATATGTAAATAGTGATAAGATGAAATGGGGAAAAATAGACACTATAGAATGAGTTGAGAGGCTGATATAAGGATGATGGAATTTTTTGAAGCATATGTATATGCTGGAAACCACTCAAAGGTGATCATAGGTAATTAAATGCAGTTAGGCCTAGAATTAGACCTAAGACCTATAAGGGTTTAAATTCACTTATAAGACCATATGAAACATAAAATATAATAGATAACCTTCAAGGGGAGGTATAAGGTTGACCAAGACCATTGATTTGTAGAAGAACAACATAGAGTGGTCAATTTGATCTAAAACCATATCAAGGGTACACAAAATATAAGTGAAAGCTCAAGAGGCCATGCTATTTTACTGACAACTATACAAACCTTATGCATGAGAAATAAGTCACTTAGGGAGATTTTAAGGGGATATAATTCCAAAAATTTGTGAAATTAGTTATAAGGTTGGATCTCATGATTTTATGAACAATCCTTAACATTCTAAACCTCTTAAAACCCTCTCAAAACCTTGGTTTGAATATAATAGTAAAGATATGGTGGGAAATTATTCCAAGAGGGATAAAATATCCATTAAATTTAGCATAGATAGGTATAGATGAGAATAGATAAGTAAGGCCATTGAGGGAGATATTAAAGGAGTTTTTATATCTTATAAAAATTATTTCTCACCATTTATATGCATGAATATTCCTCTACGATCTCATTCATCATAGGCAATCTAAACAGATAGTGAGAAGATAGAAGTGACTGCTTAGTGAGATGGTGATCAAGGTGAATTATAATATTTTGAGGTCTATTTGATAGACAAAGGAAAAATATGCCTTAAATATTTTTCATAAATCCTCTTCAATTTATTTATTAGAGCAACTACAAGCCACTTTCTGTGACAAATATGAAGACAAACTTAGAGGACTAAAGATGATTGATTATAGGTAGTGAATGATAGGTGACAAAGATGAATGTATTAATTAAGGAGTGATAGATGACATTAAATAACCTATTATATACCTTCTCATGTCATATAATATGTGTAAATGTTCCTTATGGTAGTTTTAGACACTCAAGTTCACTCCTCACTATGATGAAGGTAGTTTTAATGCAAGACAATGAAGGGTCTACACCAACTCAAGGAAGGTGATCTATTTTAGATTGAAAAATGTTCATAATAGTACTTGAAATATTTTAAAATTCATTCCACATCAATTATAATTTTTTTCTAGAGTTTGACATCTGGTCTTGTGACCTTTTATCTTCACTTTTGTTCTCCTATGTCTATATACTCAAGCTTTTTTGGCTTTATAATGGATCCACAATTGGTATGGTGAATACCTACTAGTTTTGATACCTCATTTGTGTTTGAATAAATTTTATAATGTTGATTAAATCTCTACAATCTCTTAATTGAATGAGATATGTTATTTGTGTGGTTGACAAGTGATGAATATTTCTCCTTACTTCCATGTCTACTCTTGCATGTTTATGTGAATGAGATCTCTTCTAAAAGGTTTCAAAAAGTGTATTATTTGTTAAGTGTGTCTTAAAGTGTGAGAGGGAATAACAATTTATTTTATTATACCTTATTTTCATGCACCTCTAGATAGGCAAAACAAACTACCTCTATGGGAAATACTTATGCTAGAAAGACATAGGGTTAAATTCAGTTTGAGTAGTCTTCTTTCTTAAGTGTAGATGTAAGTGTGTCATGTGGAGTTATCTTGGTGTATAACATAATTATCATAGGTTTTATTTTATTTACCTTTCTTCCCTTTTCACCCACAATAGTGATTAGTCTAGTGTAGTGTGAGCTTAAGAGACAAATACAGGGAACTAGCCCTTTAAAACCTAGAGATCTATCTCTTGTAGTGTCTTGTTTATGAAGGGAGATAGTTCCATGTTATCATAAAATTAATAATGTATACTTGCCTTATCTAGGGTGAAATTTTAGGCTACAACAGTTCCCATTATCACCTATAATGGATCCACTGATGCATCCTTTCATTTGAATTTTTTTGGAAACTTATACAAAGATTGGGTTAAACTAATACTTTCACCACTACCAAGATTTTAGAAAAAACATTTTCAATTGATGCTCTAGATTGGTATATTCAACTCAAAAAAAATTATATGTATAGCTTGAAAGACTTAGTCAATGCATTGGTCCAATAAATGCAAACTAATAATCTTCCTAAAAAAACTAGCTCATTTTATCAATTGTAAATAATTAGAATCTAAAAATTACAAGTATTCATCAAATGGTGTAAAGCCTTGTCTAAAAAAGCTAAACACAACATGTTATATGAAAATATCTTTCAATTGTTTACTAATTCTCTTCACTCCAAATTATAAAATCATGTGAGGACTCTTTCTCCAAAAAATTTAGAATAACCCCTTGATCAAGCCAAACATCAAGACTTTGGTTTAAGAAAATTTGAGCCTTCATACTCTCCCACAGGAAATTCAATGCTTATGAAAGATAAAAATATACATTAAATCAATGATGGTGTTATGGATACACATGATTACATACATAACATCCAAGCCATTAGTCCAAGTAATCCCACAGATCCTATTATTTCATCATCAATTTCCAATAATTCTCATCCTATTTCTACATGTTCTCATGTAAATAATGTAGACATCCATAAACATCTTTCCTTAGTATAAATTCAAAATCATTTTCCTTGACCTTCCCCATAAGATCATTATCCTACTAATCCTACCAAATACTAATATGAACCACACAAATTATGTTGATATCATGCAAGTTGGGTTCATTTTAATGAAGCTTGTCACCCATTATTAAAATTTATTATGGAATATATTCTTGGACCCAATTTGATCATGAATCAATCTTACGTATATGTCAACAAGATTACAAAGTAGTATGTAAGGTTCATGAAACTAAAACTAAACATGAATCCATTAATCAAGCTAATACTCACTTAGATATTTATAATGATCCCCTTATTAATAATGTTAAAATTTATGTGGATCCTATTACTAACATACATGATGAGAATGTTGTTATTATGAATAATATGAGGAGAGTAGTTTCTATATTGATCCTTATCTAGTTTCCAACCAAAACAATGTACCAATGTTTAGTATTGTTCAATATTATTCCCACACCATCTCAAATAATTTGGATGCATAGAATAAATTCTAATAAATTCAAAAAATTCAAAAGTATAAAATCAAATGATACATTTATACAAAAAATCACATACTATTAATATAAATTATACTCCTTTAACTAAGTTACCTCACTCAAAAATCCCAAATTATTCTATGATTGGTACTTCTTCCTCTCATTCCCAAGATACCAATGATTCAAACACATCATCTACATAAAAACAATTAAATATAATTGATCAACACACATTAAATAAATTCCAATAAAATACACCTTATGAACACTAATTTAAATGCACTTCCATTACACCCTCAGAGGATTTAATACAAAACTATGCACCTATATCTAATAGAATTCTTACAAGATATGATGAATGTGATAATATAATCAAAATTTCACATCTCCCATCTCAAATACCTTTCTTACAGATCATGATAACTTCTCCTTATCATCATAATCAACTATTCAAATATTTATTTTAAATGAACATAGCTCATTCCCCAACTGTGGGGTAAGAAGTTACTTTGTCAGGATCTAAAGACATCATTCTTAAGTAGTGTGAAGAAACATATTTCCATTGTAACAAATGTTAGATACCTCTCTTTCACTCAAATTTCCTATCACTTCAATTATTCTTAATGAAATATTACTTTGTGTGAATGATCCTCCATGATTCAATAGTGTCTAAATAGGAGATATCCAAGTGAAGTGTGATTTCATTGATGAATGTTTAAACACTTATGTGGCTTCACTCAATTTTATTAAAACACTTGATATTATAAATTTAATATCAAATATACTCAAAGTGCATGTCAAGGATATGATAGAATACAAATGCCTCTTTTTTGGTGTGATTAGATTTCTATCATGGTTCTCCTTGTTACAGTGCATATCAAAGTCATGATATTTAACTTCTTGTTATCAAATAACATCTTACACAATCGACCTTGGACATACCGCATGAGCATGGTAGCCTTGTTAGCATGATAATGTGTTAAATTTCCTTATAATGATGTTACAAGATTCAAGGGGATAACAATCTTTAGAATTTTGAAAAATTCCAAGAACAAAGCAATTTTAAAATACCTACACTTAAACTTTTATCCAGCATACCATTTCATGACTCACAACACTTTAATTACCTCATTAACTCTACTAGATGTTATAATAGTCACCCTGAATTAATAGGAAACATAACACCTAATATCTTAGATTTAGATGATGATGAAACTAATAAGATCAATTTAAAAATCAAAAAATCTGATCTCTCTCCTCACATAATCACTTAATTACCCCCTTTTTTATGACTTTGGTCTTATGAAAAACCATTAGATAAAATTCTTATCACTCTAACAAAAACTAAACACTCCATCTATATGCCTTTTCCATCCATAAAATCATTGATACATGTATTAGTATTCTTCAAACTCCTAATTATGATGATTGATATTCATTAGATGACCATTTTTTAGTTGGCTTTGCTCAATCTAAAAATGTAGAGATACTTAGATTTCATTATTATTTACAACATTATCTTAGTTATATTCATGTTATTCCTTCTCCTTATATAATACCTAATATTAGATATTCTTAATATGATTTTCATAGGTGTAATGTTACTAGAATTACATAATAATTGGTCATAATGAGAAATATCAAAATCATGCCATTAGGAATAAAATAATCACAATGCCTATAAACCCTAACTATCGGTTAAAACATGTTTTAAGACTTTTGAGGAAGTCAAATTCTTGTATATGGGTATAGAGAACTTATAAAACATATATGAGACACAATAGAAGAATTTATAAGTAATAAATATCATAAAATATATATTTTTTCTAAGACAATCCTCTTGAATGGACACCTACAAGCCTACAAGATCGACAAGGCATTGTTTCTCATGTGAGAAGTCAAAGGATCAAGTACATGGTGTAAAATTACATTAGAAGAAGTTGAATAGGTCTATTACCTCTAATTTCATGATTTTTTTAAATAAATCAATGTGTTGTGGTTTATGAATGATTATTAAGAAGATTAACAGGTCTAAAACCACAACACATTGATTTATTAAAAAAAATAATGAAATGTGTTGTGCTTTATGAATGATTATTAAGAATATTAATAGGCCTAAAACCCTTACAAATCCTGATAAAGATAAACACCATCTAAAGTGATACTAATTAAGTTAAATTTCCTTGATAACTATTAAAAACCATCTAAAAACTTCATGGGCATATTTTGAACCAAGAATCTTGTCACATGTGAAGGAGAAGTAGAGTAAAATGGCCTAGAAACTACAATTTTAAACATATTTGTAAGTGTTTGAGTAAGGTATTCTTAAACATTGGAAGATAATTCTTAGGAGTAGAGTAAAATGACCTTATACCATCCCTAAAATAGGTATACATGGTGTTATAATAGGTTTCAAGTATCTAAACCAAGCCATGAGGAATATTGATCTCTTATTTGCATAAAAAAGTAAGATTATAGACCTTGTTGAGGTCATTTGAAGAATGAAAGTCTTCATGAAACCCATATAGACATCTAATGACATATTTATAAATAAATACAAGTTATATATAAGCTCATTCTAATTATTATAGGTATTTTTGAGAGCCTATTCATAGGTAGTCCACCAATCATGTTATTGATGACACTCAACGAAGCATAATAAGACTCTATCAATTGTTCAAGATTGCCTCAATATTGAACATGTTATTGAAGACTCATAAAAGGATATAATAAACATATAAAACTAGTGTGGAGGTCATGCAAAATAGATAAGAGTACATAAAACCCTTTCCAAACTCCTTGTTAGTAATCTATGAATACCTAATAGACAACTAATCCATTGAAGGTGATATATAAACTTGGATAGAGGCTGTATGATCTTGTATGAGACCCACATGAAGTTGAAAAGTTGTTGTGGTAGTATTCAAGCAAAAACTAGGCCTTGTATGAGAGATAGTCTTGTCTTCATCACATTCTTTTGGATCAAACAAAATTTGACATGAAGTTGCAGGTTCTAATGACAAATAAAATAATATGAAAAGCTTTGGGCCTTAGGTCTCATTCTCACCAAGATTAGAGACTCATTTCAAGAGCCAAGATGGCATAGAAATATTCCTAGAAGTTCAAGTAAGCCCTATGTCAAGATAACAACTTGTAACTCCTCAATCAAGAAAGGATAATTTTAAGAGATAAAGGATGAGTCATAGAAGATGAAGAGCCACCTATACACCGCCTCTCATGATATAATCATTAGTCCAAGCCAATACATGTTGAAGATGAATGATAGGATTGTTTCTTCACCTTATTTTTGCATTGTAACTAGTTTCATGATATATAATATTCATAATGTACTTCTCACATGTTTACTCTCTCTCTCTCTCTCTCTCTCTCTCTCTCTCTCTCTCTCTCTCTCTTCTCCATTATTCTATATATACTCCTAAAAATGACATTGTAAAGTATCATCCAAGTTATTATGGAAAATCCCTGATAAAATTGATACTTTTTGCTGATTTTGAAGTGAATGTAAACTATTTTTAATTTCTTCATCTCACATTTAGTGTGTTCATGGTGAATTGTTGATGAATGTTAGTTTTGATATTATATCTCCTTGATTTTTTCATCTTAATTCTTACCTCCTTGTTATTAAGTTATCTCTTGTAGATCATATGGTTTGGATAAAGTGGTTATGTAAATGTTAAGTGTGGAAAACCTTCATTAGTGACTCATTATAAGTCTCTTGATTGTCCCTCTTATTTAATATATCAACTACAGTCTCCATAGTGAAATAATTATGGTAGATAACTATTTTAAGTTGTGTGATTATATTAAACCTCATCCTATCTTTATTATCAACTCATTGACAAGAGGAGGAGACTTATAATTTGGTGCATCACCCTTTTTTATCTTTGTTTTCAACTTTATCTTTCACTTTTCATTCAACTTTGAGTAGATGTAGTGATAGTATAGGTTTATCATCAAGGAATATATCCATATCTATAGGTTCTCTTTAGTTATAGGCCACCCATAGACTTAGAGAGTTCCCATTATGTCAATTGGTTGAGGAGACTAAAAACATCTCCTCAAAGGGTGAAACTAAAAGTAATAATAATTTTTGGCAGGATCGGTGGGATCCAAATTAAAGAATATTTATCAATATTGGTGTTGGTCTTGACATAATTTTAAATGTTATAAAATCAAAATTTATTATCTAGTGACTCCAACAAGCTTTCAAGCATCTTGGTTTTAAGACTAGTGTCTATTTTTCATGATAAAGGTAACTATAAAATACTCTACTAAAGGTACTCCTTTTGATTTTATAGAATTACCTTATCATTTAGCTAAGAAAATCTTATTTTATAATATGAACCTTTATCCAAAAAGGTATTTTGCTATTGTTACAAATTTATTTGTAGAAAAGTTTTATCTACCTCTAATTTTTAAGATGGTAGTGCCTATAAATTAGGGTTTTATTCATTTTAATGGTGGTATCCCTATACTCCTGTCTCAATATGATGATATATTTTTTTATGCCTTTTAAAATCACACCACACTTCACTATACAAGATTATAATACTCCTATTGATCATATAAAATACATTTGTAACATTTATTCTATACATCATGTGATATAAGAGAATGTGGATATCATTTTACTAGCCACTTCATTCAAAGGGAAGGCTCTTCAATGTTATAGAGTCTTGAGGCCTAATTCTATTACTACTTGGGATGAATTGGGAGAAAAATTATGCAAGTATTTTGAGGATAAGTGTGATCATTTGTCCTTAGTGGAACAATTGACTACTATAAAGAGGTCTCCTCAAGAATTCATGGTCGATTTTAAATATAGGTTTCCAACTACTTGGGATAGGATCCCAACCATAGTAAAACCCACTAAAAATTATGAATTCTTGTACTATTTGAGGGATTTGAATAGTGACATAGTAGTAATGATTCAATCAATGGTGTAAAACACATTACTTGATGCATATGATATGGCAATAAGGGCTGAGAATTATCTTATCCAAATTGGTAATATTTCTCTAAGACCTCATATGCCTTTGTTTCCATAATTTTATCCCCTACTCTTTATAAACCTATTTATTTACCCACATTGGATCCTATTCCTTCGCCAAATAATAAAAGGATACCTTTACTCCTAATGAATTGCATGAAGTCAAGACTCTTCTACAAAGTTTTGGCAATGAAATTGTAAACATCAAGAGATAGTAAGCTCGGAACTATAGACCTTGGCAACACCAAAACTAATTCAATTAAACTAATAGACCTCCTTTCCAAGGTAACTATCAAGGTCAAGGATAAATAACTAATGCTATGACTTATAATAGTTATAACCAAAATAATGTTAGATATTCAAATGTTATTATTCCAAATCAAAATAATCTATTCCAAGATCAGGTGTGGTGCCTTTATTATAGCTATAAAATTAGATTATGTAGTCTAATGGTATCTCAAATCAAATGCCCATGGTGCAAGTTGCTCAATCTACTCAAAGTGTTAGGTTTCCTCAAGGTACTCAAGCTTCTCAAACTCCACAAATTGATATGCCACCACAAGGAGAAGTTAATCTTGGGAAGGTGTACCATGATTACACATTTGTTAATTAGAAATAAGAGACTATTATGTTATGAATTAGTTTAGAGGTATAAGTAACATTGATACTACTATGGCATCCAACACAAGGGCTAAGAAAAGAGAAATAAAAGGTAATAGAGAGGTAAGTTGAGCACCTATTCCACCTTCTCAAGTGTCTCAATGGAATAATAGGCATAATTTAGCCCCTAAAGTGTAAGAATTATAGAAACATCAAAATGTGAGAGTTTTTCCTTTACATCAACCTTTACAAGCTCAAGATAGTGTTGTGGCTCCTAAAGGATAGCCAAAGGTTAGTAGTTCTTCTATAAACATTATTGATCAAATGAAGAAAGAACATATGAACATCCCAATGTGGGATACATTTACCATTCCAAGATAAAAATTTCTAATTCAATTAGAGCTATCTAATCTCAACCTTGATATCGGATCAACAATGAAAGAGAGATTAGTACTCATGAATGAATCTCAACTTAAAGGAGGGAAATAAGTCAAAAGTGATAATCCTATTCATTTATATATTTATCTATTTATAAGTGAGTATTTGGTTCATAATTATATGATTTATAGTGGTTATAGTACCTTTGTAATGATTAAATAAGTGGTTGATAAGTTAGGTCTAAAATATGAACCAACTACTAAAGGAGTGTTACAATTGGATGGGACAAACACCAAGATTGTAGGTATTATCAAAGGCCTAAATTTAACTTTTAATTCTTTCCCAATGTTTTCAATTACTCAAGATGTATTTTTAATAGACCTACCAGACCACTTTGCCCTATGTCATCTAGGGAATTCACAGCCAAGATTAGATGATATTTATCATAAAATTAGTATTACGTGGTTTTTAGGACTAAGTATGGCACCAAAGTCAAGATAGAATCAAAACCAATTGTTAAGAGTCATATATAACCTTATGTGCCTAAGGTATCCAATGTTAATTTCACTATTATTTATGAAGGTGATATCCAAGTTAATTAGGAACCAATTATTTCTCTTGAAGACATACCTTATATTTTTTATGGATGAGTAGGAAAATGAACATCATGAAAATGACCCATATAAATCATGGAAGAAGTAGGACTAGGAGTGTATTTATTAAATGAGAAAGGTTTTTTCATTCCATAGTTGGTCAATCATAGTAAGACCATATATGGTCTATGATAAATTTTATTTGATGGATCTAAAAGTAAGATTGGTGTATAAGGTGGTGCAATGTTGGTGTCTCCCTAAAAAAAAAGGTACTATACCACTTTCATATTTCATTTAAACTATACTTGTAATGCAATAGAGTATAAAACACTTGTACATGTCCTTCAATGGGATATAAAAATAGGAGTGAAGTGCTTACAAGTATTTGGTGATAGTGAGCTAATTAATCATCAAGTGAAAGGTCAAATTGTAAGAATAACTCTTTCTTAAAGTCCTAAAAACATAGGGTGTGGTATCTTATGCAATATTTTGAGGCCTTAAACATACAAGACATTCCAAGATAGGAAAATAAACATTCTGATAGGTTAGTTATAGCTGGATATTATTTTGATATTCCCAATGATGTCAAGAACTCAAGATGCCAACAAAATGTCAAGGTAGTAGTAAGAACTTCAATTCCTGATAATGATGTTAATTGGAAAGTCTTTGATAGTAAAAAACAAATAGTATACTTTATCAAAGAAGAAGTCAAGTTATATTTATGAAATAAATCCAAATTATAACATAAATATGGTGATCAAATTGTGTAACTAAGGTCAAACTATAGATATCCATTAACTAACACTAATGTGTTTGAAATTGTCAATCTTACTCAAAATTTGTGAAAATGCATAAGTTAGGCCAAAATCACTTAAAAATGCTAAATGGTTTGAGCTTAACATATAAAAATTCCAATTTAAGCTAATGTATCCCTAAATGGGGCAATGCATTTTATGTGATTATTAACATTGATCAAATCATTTCGAGTCAAAATGATGAAAATGCATTTTAATGATCTAGATCACTCTTTTCTTCTAATTCAAAAGCATACAACATGTGCATGTGTTATTTTGTGTCGATAATGTCCTAAATGGGATATTGGTCTATAAACAAATAACATAACCTTATAATTCCTTTCTAGTCAAATTATGACCCAATAATATGACATTTTGACTAGTTTGATTAAGTGTGCAACTAATTTTTAAAGAATTGCACAAAATTTGATTAATATCACTTAAGAAAATTAATCCAAATAAGAGCTTAAGTGGAAAATCCATGAAAGTTGTTGAATATTTCTTAATTGGAAATTAATTCTTAATATCTACATCATCAAATGACATCATTTATGGGGTGGCATCCATAATCCATAAATGCAACAAATATCAAGTTTAAAGCCTCCTATGCCTCTTTCTTCAAAATAATTATGAGGGTATTTATTATTTAAGCCTCCAAAATTGAATGGATTCTTGGCCACACATCTTGATATCTAGATGGATGGTCATGGTTAATTTTGATTAATTCCAAAAACTTATAAATATGAGGGCCAATACTACCATTTTTAATCTTCATTTATGTAAACTTATTATGCAAAATTCTCTCCACAAGCCATTTGTATGTGGTGTTTATTATTCTTAATTTTCAATAGGATAACTTCATTGATAAGCATACATTTTATTTCATATCATGAGCCTAGTTTCACTGGTGAGAAATATATGATGTAGGAGCTTTTCCTTGCATCATTGGTGAAGACTTGAACACTAAATCAAGGGGAAAATCACATTTTGAGCTGAATTTGGGTGATGGGATGCTCTTGGGAAGGTATTATGTGCGCTTTCTTTCAATAACTCTTAATTATAATTTTCCAATCCTGGTTGAAAAAGTTGGGTTAGCTTGTTATGTTCTTATTAATTTTATTGAGTTATTTTGACTAATTCTTGATCTAACTATCTTTGTAATCCATCTCTACATCTTGGCATGCTCGATGGGACTTACACTCCACAAATTTGTTCTTAACGCTTTCAAAAACCATCCTACTAATAATTTCTATGAAAAATATTGAACTTATTAATAAAATAGGTGAAAATTGGAAGCCAAGGGACATTTTTTGGAAATCATGAGTTTGATCTATGTAATCATAAATTTACTCTCAAGACTACAATATTGTAACTCACATAATTACATTTTTGCCTTTATTTTCAAAATTTTGCATCTAACTGTGTCTGTGTTTCTACTTTTTTTCTACCTATAGGGGTTATTTGTGATATTACAATATTATTAATCCATAATTGTGAGATTGTAATACTCTAATTCTACAAATCATGATATTACCTAGTGATCTACATTTTTGCTTCTAACTGCTAGCAGTTAGGCTAATTATTTCAGGTTAAGGCACAATATCACAACTCCTAAAGTTGAGATTTTTCAAACATAGTTGTGATTTTTATTTTTATACTCTATTTTACCATAATTAGTTATTTTTCTCTAATAATTGTGGTTTTTTAGATTTACAATTTTGCTCAGTGTTTTGTGGTTTTGTATTGTATAAACCTAAGAGCTAGTTTTTGATAAGTGTTTTGCTTGTCCACAAAAGTGATTCAAAGCAAAAAGAAACCCTATAAAATTTTTAGGTCACATATGTAGAAAAGTGATAAATTTGAGCAGGATTAATTCTTGAACCTTCCCTTTAGTGTTTAAGAGGAACCTATATGTTTTTAAGTCAAGTTATTTTGTGAAGTTTTTTCAAAATTTGTAATTAAGGCCAAGGGGCCAAGAAATTCATCAAACACTTAAATTTGGTTCTTAAAACTAAAACTTACATAAATTGTAAAGCTTTAAAAAGTGTGTTGTTTTATTCTAGATCATCTATTAATTGTTCTTTTTTTGTGCAAAATGAAGAGTTTGTGTATGCTCTCCCCCCGTCCCCTTTATGAAACTTGGGTGACTAAAAGTGCGTTTTCCTTGTAATTGTGATTTTATCCAAGATGTAAAAATAATGTTGTCACAGTTCTCCTCAAAAATTGTATGGTTTGGGTGATCTAAAATCAACCTCAAAAGTCTTTTCACTTAGTTTTATTTTATGTAACTTGGCTTGTGAAGGGAAGTTCATAACTTATTCATGAGTTCTTTAGGAAAGTTTTGACCAAGGGTTTTATCTCTAGACATTATTTCAACCTTGTTATATAGTGGGTTATATAAATTAGAGAACATATACTGTGAGAGCTAGGGTATTGACTGACTAACCTATCCTTTCATAATGAAAACCTAAGTCAGGTCTAGTTAACCAGAGGATTCCACTAAGTAGTACATAGATGGAATCACTATGCAAAGGAATACACCCTTGCATAGTAAGTTAATTAGTATGAACTCAATTGATATGAGGCATCTCTAGTGTTAATCAAACTTGGGACCATCTAGATGATAAAAAAATTAAGTTTTATAACAACCCCACTTACCATGGATATATTATTTATGTAGGATGAGTATCTCGAAGGTCCATGCCACCATACAATATTTTGAGAGAAGGGGGTGTAAAAACCCTACTACTTCATGCACTTTTATTTTTGGATTAACACTTAAAATCCTCCCAAAATCATATATATAGATGGATTTTAGCAATACAATGCAACCTTGTCAATTTAGAGCTTAAGATAATTATACTTAGTTGTATTTGTATTTTCCTTTACTTTTTTGGTCATTGTTTGAGTCTAAAAACTATTTGTAAACACAACATGTCAACCAAACACATTTATTGTCCACCATTTTATTTGAACAAGGAGGTGTTATGCTAGTCAAATCCAAAACATCTTTTTCCTTATTCAAATATTCATCTTAAAAATTGTGTTTGTATCATCGAAAGAAACATTCTTGAGGAGTGTCATTCAACTCTTCATTTAATCAATGTTCAATTGATGTCTTATCAACCAGGGCTAGTGTCCAAAGCTGTCTGTAGTAAGGTGTAGGATGGTAGATCTAGAATTCTAGTTGTGGGGGTGTTTGATGGTCCTATTATAACTTTAACTAATGAAAGAAATGTGTCTTAAACTACTTGATTCACTCTTTTTATAAAAAGGAAAAGATTTAACTATTTAATCAAATTAACCCACTCTTTTGATTGAAATTAAAAGCACACTCCTATTTACGCTTGTGTGGAAATGGAGATGTTTAACTTGAAAAGGAAATTTACTTCACACATTTGCTATAAAAGAAAACACGCTTTGCTTAGAAAGGAAATGACTTTGGAATAAGGAAATGCCTTTTGAACTATGAATTTGTTTTGATGTTTTATGAATGAATGCAAATATTAGAAAGATTTTGATTAGTTATAACAAAGAGTTAATATAACATAACATAAGTACCATACATAATTCCTGGTTCCAAGGAGAGTGAGCCCTTGCTCCTCTCAAACTCAAGAACAAAGATTAATCAATACTAGAAACTAAAGTGATAATTCATAAAATTGAAATGATTACAATCTATCTGAAACCTATAATATGCTTGTACATATCTTTCATTTATTATCTTTTTTAATAATAAAAGTCTTACATTTTATACTAATATAATCAACTCAAAATAGGATGCAAAAAGATAGGATTCCTTGGTTGATCCACTCATCCAAAAATAGGAGATTGGATTTCCAAGAGATCTGATTATTATGATGAAATAGATATACTATCCATAATAGTCATAAGATCCAAATATATACAACTTTATCAAAAGAAAATCCTACCAAATAGTAGGTGAGTATTTTCCTCATTTGACTCTAGCTGGAATGATTTTCTCTCATCTTATTTGGCCACCAACTTCCCCATTTGTAGCTTTGTCTTTATAGAATCCACAAAATTGACCCTGCAGAGTTGGTAGGAATGAGCCTGCGTAGTCTGTAGAAATAAGTCTGCGGAGTCCATAGAGACAAGCTTGTAGAGTCCATAGAAATAAACCTATAGAGTCCATAGAAACAAACCTATGCCATCCTTCAAACTGATGCTATTCATGATGATTTATTATTATTTCATGTTGGTCCTCCCATGTACTCATATGAACACATGTGTCTCAAAAGCATGAACAAATAGACCTACAGAGTCTGTAGATTCATTCTGTATGAGTTCATAGTTCTACTGGATGGAGATAAAAATTGAACTTTCACTATACACCACCTGTGTCTTCTTCCTAAGCATTATTCAAAATGAAAATCACTAAAACATGCTATGTATTAGACATTAATGATAAAGTAAAGGTTTAGTCTTTGGTTTAATATAAACAAGACAAGTATCTACTTTACATGTAATAACTATCTAAAAATCTATGATTTGTATAAGATAATATCCTTAGAGAGATGAATTAAGGAAAATAACATGTCAATAATGAGCCATATTTTGAGATCATCATCTCCCCCAAGCTTTATCTTTTATAAGTCCCATTGCAAACATTCATTTGCATTTATAGCTCTTGCATCTACTTTTCAAATTCTAACTCAAATCATAGTCATCAAATTCATCTATTATATGCTTTTCTAAATTACTTGTAAATCCCTGATGTTCTTGAACCATTTGTTTCCATATATTGAATTTTTGCTCTGATTGTCGAGCCCAACTCTGCCATCATAGAATAGGTATGATCAACAAAGGGGGTCTATATCTCATGCCAATCCATATATTTTCTCCCCTAGAATTTATTACCTTTATTAAGATTTATAAAATTGAGGTAGCTCTCCTCATACTCCATCTTAAGTTATTTGGAGACATTACCTCTCATCTTCTAAGAGGAAATAAAAGTTGGTCCCACCTTTTCACACTTACAGTCACCACTGAATCAAAACTCTATCTTGAAAACAAGTCAAAATAAATAGCACAATCATATAAAGCTTGTAAATAATGAGTTTTAACTTCATAATTTAAACAAACACAATTAAAATTCTTTTTGATCAATTTAGGGATAGAAAAGGTTTCTCTTATACACAATTCTATAGTCTTAGCATGAGTTATATACTCCTCAAATCTATTTTTCCATGCTAGTTGATTTTTGAATGTAGAATGCAATGCCCTCAGTTAAACTTCTCGTACATGAAGGTTTATCAAGAAATTATTGTGCTCATGGTCTCCTATGATCAAATCATGTAAATAAAACTCACAAAGCAAATCCTATTGATCAGGTTTAGCACTATAGAAAATTTCTAAAAATGTTGTTGGCTATAAAATATTGTAAGGAAGATGACAAGAGATCCTCAGAAGCTACCATCTATAAAATTATTCAAATAAAAACAAACTATATGTAGGAGAATGATTCCTACATGCCAAAAGAGATTCCCCTAATTTGCATGTATCCTATAAATTTTCTTCTAAATCTTGGACCTTAGTTTCTAATTATTTCTTTTCATTTTCCAATATTTTGTTTGAAGAAGTTGCAACTTTGTTTTTCTATTTGAATATGGAATATTCTTTTTCAATTTGATTTAACATTTGTAAGGTAGGAATACTTGGATAACTTGTTTGACAACTTCAGTCAACAAATACCTTAGAAGGAGAAGGTGCAACATTAGAAGGTGCTTTGGAAGAGTTTACCAAACTTTGTAAGCTTCTGTTTTCCTTCTTCAAATTTTCTAAATATATCCAGAGGTCTATTTATTCACTTTCATTTTTCTTTATTATTTCTTCTAATATGTGAACTTCTGCTGCATGATTGGCAAATACTGTGTCCAATTTTTTCACCAATAATGAGTTGAGATGATCCTTATTCTATAATTAACTGATTAGGTCAGTAATATGAGTTGTTTTTTGTTGCTCTAGAGCTTGAGCTTGAGAAATCTTCAAGGTTAACTGCATAACAAGATCATTTATATTAGATGACTCTCCTTTCTCATTTGTGCATACAATTTTTCCTTTATTCATTATAGTTTCAACTGAAACATGTGGTTGTGCCACCATACTTGATTCCTCTATTGTGATTGGCTCTTCTCCTAGAATTGGATCCTCTATTATGATTTGCGAGTTTCTTTTGAAAGGATTTTATTCAACATCTATAGTTTTAGGCATACTTTGATGTATGGGGGAATGAGATACCTTTATAAGACTATCCAGAATATCTATAGCCTCTTGTTCATCTTCATCTATTTGAATTAATCTTCTCCTTCTTTTGGTCACTCTTTGAGCTACACTCAGTTATCTTTCATTTTCAACCATCAAACCCTCGGTCTTCTCAAGTTCTATAACAACCTTTCATTTTAATTTTATTCTTTCTGACAAGGGAATTAGTTGCACTATATATTCTTGAGGTTATTTTGGGGACCTTGAAATTATAGGGATTTGAGACCTTGTGATTCTTCTTGAAGAAAAATAAGAAGGGATTTATTTTGAGACTACAGTTTGTGATTTATTCTTTAGAGTTGTTTTCTCAATTGATACAATAGGTGGAGATGAATGTTCTTATAGTAAATTTGAGGTTTCTTATGCAGGTAGATTTGGAATTTTTTGTGTTACACTATTCTTAAATTCTTTCTAGACCTCTTGTCCTTGCTGAAGGAAGTGATGTTGGATAATTAGGTGAATAAGGCCATGGTGCCTAAAAGCAGCATTAGGAGTTGTAGTCATAATTTGAAGGGCACCATATAAAAAGGATGGGAGGTTAATATTATAATGAGGGTTTTGCCTCCCATACTTAAGGTGTATTAATATTTTCATGGCATCTCTTCCTAAAAGACTATTTTTCCCCTCACAAATGATATACTTAATTACCCACTTGGCTACAGATTTCCAAGGTTCAGGAAGTGAATTTATATGAATCCCTTTTGATTTTACCTTAGAATCTATTAGACAAAAAGTCCCAGTATACTCATTACCATTAAACTGAATAATTAAATCACTAAATGGAATTCTGCCTGTCACTCTCATTCCCTCTGCTAGAACTTGTATGATTTGACTTATAATCTGAGTTGAAACAGGAATAAAAATGCCTTTAACAACTAAAAACTCAGGGGTGAGATTAGTGATGAATTTTCTTACCATGATTTCATGGAAACCCTAGATCTTTTCAATGAAAGGTAGCCAGCCATTTGCTCTAAACACTACCATAGAAGCTTTGTATTTGTGAAGCTTTACTGCATTCTTTAGCTCTGATCTCATTTTTTATCCTATTTCTACTCAGATTTATAGACAACTCTATTTCTTTAACTCAAATTAGGGTTTAGACCAACTTCTATTGAAATCTATAGGCAATAATCACTGAGGATATATAGAAATAAAATGTTTTGTGTGAAACTTCACAGTTTCATGAGTCTATAGTTTGACATGATTACTTTATATAGTTTAGTGCCTCATGTTTCTATAGAATGTGCCATCCATTTTGTCAAATTATTAAAATTAGATGAAATGATGATGTGGCACTTTGATGGTGATAGCTATTTATCATTTCATTTATAACCCATTTATGATGTCCCTATCATTATAATTATTAATGATGTAATTGATTGTACCAAAGCTACATAGGTCATCATGACATAGACATACACCTTTGCCATCTTATTTGCATTCTTATCCATTATGGTATGTGTCATGTTATTCTATTTTGGAAGGCTCAAGTTTGGGTCATATCTGTAGAATAAATATTAATTAAATCAAAGATAATTAGTTAACTAAACATAAATAAATAGAATATATGTCTCACTTACATTTGACCTTAGATTTATCTTTTGCTCACCATTTGTCTTGCATAAATAAGTTTGCATGGATTAGTCAATAGGTGTTGAAAAAAAACTTTTAGTGCATGGAGAAGACCAATCATAGTGACATGATGATGTTTTTTTTATATATTTTTTGTTTTTTTTCCCTTTTTCAAACCATTACTGGTTTTCTATCCAAAACCTTTTTTGCAATGTATAGCCAGCCAGCAAGTTGGTTTTCTAGGCATGTATTGTCAATAGTGTCCCTGGAAGGATTTTCACTATTGATATATATGTAGGATCATTAAGGAATAGGTTCTATAGAATAAGCATATCCCTCTAGAACATCTACTTGATATGAAGCAGTTTCCCTAGAAGAAGTAGAGTCTTCTAGAAAGGCTACTTGATATTTTACCTTTTGAACAAATTTTTCTTTATTGAGAGGTTTTTGATAAAGCTTCAATCTATGTCCATTGACTACCATAACTATTCTTCTATCATCAATAGGTATTAACTTAATAGAACCACTTTCAAATACCTCCTCAATATGATAAGGTCCCAACCACCTCATTTGTAGTTTTCCTTTAAACTATTGAAATTTAGAATCAAATAATAATGCCCAATCTCCTTTCTAAAATTTCTGTTGCTTGATTTGTGAATCATGCCAAAATTTTCTTTGATGTTGTACCAATTTAGTTCTTTGTAGTGCTTCCATCCTCATCTCATCAAGTTGATTCAGCTGTAAGAGTCTTTCTTTCTATATTTCTTCTAATTCAATCCCTAATTCTATAGCTATTTTCAAAGTTTGTAATTCAAATTCAACAGAGAATAAGGGCTTCTTACCATAAACTAATTCATAAGGTGAAAATCCAATTTTTGTTTTCCAAGTAGTGTTATAGGCCCAAATAGCTTCTGGTACCTTATCTTCCCAATCCTTTCTTCTAGAATTAACAACCTTAGTTAAAATGGTTTCTAGTTCTCTGTTGGTGACTTCAACTTTCCCATTAGCCTGTAGATGGTATGGAGATATTTTTCTATGTTGAGTTTGATATACTTACATGAAGTGCTTTATCATGTTTGACATGAACTATGGTCCTTAATCTGAGACTATCTCCCTTAGAGCACCAAATATTTGCATGATTTTAAAATATAAGAAATCAGCTACCATCTCTTCTCTTGTATGAGTTAATACTTTCACTTCCACCCACTTGGTCACATAGTCTGTACATACTAGGATATATTCTTTTCCTCTAGAAGGAGGATCCATAGGACCTATAAAATTAATTCCACATTTCTCAAATGGTTCTAAAACCAATTAATGATGAGGGTGCAGAGGCATCTCTATTGAAATAGTAGGTTATACAATTCTCTGACAAACATCACAGTGTTTAACATATATTTTTACTTGCTGATGAAGGTGAGGCCAATAGTATCATGCTCCTAAGATTTTGTGTGTAGTTTTTTGAGCTAAGTAATGACCTCTTCCTGGTTCATCATGACAAGCTCTGATGATATCATAAGCTTCAATATTTTTCACACACCTACGAAACACATGGTCAGGTCCAAGTTTGAATAACATTCCATTAATCCATTTAAAATAAGAACTTTCTTTGATTAAACATTTCTTTTATTTTTATGAAAATTATAGAGGAAACTTCCATGTGGTGAGGTTATTGGCTATATCAACAAACCATAGATATTTTGATGAAATAACAAATAGTTATTCATCTAGAAAGTCATCTTCCACTAGTTCTTCCTCACTTGTAGTGTTCATTCTTGTTAAGAAATCAACAACCACATTAGACTTCCCTAGTTTATCTATTATAATAACATCAAATTTTTGTAAGAGCAACAACCATCTAATAATTCTACCTCCCATAATTGGTTTGTTGGTAAGATATCTAATAGATGAATGGTATATATAGACAAATACCTTATAACCTGATATATAGTTTTTGAATTTGTTAATTGCATAGACTACAGCTAGGAATTTCCTCTCAGTTATGGTGTAGTTTCTTTCAGTAGGTGTCATGTTTTTGCTAATATAATATATAGCATATATTTTATTCTCTTCATCCTTTTGTCCAAGGACTAATCCTATTACTGTATTGGAAGCATCTATGTATATATGGAATGGTTGAGTCTAATCGGGTTCTCTCAATACTAGAGTAGTAATGAGTTTAGCTTTGATGGTCTCAAAGGCCTGCTGGAAACTATCACTCCATTTGAATGTATTATCTTTTGTAAGCAAGGTAAACATAGGGGTAACTATTTGGATAAAATTATCTATAAAGCATATATAGTAACTAACATGTCCCAAAAAATTCTTAATTTGAGTTTTTGTTTGTGAGATGGGTAAGTTGGAGATTATTTCAACCTTCTTTGGATCTACTTGAATGCCTTTTGAAAAAATATGGTGTCCTACCACTATTCCTTCATCCATCATCAAAAAACATTTCTCATGGCTCAAACATAATTTATGTTCTTCAAATCTGATCAATACTCTTTCCAATTTGGTAAGAGCCTCTTCATAAGTTCCACCATGAACAGTGAAATCATCTATATATACTTCAACACAATCATTTGTAAGGTCAGAGAATATTGCCAGAACTACTCTTTGGAAGGTTCCTAAAGCATTAAAGAGTCTAAATGGGAGTACTCAGTAAGCAAAATTTCCCCAAGGGTAGGTAAATGTGGTTTTATCTTGATCTTCAGATACCACCGTTATTTAGTTATACCCACTAAACCCATCCAGGAAAGAAAAATATCTTTTTCCTGCCAAGTTGTCAAGAACTTGATCAATGAAAGGTAGAGGAAAATAATCTCTTAGTGTTGCTTTGTTTAGTTCTCTATAATCTACACATACCCTTAATTTTCTATTTTTCTTGGGCATAATTGCCAGGGGTGAAACCCACTGGCTATCTGAGTGGGGTAAATAAACCCAACTTCTAGCAATTTTTAGATCTCTATTTTGACTATCTCCTTTAGTGCTAGGTTTATTCTTGTTTGTGGTTGTCTGACCAGTTTGACAGATTCTATGTAAATGTGATGAGTGCATATGTTGGGGTGAATTCCCTTCATTTTGGTACAATCCTAAGTAAAATCCTTGATATGTCTTTTCAATACTTCAAAGAGTTGATCTTCCTCTTCATTTGTTAACCAACTATTGATATTCAAAATCTTTCTAGGTAATACCATGATTGATTTTATGCCTAGGTAGTTGGATTCTATTTTATTGAATTCACTAATCAATGAGTTCAAAGGACATGGATGAGGAAGTAGATTATGAAACATGGTTACATTATCAACAAAATCTTTTCCAGGAGGAATGAGTCTTGCTAAATAATAATGGAATGCATCTAAGAAATGAGTTTGTTGTTGTTCTGCCAATTTCCACACACTTTCCTAAATCAATCTATGATCATATAGTGAGGAAAAAATAGAAGTAGAAGTGGAGGTTTCATAATATTCTTTCTGATCCAAGAATCCTAAACTAAGGTAGTTCATAGTTTCTAGACTAGCAGAGTCCATAGCTTTCAGACTGGTAGAGTTTGTAGCTTTTAGACTGACAGAGCCTATAGATTCTAGGTATATGTCTCCATTCAATTCTTCCAAGTGTTTTTTAACTGTGATCATAATTAAGGAGGAAATTTTGTTTGATGTGTTGTTTGATTCATCTAACCAAAGTTATTATATGTGATTTTTTGATGGTTTTGAAGGAGGATACAAAGAGATGCATTTGGATTTTAATCCATTAGAAATGGTCATGTCTCCTAACCTATAATCAATTAATGTTGTTACAGTAGCTAACCATGGTCTACCTAGGATTATGGGATATCTTAGATTCTTTGTTTTAGGTTACAAGACCATGAAATCTACTAGATATTCCCAAGACTCTATTAGTACTTCAACATTTTCTATATTCCCTTCTGGTTTACTTACAGATTGGTCTGCCATTTGAAGAATGGTAGTTGTGGGTTGCATTCTCATACGAGATAATGTATGGAGAGTATTAGTTGTCATAACATTAATTTCTACTTCCAAATATACTAAGACGTTAGGAATTTCTTTACCTCTGATTGTGACTGTGATCACTAGGATTTTTAAATCTGCATATTTTAGAACTAATAGTTTTCCTTCTAATAAATCAGTAATTTTTTTGTCAACATGAATGGTTCCTAGATATTTTTCTTTCCTCTTGGGTGTCTTAATAAAAAGGTTTTTGATGATCTTGTTCAATTCAGGTATATCCCTAATAGCTTGTAGTAGGGGTACCTCAATATTGATCTTTTGTAACTCATGGACCAAGTTTGATTCTGGTTTAATATCAATTTATTTTAATCTTTCAAGAAAAAGAACTACTGGTGTAGTAGTGTTTTCTTTTTTTACTTTAGGACTCGTTTTTATTTTGGCTTCTTTAGTGTTTAATTGAGACGATTCTATTTTTTATTTTTCATCAGGTATCTCAGAAATGAGAACTAGAGGTTTTTGTATAGTTTTCCCTGATCTTGAATGTATGTCCAAACAATTAATAGCTCTAACATTCATTATCTCTTCCTATTCATTAACATAAATAGGCACTAGTTGTTTATTTTTTGGATTTTCTATTAGTTATGCTGGCATTGAGGGTTGATTGATGTGTCCTTGTTGCTGAATAACTAGGGGTGGCATTATAGTTTGCTGTTGAAGTGGTCTTCTTGGTTGGGTGAATTGTTGTTGTGGGTTCCACTATAGATTCCATTATTGATATTGCTATGGCATCCATTGCTACTATGGTACCCATTATTGCTATGGTTTTGGTACCATTCATGGGGGTGTTGGCATCCAATCTTGTCCTACCCATGGATTTTGGATTGATGGAATTTAGGGTTGATTCTAAAAAAGTGAAGGAACTAAAACATTCCATGGTGCCATCCATGGATTAACTAGATTTCTTGCATTAAACTGTCCTTGAGCCTAGTTTTATGGGGAAATTTTTTGTCTCTGGATATAATTTACTTCTTCAGTGGACTAGACTTTTGTTTTTATTTGATTTTTTAAAATAGGTAGAAGGGTGAAATGTTTGGTATCATGATCTATTACATCACATATCCCACATGATGAAACATTGGTTTTATTTAGGGGCAATCACTAAGGGTATGTTTCTATCTGCACTTAGGACAATAGATTGCTAAGGGTTCTATTGCATTTGCCTTAGCTTGAAGGCCATCTAAAGTATTATTTAGTGTAACTAGATTATCTATCTTTAGATTGGCAAATTTTTCCATTAGCTTACCCACATCATTAGATTTCCTAGACCTTCCTCTCTTAATTTTGGGTTTTGTTCGAGAGTAGTTGGTATAAATATCAAAAATATAATTGAAATCCAACTTATTTATATCTCCACCTCCCATCAAATTTAAGTCATCTCTAGTATCTTTGTCCAACCCTTTTAAGAAAACCAATTTTTAAACTTCTTTAGTGAGTGGATAATTTCTTATTTTATGAGTGAACATGAATCTATCCAAATAATCCTCTAAAGATTCATCCTCATTCTATTTGATTTTGGATAAATCCTCTTTTCTTTCTCATACTCAGTAATAATCTTGATACTTGTTTAAGAATTCTATCCCCATGTCATCCCATGTTCTAATAGAATCACTGGGTAAACCCATGGACCATCTCATAGTTGCATCTTTAAGTGTAGAGGAAAATGGTTTTAATTTCTGGCTATCTATTGTGTAATCATAGGTTTTCCATAGCACCTTAAACTCAAACATGAATTGATCAGGATCTTCTATAGACATTTCCCAAAAAATTGGTGGATTAGCTGGTGAAATATTTTTCATGGGGGTTTGATCATTAGGATCTAAAACAATAGGAAAGGAAAAAGTCCTTAGTTGTGCAAGTTGTTGATTTTGTGGATTTTGTTAGAAAGCCATATTTTCTTCTTCTGGTGATGTTTCAAAGTTGGGATGATCTTCCCACTGAATATTTGTGGTATCAGTTATAGGTTATTCAAAGTTCTCAAAATTTTCTTCAACTATGGATTTTTGAAATGATTCTTCTAAGTCCTTGGCAATTTCTAAATAATGTCTTCATGCAAGAGATTGATCCTGAGGAATTTATCCTATGGAGCTTGCTTATGGCATTGACCTTGTTTCTATCCAAGTTTCTAAAGATTCTTGTAGATAGGTTTCACTCATAACATATGATTCACTATTCAAATATGTTGAAGGAGTTTCAAATTGTGTTCTTAGTGGTAATTTTGGGATTAATCATCCTTTAGAATCTCTAGGATGGTACATCAATTTATTGATTTTTTTAAGAATTTTATGGCTTTTACATTTTTTTCTATTTTTCACTCTAAACCAATAATTATTACCTTACTAACACCTTGTTCCCTAGAAATGGCACCAAAAATGATGAGTGTCATTTAAATCCTCTTTTAATCAATATTCAATTGATGTCTTATCAACTAGGGCTGGTGTCTAAAGCTGTCTACAGTAATGTGTAGGATGGTAAATATAGAAATCTACTTGTGGGGGTGGTTGATGGTCCTATTCTAACTTTGAATAATGAAATAAATGTGTCTTAAACTACTTGATTCACTCTTTTGATAAAAAGGAAAATATTTAAATATTTAATCAAATGAATCCACTCTTTTTCTTGAAAGTAATATCACACTCCTATTTACGCTTGCAAGGAAATGGGATGTTTAACTTGAAAAGAAAATTTGCTTCACATGTTTGTTGTAAGAGAAAACACACTTTAATTATAAATAAAATGACTTTGGAATAAGGAAATGCCTTTTGAACTGTGAATTTGTTTTGATGTTTTATGATTGAATGGAAACATTAGTAAGATTTTGATTAGTTATAACAAAAAATTAATATAACATAACATAAGTACCATACACAATTCTTGGTTCCAAGGAGAGTGGGACCTTGCTCCTCTCAAACTCAAGAATAAAGATTAATCAATGATAGAAACTGAAGTGATAATTTATAAAATGGAAATGATTACAATCTATCTAAAACCTATAATATGCTTGTACGTATCTTTCATCTATTATCTTTTTTAATACCAAAAGTCTTACATTTTACATTAATATAATCAACTCAAAATAGGATGCAAAGAGATAGGATTCTTTGGTCGATCCACTCATCCAAAAATAGGAGATTGGATTTCCAAGAGATCTAATTATTCTGATGAAATAGATATACTATCCTATAATAGTCCTAAGATCCAAATATATGCAAATTTATCAAAAGAAAATTCTACAAAATAGCAGGTGAGTATTTTACTCATTTGAATCCAACTAAAATGATTCTCTCTCATCTTATCTAGCTACTAGCTTCCCCATTTATAGCTTTGTCTTTATAGAATACATAGAATTGACCCTATAGAGTCTGTAGGAATGAGCTTGTAGAGTCCGTATAAATAAGGCTACAAAGTCTATAGAGATAAGCCTGCAGAGTTTATAGAAATAAGACTACAAATTCCATAGAAAAAATCCTATGCCATCCTTCAAATTGATGCCATTCATGATGATTTCTTACTATTTCATGTTGGTCCTCCCATGTACACATATGAACACACGTGTCTCAAAAGCATGAAAAAATGGACCTATATAGTCCGTAGATTCATTCTATATGAGTTCATAGTTCTATTAGACGGAGATCAAAATTGAACTTTCACTATACATCACCTATGTCTTCTTCCTGAGCATTCTTCACAACAAAAATCACTAAAACATGCTTATGTATTAGAAATTAATGACAAAGTAAAGGTTTAGTCTTTAGTTCAATATAAATATGACAAGTATGTACTTTCCATGTAATAGCTATCTAACAATCTATGATTTGCATAAGATGATATCCTTAGAGAGATGAATTGAGGGAAATAACATGTCAATAATGAGCCATATTCTGAGCTCATCATCTCCCCTAGGCTTTACCTTTTGCAAGTCCCATTACAAATACTCATTTGCATCAGTAACTCTTGCATCTGGTTTTCAAATTCTAACTCAAATCATAGTAATCAAATTCATCTATTATATGCTTGTCTAAATTTCTTGTAAACCCTTGATGTTATTGAATCATTTATTTCCATATATTGAATTGTTCCTCTAATTGTGGAGCCCAACTCTACCATCCTAGAATAGGTATGATCAACAAAGGGGGTCTATATCTCATGCCAATCCATTTATTTTCTCCACCAGAGTTTATTACCTCTATTAAGATCTCCAAAATTGTGGTATCTCTCCTCATACTCCATCTTAAGTTATTTGGAGACATGACCTCTCATCTTCTAAGAAGCACTAAAAGTTGGTCCCACCTTTTCACACTTACAATCACCGCTGAATCATAACTCTATCTTGAAAATAAGTCAAAAGAAATAGAATAATCATATAAAGCTTATAAATAATTAGTTTTAACTTCATCACTTAAACAATCACAATTAAAATTCTTTCTGATCAATTTGGAGATAGGAAAGGCTGGTCTGATACATAATCCTATAGTCTTAGCATGAGTTGTATACTCCTCAAATTTGATTTTCCATGCTAGTTGATTTTTGAATGTAGAATGCAATGCCCTCAGTTGAACTTCTCCTAAATGAAGGTTTATCAATAACTTATTGTGCTCATGGTCTCCTATGATCAAATCATGCAAATAAAACTCACAAAGCAAATCCTGCTGATCAGGTTCAACACTATAATTTTTTTTTAAAAATGTTGTTGGCTATAAAATATTGTAAGGAAGATGACAAGAGATCCTCAAAATATCCAAAATATTCTATGTGTCTTAATAAGCCAAAAATATGGTAATAAAGAGGGAAAAAACTATTTTTAAACCATGAAAAATATTGACACCAAATTAAAACAAGTAAAATCACACTAAATCATGTTGGAAAGTATGAAAATAATGTAATAAAATAGAAATCACATGAAATAAAAATGGTATAAAAACAAATCAATTAAGTCAATCAATCATACTAAATCATGTTGGGAGTATAAAAGAGAAACACAATTGGCAAAATGGTCTTAAATTAATCATAGTAATTCAACTTGGGAAGTATAAATTTAAAAAAAAAAGAAGTGGTTAGATTCTTACATGCAATCAAAAAATAAGAAGATAAAAGTGAAATATTAATGAGGTAATCATAAAACATACTAAATCAATATGGGAAGCATGTCAATGACATGTAATTTATAATCAATCACATCTTATGTCATATTTGACACATGTAATTTTATTATGACTTGGATATTGGAAATTTTTGTGAGGAAGGCTAAGTCATATCCATGGTCTTACACTAAAACTCATAAGTGGAACACAAATGAGGTGTAATTAATATGAAAATATAGTAAAAGGGGATGTTTATACTAGCAATTTGTGAGAAAGGCTAGGTCCTATCCATGGTCTCATAATGTAACTCACAAATGGAATCCCTAGGGGAGTGATCAGTGAACTAAACAATATTCTTAAGGGGAAATATTAGGGATATAGGGAGTGAAAAATGGAATTTAAGAATAATAACATAGGTATATTATGAGAATAACTTTGAAAATATGAGGCACACTAAGGACATAAAAAAGACATTAAGTGACTAGTGACCATCAATGTACATAGGATATATATTTGATATAGACACAAAGACTGTGTTGGAAAATAAGTGTGTTACTAAGATCAACTCATGTAAGTATTTTTGAATAAGAAAATTAAAATGGACCTACCTTCCAACATGTTCCCCATTCCTCAGGTTCCTTTACAGAGCCATCAGTCTACGACAAATATTAGGTACTTACATGAGAAAGTAGGTAGCACTAAAAGAGTTTTTGATTCTCCTTTTTTAATCTACTAACCTACTGCACCCCAATGGACCTCATCTCTATTGTGAGGCCACTTTGGAGTTTTATATTTGATTAAAAAAAGTATATGTGCTTATAATCACATCTTTTAGTGTGATTTGACTTTTGAAAAGTTTGAATGTTGCCTTTTAGATCATTACCTTTTGTTAAATGATTTGGCTTATGCATAGTTTTATGGATTTAATGTTTCCTCCTCCATATGGACTTGGAATGAAAAATCATGAGAGATAGAGTGATACACATGTATGAGATTTAGGCTTAGGCTAAAGGAAGCTAATTATCCAAATAAAATATGAAATAGAACACTTAGGATTAACAATAAACTAACATGCTATCTCAAGTCTCAACCATGTGTATGATTGGTTTACGAAAGGGAATAAAGGGGAATAAAAGGATATCTAAAGTGGATTGGTAAAATGAGATTAGAATGAGATGGATTGTTTTATAACTGATCACATGGTAAAGAAGGAATGATTAAAGGGAGTAAGGTTTGTATAACCAAGTCACAATAATAATTATCCATGTTTATAGAGATAAGATAAAAAATAATAATGATGAATAAAAAGGGAGTCATAAGAAAATGAACTTGAGAAGAAAAAGAATTTAATTATGAAAAATATATCCATAAGAGAACATAATGACATCATAAGTGATATAAAGTGTGAAACTAAAGTCACCATGTAAGATAGATAAGAATTTAACACAATGCCAAATAATATAAGAATAGATAAATGTAACTTTAGAACACACATCTAATGAAAATGAAAATTTAAAAACACCATGTATGTGCTCATAAGTACTATTATGTTTGTCCACACAAATTATCCATAACATCTGATAAGTCTCTGTGAAGTTGAATGCAAACTACAACCAAAGTTTCATTGATCTTCAAGTAAAGTTGAGAAAATACTTCGCATCAAATATCCTCTATATAAAATGTAGGAATGCTTGAAGGATCATGTTAATGAGGGTTATCATGTAGGGGATGCTTGGGAGAATGCATGGGAGTGGTTTCTACAAGAGATGAAGGGGTCACTAGTGTGGAATGTGCCACTAGTGAGGGACTCATAGGTAGAGAAGGATCCATAGGTGAAGGAAGGTCCATGAGTGAGGGATTCAAAGGTAGATGAATAGTATGTGGAAAATGTACCATAGGTGAATATGTAATCACAAGAGGTGAAACCACTAGGGAAGAAGGGGGAAACTTATTTAAAGAGATACCTATGGGAGGAAGGATAGAAGGTGTAGGAATGGTTAGGAGGTGATCATTAAGATGCTATTAAAGGATGTGACAATGATTAATGTGATGTGTGACACATTGGTGATAGAGATAATATACCTCTCTATGCTTAGGAAGATACTTTGGTAACACTTTTAGGGGAGGTATAGCCTTTTTGAGGGCTGAAGAGTGGTGAGATGCAAGGTGTCAATGTCAAACTTTTGATAATGCATGGATGAATGGGTATCTATGCCATGGAAACAATAGACATGATTGTGAGTAGACTTGGTTGGTGTACTTATAAGAGGAGTGGAAATGGAAGCTGAGGAAGATTGGTATAGTGAACAGTCTCTAGTCTAATGATTGATAACTTTATGAATGTCACAATAAGGTTGATTAGCCCATTTGGTGGGTGAAGGAGCCATCTATGATAAAGGTATAAAACCATCAACAAGATAAGGTGGGGTTGGTGGAAAAAATAGACAAAGCTTAATTGAAGGAGAAATAAGAGTGAAATTAGGAAGAGACTTAGCTAAAGTAGGAATAGGATCTAAACTAAGCTCTACTAAGAGAGGGATGGGGTCCTCAAAAGGCTAAAGGATAGTTGTAAACATCTCAGGGATAAGTCATCTAAAGGGGTTATGGTATATATTAAAGTGATAAGAACCAATCATGACATGATCCATAAGCATAATCCTATGAGGTTCTTCAAAAATTGGAGGTGTGCACACCATCTCTATCCTATGAGAAAGAGGAAAAATACTAAAATTTGGAAAAATATAGGATGAAATACTAGATGATAGACTAAAATACTAAAGTAAAAAGGAATGATAACAAATAGTTTTACCATCTCAGGCCTGAACTAGACCTCCTAAGAATAAATCATCTAAGTTATAACCATCATCATAATCATGTGTATGAAGATTGATGATGCAGGTATGGATGACGTTGTCATCTAATGTGGTGTTATGAATGGAATGTTGAGTCTTGGTTAAGACAATTGTGATGTCATCATAAGGTGGTTAATGGGAATAATGTTTCAATGAATTTGGAATCTAAGAGATGAGATGAGGTGAGAGATCTAAATTTTTAATCTTGAGATTGATCTTGTCAAGCTCATCATCATCAAAATCTAGGAGGTTAGGGGTATAGTCCCAATGATTTTAGGGTGACCATTGTAACCTCAGGTGGAATTGATAAGAAATTTAAACCATTAAGATTCACAAAATGGAATGTGTGGTAAAGGTTCAAGGGTAGGAATATTGAATACACCAAGGTCTTAAAATTGTTCAAAATTCCAAGGGTTGGTGTCTCCTTGAATCCAATAGATGGCTCTATTGTGAGGAATGACACATTGGCAAATTGAATAGGCAATTGATCTCATGTGATGATTCCATGGCCTACCAAGCAAGATGTTATAGGATAGAGTAAATTTGATCACCACCTTCATGAGAACATCAATATGTGTAATGGTAATTGGGAGCCATACACAACCTAAAAGAGGCATTTGCCTTTAGTCATAGCATTGACATGTGTTGCATGTGAAATTTAGATTACACTCAAAATATATAAAGGCTTTTATATTGATAAAATTAAGAGAGGCAACACAAGTGCCAGAACCCTCATCAAGTAAAGCACACTTGACTTAGATATCACCAATTTGGAAATAGATAAAGAGAGGAGGATAATCCACATGAAGAAAAATCTCATTAGGGATCATAGAAGTAATGGGAAATTTGAGGGAAAGAGAAGTGTACATTATCTCATTGACATGTATCGAGCATCTCTTCACACTATTTTAAAATTCTATCTTCTGATCCAGATAAGGTGGTTTTGCATCTTACTAGGGGAGGATGAGGGATGTTCATTTTGTATAAAATATATATAAGATAATTATGATGATGTGGAGAGGTCTGCATAAATTTAAGAAATGGGATTTGAGATGGGACATTGGTAAGCTCCATTATAGGATCCCACCCATCATAACCCATAAGAGGACTATTGGAAAGAGGTGCATAGTGTTACAGAGGTCCTTAAAAGGAGGAGTCAAAGTACATGTAAATTAATGATGATAAGATTCATTAGGTTGAATTAGAGGATAAGTTTATTAATTATTTTGAGAGGATGGGGTAGTTGATGTAGGTGTGGTTTGAGAAAAAGTGTTGATAGAAGTTTGAGTATCATTGGTGATAGGTAAAGAGGTTAGAAAGATGGTATAAATGGTATGAGAAGTGTTATCCAAAGGAGGTGTTAGACTTGGTTCATTAAAATATATAAGGTCTCCTTTCCCCAAATTGATTAAGTGAGTTAGAGAAGAATATTATATAACACAAAATGTGAAAGATAATTGCAGTGTGTGGATGGGTTAAAGATTAATGAAAGCAACCAACCTTCACATATTAGTCACATTGACCACATTTTACTCAAGAGTTGGGTCAAGAAGACTATCAAAATTATTTAGAAGGGGTAGGCTTTTCTTAGTTATCTTACTAATTTAGAAGAGGATATTTATAGATCGCTAAATGAGCATTAGCCTAATTCAAAGCTTGAGATTTATTTTGTGTTTCATGGGATTTGAAATAAATTTAATAGGCTTATTGACATTTTTGAATGATATAATCATGGTCAAAATTAGGAAGAAGAAGGAAATACATAGCCAAATTATGAAGATACCAAAAAGTCTCATGAGAATGACCCTAACTAACATGAAACCAACCAAATTTATTGGGATCATACCAAGATTTCATGGGATGAGTGGGATCAAGTTCTCATGGGAGAGGCATTGGTAGGTTTTTTTATAATTACACTAAGTATAAAGGTTTTTGAACCTTGATGTTAGCTGAATATAAATGAGGATTGGTGATGTGGTTAGGAGGGGAAAATTGTTCTAGAGTTTGGTTGGGAACAATAGATTGAATAACATGAATGGTATCATAAGAATAAGTGACACCACCATTGGTAGCATGATGATTCTTATTCTTAAAAAAAATAAGATTACCCATATAAGGTTAGGATAGCTTGAATTGATGCATAAGGAAATATTGATGCTTGGTTTGGTGAATGGCCTATTCCAAAGTATGTGGGAGAGAGAGTTTTAACCCAATGTTGTAACTTAGGAAAAAGAGCACTGGTAAATATATGAAAATTTTTATCATCTAACATATTATGCTCACATTTTTTAGATAAGGTCTTCCATAATTTAATGAAATGTTGGGTTGGTTTAGTCTCAAGTTGTTTACAATTGATAAAATGGGCCAATGTATTCTCAAGGAGATCACTAGTTTAGAACTATTAGACTAGACCATTAACTAAATCCTCCAAACTAGTAATAGAATGAGATTTGAGTTGGTTATACCAATATAAAGCATCACCCATAATATTTTTGGATATTATATTGGTAGAATAAAAGTTATTTAACTTGGCCTAGTCTTTATATAGATTTCAAAATGTTTTTAAGTGAAGAGTAGGATCAGGTGACCCATTATAAGAAATGGTAGGGGTGATACCTCCTAGATCGATATTATCAAATTGAGATGTAAGAGGCTCATTTTAAATATTATTGATTGTTTTATTTATAATAGGAGGTTGAGGGATAATATTACCATGGGAATCTTGAAGAGGAGGTGGGGAACATTTTGATTATGCATGCCCCATAGCATCTGTTGAGGGTGGGTTTGAAGATGGAGATGATGATTTAACATTTGCATCATTTGATTTATATTGTTATCTTGGAAATCATTCATTTGATTAAGAGTTTTTAATAGGATTTGATGGGTTTTATTTGAATTTTTGGAATTATGTGAAGTATTAGAAGTGGTGGTAGTGGTTGGGTACCACTATGGGTGTTAGTAGGAGCTTGAGAAGAATTGTTAGTAAGTGAAGCACTAGTGGCATAATTTTCTTGTGTGGAAAAAGATGGAATAGTGGAGGGATTAAAAGAGGTAGCACTAGAGGAATTATTACCTTGGGTATAAATTTATGCACTAGTGGAATATTTGAGAAGAGTGGATCTTGAAAGAGGCCCACTAAATGCAGAACCTATCATGTTAGTAGAGATACTAGACATGGAGGTAGAGGAAGTCAAAGAAGAAGAAGTCATGGTATGAGAAGGGGTAAAAATAGAGGGAAGAGGCTGAGAAGTAAAGAAGTTAGTATCCCAAAATATATGTGAGAACATGGGAGAAGGTGAATGGGGCTCATTGGCTTGACCACTAATCATGAGATGGTAAATAGTAGAAGGATCTTTTCCTCAATATTGAGGAAACTCATTGATGAAAAAGAAAATTTATGGTGTATACTCTAATTTAGGTTGATATTAAAATGAGAAAAGAGGATTACGAAGCAAATAAAAATGAGGAGGGGTCCCTTAATTTATAGTGTAAATGGCTATATGCACATTACTTTCATCTAGGATAGGAGCCGCAAACTACTTATGGGAGAACCTATTAGGGTTGGTAAGACTCATCATATATGTTTAATTCAACTTAGTTTTGTTTTAAAACAAGAATTTCATGATTAAGGAGAGAGATTAGGGAAGACAAAGTTGATGCAAAGCAAGGAAATACAAGATTTAAATAAGAGTACAAAGTTATCCAGGTCAACATAGTATTGAAAATAGGTTAAGAAAACTAAGCCAATAAAGATATAGAGTCAACCAAATTAACTTGGTTCTATAAATTGGGACAAAGGGCATACTGATAAGGATATAAAGTTGACTAGGTTGACTTAATAATATAACTTGAGAGGCAAAAATGAGTACTGGGTTAACTAGGTTGACTCAGTATTGTTATCAGGGAAAAAGATAGTCTATAAGAGACTATGTCAAACATAAAAATAATGTATTGAAAACATGGAAAATTTTTGTAATGTAATTTAAAGAAAGAAATGGAAGTAAACACATAAACAATTGGATCAATGAGACTAATCCAATTGACACATAACACAAAACCTTGCACCAACTCTAGCTAATGCACGTTTTTGCAATACAACATACAATGAACAAGAAGTTAAATGAAAAATAAATACTAAGTGGTCATCTTGAATGTTTTTATATTGTTATAAAGTGTGATAGGGAAGTTGACTAAAAGTAGGGAACTAGAAAGCAATCTATGGATGGTTTTAGGATGTTTAGGCTAAAAAGGATCTATGTTGGCAATGGTACTAGCTTGGTATTGGGGCCTACCCACTCACTTCATAATCTTTTAGTGATAAGCATGTTGGGTGTATTTATAATATATACCATTAACCATATGTTTATACTTGGAAAAAAACCAAGTCGGATTCCCCTTTGGTGATGAAATCTAAGTAGATATGCTTTAGGTAGATAAATGTTTAAATGCATTTTAAAATTATGTGATTTGGTAGTGTGTGCAATAAAGAAAGAAATAATGCAACTAAATGGTATATTGAAAAACTAGATAATTAGACTCTGTGATATATTCTAAACATGTAAACAATTGAACATGAAAGCATGAATAAATTACTAGCATATAGTTGTTAATTCCCAATTTAAGCATGGTATAGAGTTAGTTTAGATGATAGTGTATGCAAAAATTACATAATAGAGTCGATAGGGTTGCTATTATACTATAGAATCAAGAGTCCTTAAGAACTAAGTAGACCAAGTTGATCAAGTCTTTTGGATAGAAGATCGACTACAAGTAAGGAACCTTAGTGGGTTAGAATATGCTGAGGACTATAAAATTTTTATTGAAGTGTCTTGAATATTGCTTTCAAGTATAAACAATTAGGTCAATTAGGTCAACCTAGTTTTATAGTTACCTATTTACTAAAGCCTATTAAGATAATTGAGTCAACTTGGTCAACTTGATTTATTATTTGGAAGCTGACTATGATACTAAGTCGACTTAAATGACTTACTTTTCTATTTTATAGATATACAAGATTCTAAGTCGACCTATTCAACATAATTTGTTTTTTTGAAGTGAATAATTTTATTATGTCAACCTATTTGATTTAGTAATCTATATATGATGAAGACCTACATAGAAACAATAGAGTCATTTTGATGTGATTATGTGTTAAACCTATGCATAGAAGTTAGAAACTATACCAACTTAGTTGACCTAGTATTAATAATATAGAAAAATAATAAAATGATATAAATTAAAATCATAAAATAAAACCTACAAGGGTTAGATTCAAATCAGGCTCACTAAAATGTATGGAATCATAAATGCATCAGATCCAAAAATCAATCCTAGCTCAGAGAATATAGATCCTACTTACACTTCTGATTGGGTATACATTATATAATTGGAAACATGACCAATATGGATCTATTATACCTAATGAGGGGATATCTTACCACAATAATATCACTAAGGAGGGTTCCAAATCCTCTAGTCAAGCAAAACTACATAATAAACCTAACTAAATCCTATGTTTTCATATTCACTAAACTAATAACAAGTAAAGGAAAAATATAATCTAGTGCTCACCAAAGTTTGTGGCACAAAGTGGGGGTAATAAATACTAAAAATAAACATGCGTAGAAGACATATACTCACTTTAATATATATAGAATCCTAATGCATGGAAGAAAAGTGCAAATGCATATCTATCTATTCTTATAAAGGAGGAACAAAGTTACACATACTTACTTTTGAAGATAAACCCACTGAGGCTCAATATCTCATTTGGCCAAGGTGATTTATAAGAGGTTATTGTGTTATGTAATGATGAAAAGGATAAATAAGATCTAGGATACACAACCTATCAATGCATCCAAAAAACTTTTCCACAAGACAAGATACATATCTCCAAAGAAAGTATGAAACCCTAAGCTTATTCCTCAAGTAAAATGGTGGATAAGTAGATGCACAATATATCTTACTTATTATTCTCTTCTCTAAATAATGGTGACATGATTATGTATATATATGAAAATTTAACCCAAAACCCTTCTAAAAGTTTTAGCTAATAGGGTCGACCTAGTCAACCTAGTATTACTATTGATAAAAACTCACTAATTCATAGACTAGGTCAATCAAGAGATAACCTATAACCTAAATAGGTTTTGCCAATATGAGTACAAGGTCGACATAGTCATGAAAAATATCAAAATAGGTTTTAGGTTAGGAAAAGGGGTACTAAAGGTGATAAAATACTAGACGAGTGTGTAAAAGATAAGTACAAGCTTAAAGGAATATTTTTTAGGAGACAAGTGTGTAGATAACAAGTTATAAAAGGGACAACAATCCTTAAAATCACCAATGGTCTACCCACCCCTTTCCTAATTCACCCCTTAGGGCATGCACTTAAAGATATTGAGACTCAATGGGTTATTTAAAGATAGAGAGCATAAATAATTGATAGAAGTTTGGAAATATTATGTGTATACACTATCCAAGCTTAGTTTGACATCCAAATAACCTAGCCAAAGAGAGGTAGCCTTAAAAAACACCATGAAGCCAAGTGAAGGATAATCAAGAAAAGTTTAAAAGGTATATAATCCTCCTACATTATATCTATACATAATTATTGGAGATTATTTAGTTCAAAATTATCTCATTGATAGTGGAGATAGTACTTATGTCATGCCCAAGTTAGTAGCTAATAAATTAAACTTGAAGTATGAACCCCATGCTAAAGGAGTTATATAATTAGATGGGTTAGCTTCCAAGACCATTGGTATAATTAGAGGTTTTCAAATAATTTTCCATGTTTTTCCTACCTTAATAATTTATTAGGATGTTTTAGTGGTAAATGTGCCTCCTCATTTTACACTTTCTTTGTCTAGAGAGTTCACTGCTAAAATTGGAGTTATCTAACTTTAGACTAGTCCTACATGGGTTTTAAGCTTGGATATGGTGTAAAAGTGACAATCAAGTATAAACCTCTTTATAGTTTTCATGTTGAACATTATGTGTCTTATACTTCTAACATGAAATGCAATGTGAATGAAGAAGATGATCACCCTAGTGATCAAGAAACTCTAACTCTCCTTGATGGCATATCTAATTTGTATCTTGATGAGTGGGGAGCTTAATAAGGTGGTTTTGAGGAAAATGGTCTTATAACTTACATTATTAATGAGGGTATTGATGGAGTCATTTAGGTAGATCATGATAAAATCCTAGAACAAGTTGCATTAGGAAACTATCTTGTACACATAAGTGATGGTGTGAGTATCCTAGTTATGTCAAAACATGATAGTCCTAGTGAGTAACCCATTCTGCCTGCAAAAGAAGAAAAAACTCATAAGTATGAACATAATAAAGAGGTAGATGACATGTGGTAGTAATACTATACCATTTTTATAGAATTTAAGGAGGTTATAAGACCTTCAATCCTTTAAGATGAGCACAAACCTGATGCTAAGGTCAATCATGTTCTCAATAAGCACAAAGAGGAGCTTGAAATCTCTATCAAGCAAGAAGCAACCTTGGTAAAACATGATGTGATTTATAAGAATAAGGAGAATTTTTTAGTTTTAGCTAATAAAGAAGCAACTTTGGTAAAATATGAAGTGTTTAATGAACATAAAGAGAATAGTCTTGATAACTTATAATAAGAAGCATGCCATGCTTCAAAGATACTTGAGGTTGAGAAGTCTTTGGTGACTCAAAAGATGTATTTTGAGGAATATCAATTGAACATGAAAGAGGTTAATCTATTTGTAAACATAATTAAGTACCTTAATGAGCTATATGGAGTGTTCTTGAGTACTCTAAATGATAAACTTGTAGTCATCAGAGGACCTAATCATGGTAAGTCACTTGAATATCTCCATAAATAAGTATTCATATACAAGTATGCACCATATGAATAACTATTTTATGTGATCATTAGTGATGTAAGAGGAATTATCTTTGAACCTATTTGAAGTAATGAAGAAGGTTCTTCAACTCAAGTTCCTTGAGGTATTGTACATATTAAGACAAGTGTTTTTTGCTTATGTTGTGTGTGTTTTCCCTAAGTGTTCTTAAGAATACAAGTGTGTTTTCTTTAGTGTCTTGTCCTATGTGCTTGTTTCCTATTATTTGGTGTGTTTTTTTCTTCCTTAAAACATATTTTAGTGTCAATAATAATGCATAGGTGACTCTATATCCCAATAAATAGGATAAGTCTACTAGTCTTTGGCATCACTAGCTTATTGTAGACACCTAAATCTAGCCATCGATAACCTCTAATCAGGATTTTGGCCAATTTTCACCCGAAATGTACAATTTGGCCTAAAAACACTAAAATATATTAATGATGTGAAATTGAAATATTCAAGTGCCAATTTTGGCTAGGTCATCCCTAATGCGGTAATGAAATTTATGGGCTAGCTAACTTTGGTCAGATCATTCCAAGTCAAAATGCCAATTTTGTACCTAGGTGCTCTAGATTGCTCTTTTCTATCAAATATATTGCATAAGATACATGAATTTTTTATTTTATGTTGGTAACATCCTAAATGGGAATACATATCCAATGCATCTGACATGGACTTCCAATTCTAATCCAGTCAAATTTTGGACCAACAACAACACATTATGATTAATTTGTGCACAAAGTGCTTAAACATGCTTAAGAGCTAATTAACCCAAATCAAGGAATAATTAATAATTCAATGGAAACTTTCTAAATAATTTGTTTTGTAAATGAATATGAAATATATGCATCATCAAGTGACCTCATTTCTTTGGAAGACATCCCTAAGCCATAAATGCCACAAATATCAGGATTCATGCCCTCCATGCCTCATCAATGCCTTCCATAATTCCCTCCATGCATCTTAATTTCCACTATAATTTCATGATGAGGATAATTATAAAATTAATTCCAAAAATTGAATTAATCCTCAAGCACACATCTCAATCTCAAGATCGACAGTTTAGGTTGATTCTAGACATTTGTAAAAATCTATAAATAAAGAGGCCATAAACATCATTTATAAGATTTTTTGGTGCAAAGCTATTATGCTCAAATATATTCAAAGACATGATTATGCAAATTTAGAATGCAAAATTGATTACAAAGCTTCAATAAATTAGTGTTACCATTCCAAATTGATTCCAAGCCAAGACAAACCACAAGCCAAAGGTGCCAAGGAGATATGGAGGTAGCCAAGATTCCATTGCCAAAGACTTATGAGCACAAGCCAAGAAAGCCACTACAATAAGATTTTTGGAGTATCCAAGGAAGATAAAAGAGGGTTTATTTTTCATTCTAGTTGTGTGTTTTATTCATGTTTGTTAACTAAGCTCTCCCTAGTGTCTAGGCCTAGAGATGTTATGATAGCTAGTGTGTTTCTTTCATTTTGTTTTCATTTTGAAACTAACAACATACTAACCATCCTCTCTTGAGTCAAATTCCTATATCCACATATGGCATGCTCGGTGGGACTAGATGCATCCCACACATGAAGAAGATCATTTTACATCTTAAAAATATTCATTTGGACCCTTAAAAATCTTAGAAATTGATTTTTTAACTTTATTTTGCCATTTTTGTTTACCATGGTTTTACAAAGTAACTGACGTCGACAAGTAAGACCAACATCAGTTGCATATCTTAATAGACATCTGTTAGCAAAACTGACATTGGTTGTATACCTATCATCGGTCACATTGGTATAATTGATGTTGGTTGGATAAATGACATATGTTAGAAAATGTAAATGTCATCGATTATATAAACTGACATCAGTCACTGTGTTTTTCTTAAAACACAGACTCAAGAGCTTTTTCCTAAAGTCCATTATTTCAAACTAAAAATATCTTCAAAGCTAAAGGACATGCTAACATTTTTGCTATAGGACCAAGCTTGACATTTACTAAAAACATGTTTTAAATCACCTTTTGCATGCTTAAAAATCAATTAGGAACCTTGTTTTTGTGTTTAAAAAGGAATTTAGATATTTATGGTGAATGTTTTTCAAAATTTTCAACTAAGACTAAGGGGTCAAATGAACACCACCTCATTTTCCATTTGGGATTAAAAATGAACTCACCTTTTCAAAGCCTTTTGTATTTACTTAGTTGTTTAAATTAAATTTTTGTTTGGAAAAAAGAGGGATGTTGCATGTATTCTCTTTTATTTATCCCCTTTAAGGAACCCTTGGAATCAAACATACCATTCCTATTAAAATTAGCCTAGTCTAAGGCTTAGAAAGAAATTCATCTAAAGCACTCCCCAAAAACTCATCAAAGTTTGGGTGACCTTGAAAATGACCCTAAAATCTTTCTACTTTCATGTTTTCTTTATTTTTATGTAAATTTGGCTTGCAAGGGGGACATCATTACCTCCTATGAGTTCTCTAGGGAAGCTTTGACCTGAGGTTTCATCTCCCAGCATTGACTTCACTTACTCCTTTTGAGTTGCATATGGGATGTATTTGTATTTGGACATCACACTACACTAAGCGAACATTAGGATGTAGTGGTTGTAAAAATGACTAGACCTTTTTACAACTAGCCAATGCCACAATCACCCAGTTTTTGTGATTTTCTTTTACATTATTTGATGTTAAAGTTATTGTGTCATTGATTCCCATATAAACATTCAAAATCTTGCTATTTTATTCAACCCCACATTGACATACCCTTGTTAGGATTTGGACGATTATACTTAGTGTATTTTGTGATCATTTTCTCATTTGGCATGTTTTGAGACTAAAACTTGTTTGTTTGTTCATAAAGACATGTCAAAACTAGTTTGTCTATATGTCACTCTTTTGTTTAAAGAGGTGTTATGATGGCTATTTTACACCACAATTGTGCCTTGAATTTTTTTCTAAACTTTTTTATGTGTGTGTCATTTGAGTTGCAGAGGGTAGCATTATGATGACCAAATCATGTCAAACCATTTTGCCTTTTGAGTCTTTGAAACATAACATAGATCACATCATTAGATCATGCTTACATCATTAGGATAATCAATTTGTTTCAAGACTTATTTCACCTTGTGCCAAAAAAACCATTTGTTTAACACCATGTCACATCAGTCATTTAGACCTCATTTATGTGTTGTCATACTATCTAATCTTGTCTAGCTTGTTTGGTCAAATCTTAGTTTTCACCATTGAGTTTTCAATTAGCTTTATCAAGTTTGGATTCAAACATTGATTGATTTCTATTTAGGACTTAATTCTTTGGGATGATACACATATCTTTCTCTTTTGGGTTGCATAACTTTGGTTAATAGATTACCCAAATTTGAAAACTATTGATGGTTTATCTGTTTAGTACCTATCATTATCATTATTTGTGCCTTTATTTAGGAAAACATATTCTTTCTTCAAATATCCTTTTATCTTATGCCTTATGCTAATTTATCATGTTTATGTTTGATTTCGTGTGCCAGGTCTATGTCAAAGTTGTTTCCAAACTTGTTCGATTAAATCAAATCACATTAGCCTTTATTTCAAGTCTAGCTTTTGATGCTGTTTGGCCAAAAGTCCTAACACATGCCTATTTTTTTGAGCCTAGATTTTGACTCCACATTTGAACAAAAGACCTAATGACTCAACTTTTCCCTTTCCTAGTTTAGACCTTGTTTGAAACACTTTCACCTAGACCTTTGACATGCTAGTTTTTATTTAGATGTTTGACCTTTTTGTGTGTATGACATTTGATGCTAGACATTTGACATTAGGCTATTTTATGCCAAGTATTAGCACAAACCATTTTGGAGATACAACTCTAATTTCAAACCACATTGGAGATACAACTCCATCCCTTCAACCAAGTTGGACCAAGTTTAAACCATTTGTCCTTTGGATCATTTTTTAGAGTTTGTAGAACTCTAAGCCTTTTTGTTTTTAGAGATTTCATCATTTATGAAGATATATATAGCTACACTTATGGTGGAGTCAGTTAAAATCCAACTTATGATATAATGGCCACACAAAATGACTTTTATGGCTTTAATCAAGACCCCAATGATGCTAATATGGTTTGTGAGAAGAATTTCTATCTACCTCATATCAATCATTCATGAGAAAAAAGTCATGAAACAAATTATGATCCAATTCAAGACCTTGATTGGTATGAAGAGGCTTATGAAGAGGACTTTGAAGACTCAACTATAGATAATGTTATTTGGGATATAGATCTATACCTTCTTTGCAATAATCAGTACATGGAACATAGTCAAAAACTAGCTTATGATCCTACTCAAGATTGGGATGATCTAGTTTATCAGGAAGATTTAAATGCTTTGGCTTATGAAAGCAATCAGGATCCATAATTTCCTTTTGTTATCTGATCATTAGTTACCCTTAAACCTCATTTAGATTATATGAACTATCAAGCTCCACACTATCTAAGGAATGCCATTACTATTCTTAGACCTAGTCCTTTGGCTTGTGTGAGCAACCAAGATCCACAACACCCAACCATTTATATACCAAGATCTCATCCTTTGGTTTATGTGAGCAATCAAGCTCCATAATGCCCCTTCATCATTCCAAGATCTAGTCCTTTGGCTTGTGCAGGTAATTAATCCCCATAATGACCTATCATTACCATCTTAAGACTTTGTCCTTTGGATCATATGAGAAATCATGCTCCCTAATGCCCTACCATTATCCAACTCAAAGTCATTATTTGTATAGTACCAATCCCATCCAAACCTTAACCCATATAATCAGTCAAAGACCAAGCTGTGTTTAAAACTAGTATTTTCCAGCTTATTGGAAACCAAGGCCAAGAGAACCAACCAATCTGAGATGTTTTGGTTGAACCAACCACTTGTGATAAGTCATCTATGATGAATCACCTATTGATCCTATACTAGTTGTCAAGGAGTCTCATACTGAAGAGCCAATATTTATTGAGTCACTTTTTAATGATTATAACTTCCTTTTGTTAAATCATTACCTCAATCATGTACCTATTTTTCAAGAGCCTCTTATTGACAAAATAGTCTTTGAGGAGTTGTCTCTTGACCTTTTTCCCATCTTAGAGAAGTCTCACTTAGACAAACTAGTTTTTGTGGAGCCCATTATGCCATCACAATCTATTACTTGTCCAATACCAAATATTTAACAAGACATCATTGTAATAGAGTACCCATCAGATGAAGAATTAGAGTTAGAGTCAGGTTCTATTATTGAACCAACATTAGATTTAACATCATAATCAAAATCAACATTAGTCTCAACATCATATTTAGATTCCCTTGATTTAGAATAAGATTTAGAAGAAGAATATGTTCATGATTGTTACAACATTGGTTACATATGCCTTAAAAATCAATTTGAATACATTTGTGATCCTTCTACAGTTTTTGAGGATGAGTATTTGAGCTTTGAATAATTTATCCTAGTATCTTCTACAAGGATTATGCAGCATTTCCCATTCCATTACCATTCCACAAGCCATTACCATCAACCAAAATAGCCATATCATTGACATTCCATCTCCCATAAGTGTCAATTAGGATTGATAGAATCACACTTTATTGAAATACATCTATGGTGACTTAGCAATTGAAGAAGAGCAATGAAGCCAAGACCAAATTCATGTAGTAGAAAAACACTCTCTTAGTGAAACCTTTTTGGAGGCATTAGGGGACAATCCAAGTCAAAACTCAGTATTGTCTAGTGAAACTTTTTTGAAAGTGCTAGAAGACAATCAAAGTCAAAATCTAATGTTTATAAGTGAAACCTTCTCAAAGGCACTATGGGACAATCAAGACAAATTCATTGGTGAAAACCTCATTGAGGCACCAATAGATGAGCACAAAATTTCTTCACTACTTGATAAAGACAAAATCAAAGATCAAATCAAAATAACTTCCAATCTATAGCCTAATCAGATGGTAGCTACTCTCAAGATTAAATATTAGAAAAATTTGGTGGTCCTATTGAGAGAACAAGTCTTCAGCCTTGCCATAACCAAAATTATGTCAAATCTAGCATCAACAACATTATGTGTGACTAAAAGTATCGATCTTCATTTATTTCTCAATAATTCCACATTCCATTATCATTTACTATTACATTTCAAAATCAAACCTACCATCCATTATTTGTCCTTTTTTACCATCTATGGCCACACTTTCCTTTGTAGAGGCTACAAAGATACCTTATCTTGATACTTGAAGGAATCAAAATCAACAACCAGTGAAGATCATAAAAGAATTTTTGACAACCAGATATGTATTGAGTTCTTGATAGAGAAGTTATTTAGATGAGTTGTGGGATAGTAATTAACATGATCAAGTATTTTGTTTGTATCATTTTTTGATTAGGATGTGCATCTCCCCATCAATAAGAACAATAGAATCAAAAATCACACCCAAGCCAAAAATATGTACCATGCCATTGCCATTGTTACCTATGTCTATTTGCATTATCATTGACCCAACCATTTACCCCATCACCTGGGGGAAACCCTCTTACCATTTTATCCATCCTATCATTCCATGTCTATCTAAAACAAAGCTGATTTTTAATCATCATACCCAATCCTATTTTGATCTTGGTTCATTTAGTTCCTCTCACACTTGTGAAGAGGATTCCAATCAAGTTTCAAAATCAATATGATCTGTGTTTTAATGATAGTTTATGAAAGTAGTGTGATATTTGAACTAGCAAAATATCTTTCATCCTATCAAATTTATTAATCTGAGCATGATTATAACCATCTATGGGAAAATTAGTGTTTCACCAATGTTGCTACTAATTATAACCACCTATGAGAAAATTAGTATCATTAACCTATGTTGTTGTCTCCTAGTTATAACTGCCTATGGGAAAACTAGGGGTAACACTTGCTTACCATGCATTGCCACATCACCTTGCCATCACTATTTTCATTTGACTAGCCATTTTATAGATTTGAGAACTTGTTGGGACCTAATTGGTTTTTATTTACCTTTTGTATGGATGGAATTAATATGACTTGAGGTCATTTCAAGACTATTTGGGCCATGCTCAATTCATGTTGAGGTCACCTCAGTCCCCCTTTCCATACGCTCTCATCATTTTGTGAGCAACCTAAGCTAAACACTCTCACCATTTTGTGAGTAGGTATCTTGTAATTCTATAAAAAGTTAAGATACCTCAAAATTCCAAAAACATTCATAATATTTCAAAATCCAAAAATATTTGTCTTGTCTAAGCCTAGTCAATTATCCTTAATCTGCCTTACTGGGTCATGGTCATTGTTAGGATACTTTATTTTGATTTTATTTTTAGGCTTTTTGTTTGTTTTTTTATTTAAAATTGTTTTTTATTTGTTTGTTTGTTTATTCTCTGGCCTATTTTTTGCTTTCAACACTGTTACCTTGACTCAATCTATATGTGTTCATTGGGTGATTCCTTATGCACATTATTCTTGAGTCCATATATATTTATAAATTAACATTGTCATCATGGTTTTTATCATTGGTACATTATTTTTTGAGTGTTTATTAGATTAGGAGTCAGTCCTTATGCATATTTTGGCCAAGTCTTCATGGTGTTCTATCATGAATCCTACCATCACATGCTACAACAAAAATCAGCTTCAAGAAGGTCTACAATCAATAGAGCTACAAAAGTTTCTCCTTGGAACATGGCAAATACTCCCACCCACCTTGATCAATATAAATCATTTGACCATTCTAGTTGTATCATTGCTAATCAGGATGAGCATATCCTCATTGGTAGGTATAACTGAATCATTTCTAATGATCAATCTTATTCTTCTATCCATTTCTTTCATCACTTTGCATCCACTCATATTTATTCTATATTCTAGGTTATATCCTTGAGTTATGCTTGCTAATCATCCCTAACTAGGGCATAATCATCTTTAGCCAATCTAGGTCCTCTTAATGATTATAACTGCCTATGGGCAAATCATTATATTGACTTTTAACCTTGATTATAACTACCTTTGGGAAAATTAGTATCCTTTTTACATCAATGCATGCAAGCATTTTCTCATTTGGATTAATCTCAACCATGGGTTAGTTCCACCTTTCTTCTTGTTTCTTTTTGAGGGACCATCCATCAATAAATGTGATGGCCACTCCCTTGAGGGGCCATCATCATAGGCTTCCCAAAACTATTTGGAGCTTTATTCTTCAATTATCATCTTCTTCTTGGCATACATACCATCTCTTATTATTTGAGAAGACATTCATTTACCTATGATTTGAAACATCTTCCTAAACAAGGGAAAACTATAGACACCTAAATCTAGCCACTGATAACCTCCAATCAGGCTTTTGACCAATTTCTACCCAAACTACACAATTTGGCCTAAAAACACTAAAAAATGCTAAATGATGTGAAAATGACATATTCAAGAGCCAATTTTGTCCAAGGTATCCCTAAATGGGGTAATACAATTTATGGGCCAACTAACTTTGATCAGATCATTCTGAGTTAAAATGTCAATTTTGCACCTAGGTGCTCTAGATTACTCTTTCCTATCAAATCTCTTGCACAAGATACATGCCTTTGCTATTTTCTATTGGTAACATCCTAAATGGGAATATGGATCCAGTGCATCTGACATGGACTTCTAATTCTAATCTAGTTGAATTTTAGACCAATAACAAGGCATTTTGATTAGTTTGAGTAATTTGTCAATAAAGTGCTTAAACATGCTTAAGAGCTAATTAACCCAAATCAAGGCATAATTAAAAATTCCATAGAAACTTATTGAATAGTTTTTTTTGGAAATGAATATGGAATATCTGCATCATCAAGTGACCTCATTCTTGGGAAGACATCACTAGGCCATAAATGCCACAAATATCAAGATTCATGCACTCTATGCCTCATCAATTCCTTTTATAATGCCCTCCATGCCTTTTAATTTCCCCTTCTTCCAATGTCATGTTGAGGATAATTATAAACTTAATTATAAAAATTTAATTAATCCTCAACCACACATCTCAATCTCAAAATGGACAGTTTAGGTTGATTCTAGACATTTGCAAAAATCTATAAATAGAGAGGCCATGAAGATCATTTCTAAGATTTTTTGGTGCAAATTTATTATACTCAAATATCTTCAAAGACATGATTATGCAAAGTTAGAATGCAGAATTGATTACAAGCTTCAAGAAATTAGTGTTACCATGCCAAATTGATTCCAAACCAAGCCAAGCCACAAGCCAAAGGTGCCAAGGAGAGATGGAGGTAGCCAAGCTTCCATTACCAAGGAATTCATGAGCACAAGCTGAGCAAGCCTAAAAAAAAAGAATTTTGGAGCATCCAAGGAAGGTAAAAGAGGGTTTCTTTTGCATTTAGTTGTGTGTTTTATTCATGTTTGTTAACTAAGCTCTCCCTAGTGTTTAGGCCTAGAGATGTTAAGGTAGCTAGTGTGTTTCTTTCATTTTATTTTCATTTTGAAACTAACACCATACTAACCATCCTCTCTTGAGTCAAATTCCTAACACTTACCACCCTTAAAAAATTTCCAAATATTGACTAATTTGACCACAAGTCAAATTAGGTCAACCCCTATATAATTGAAACTTTTTATAGGGTCTCCTAGTGTGAAAATATGTACTATGGTCCTAATGAGGTCAAACTTTATGTTTTCACCCTTTTCACAATTGTATCATATATCCTAAGTCATTCTAAGGTCACATTCTGAATCATTTAATGAAGTGGTATAGTTTCCATAAGAAGACAAGTTTTTCAAGAGCATATGCAAAAATTCACATGTCAGGAATAGTTAGATAAACCATTTTGAAGCTAACATTTTGTAGGTGCAACATCCATCTAAGAAAATCAACTAGTTTTAGGTGGTTTTAAGTAGTTGTACATCTTAAATAATAATAATGGCACATGGGAAGACTTAAAAAGTGTCTCTTTAGGTCCCCTCTATTCACTTCCATACTTGGTAGCTTTGATAAGCTAAAAAATGAAAGAAATTGATCTCTCTTTTTCATTACTCCCTTGGACAATTTAAAGAGGTCAACTAATCTTCCTTTGGTGCACATAAGAGGAGGTGAGTTAGAGAAAATGCCTATGATGAGTGATCGTACTCTTTGTGTAATTCCAATTCATGGAAATAGTCATAGTTTTGGTTTTTTATGCTTCATTAACCATTGGTACAAAGGTTAGATTCAGAAAAATACTTACACATCCCCAACACCTCATTTTTCCTTCTCTATTTGCATTATTCTATGAAATTCAAGCAATGTATGTGATCTTTAGGAGTATGAGCATTCTTCTCACAAGATTTTCGTTTAGTTTTTACATGTGAAGGTGAATAAGTTGGTAGGATCACTTTCATATTGCTAGTAGGAGACACCACTGAGATCTACAAATTATGTCCCATCAGTTGTAAAGCTATCTTATTACATTGGTCTTTAGAATAAAGACATAATGTTTGTTTTCAACATCTCATGACATGATGATTAATTCTCCTTTGAAATATTATTCTTAAGTAGGCATGGTTAGAAGTGTAAGGTCTAAAATATACACATAGTCAGACTTATTTATGAATGTCACCTACATTCAAGTGAAACTAAGTCCTTGATCAATCATGTTGATGACACATGAAGGGTATTGAGAGGTCTCCCAAGGTGAAAATAATAAACTATGATATTTAAAGAGATAAATATTGGTTGTGAGAACCAATCCACCACATACAATCTCATGTCAGTAATACCTATAGGTAGTATCCATCAATGATCTAAGTTCAATCCATAGAGGTCTGAATAGTGTTAAAAGGTAGGTGTTTGAGTTCATTTGAAACCTTTATTCAGGTCTGAGAATGTAAAAAGCATCATGGTGATAATGATGAGGTCATTATATGTAGGTATACTTGAATCCATGTTCATACATTTATAAAGTTGTTTAGAGGATAATTTTACCTTAACTTCTCTAAATAAGGGTTTTGTCCATATTCAATGCCATCTTATAATGAGGAATTTAAGGTCCATGTTAGTGTAAGCATATTATTTCTTGTAGCACAAACCTAGAAATAACATCTTGATACATCAAGGGGTTACTAAATAAAAATAGACTAATGGTTTGATGGCTTCTATTTCAAGCAAGTTTTCACTAAGGATATTCAATAACTACATGTCAAAAACACCATAAGTGAACCTTGAAGTGCAAAAGTGAGACATGATGCATTGATCATGAGATGAATATTACCAATTGGAGGATGAACTAATGAAAAATTATAGTCATACATATATGAGCACCTATAGGATATTTTAAACCTCTATGTGATGTACATTTATAGGTAACACAATTTGACTAAGTAGATAGACTAACTCATGCCAGTGTCAAGAGAAAGATAGTTTGAATGATAAGCACATGTTTCTAGGCATGATATGAGTTCAAAAAGATATGAAATGATCTCAGTGACTTCAAGAAGAACTTATGGAATTAAACTAAATGTCCAAACATGAACACACACCTATAGTAAACCTCTAACTCTACCCAAATAAGCACCAACAGTCTGACTGTAGACTAGCTCTAGCAAAGGAGAGATGTGAGTTGAGAGAGTTGGAAGAGATTTAAGATGGTAAAAATGTTAACCACTCTCATAGTGGTAATTTAAACTTCATGAGACTCTCAAATAAGATAAATATATCAAAGGCATGTTTCTAACTCCACACTCAGCTTAGGGTTCTAGACCCTATAGATAGTCACTAGAATTGAGAAGCTTGTGTTAGGTTTTGGAGTGTTGAGAGAGTTGTAGAGGTGATTAGGAATTGAAATTTGGTGTATAATTTCATCATAACCTAACAAATATATCCAAAACCTTATCTTGGCTAGGAAAATAATATAATTTCCCTCTATTTTGTCTCAGATAGAGGGCACTCCCAAATAGCCTAATCTATAGGAATAATATGTAAATGGTGATAAGATGAAAGGGGAAAAAAAGAGACACTATAGAATGAGTTGAGATTCTGATATAGGGATGAGGGAATGCTATTAAGAATATGTAGATGTTGGAAACCACTCAAAGGTGATCATAGGTAATCAAACACAGTTAGGCTTATTTGGTCTAGAATTAGACCTAAGACCTATAAGGGTCTAACTTCAATTATAAGACCACATGAACCATAAAATACAATAGATAACCTTTTAGGGGAGGTATAAGGTTCACCAAGAGCATTTAGTTGTAGAGGAACAACATAGAGTGGTCAATTTGACCTAAAACCATATCAAGTATAAAAAAAATGCAAGTGAAATCTCAAGAGGCCATGTTATTTTTATCAAAAATATATGGACCTTATGCATGAGACCTAAATAACTTGGGGAGAGTTGAATGGGATCCCATACCCTAAATTTGAGAAATTGGTTCTAAGGTTGGATGTCAAGATTTTATGAACAATCCTTAACATTCCAAACATCTTAAAACCCTATCGAAACCCCAGTTTGAACCTAATGGTAAAGATATGGTGGGAAATTATTCCAAGAGGGATAAAATTTCCATGAAATTTCCTTAGACATGTCTATAAATCTCCTATGCCCTATTTCATATACTTTGGCAATACTATCATCTATACGAACTAGTCTAATAATATGTTTCTTGTAAAATTTAATATGTTTGATAGGTATATATGAGAATAGACAAGGAAATTGAAGGAGGTATTCAAATAATTTTTATAACTTTTAAAAATAATTTATCACCATGTTTATGCATTAATATTCCTATGATATCTCATTCATCATAGGCAGTCTAAACAAACAGTGAGAAGATAGAAGTGACTGCCTAGTGATATGGTGATCAAGGTGACTTAGAATATTTTGAGGTCTATTTGATAGACCAGATGGAAAATATTCCTTTAATAGGTGTCATAAATAATCTTAAATAAATTTATTAGAGTAACTACAAGCCACTTTGGTTGATAAATGTGAGTACAAACCTAGAGGACTAACGATGAATGATTGTAGGCAATGAATGATAGGTGATAAGGATGAATGAATTAATTAGGGAGTTATAGATGACATGAAATAAACTCTTATATACCTTATAATGTCATATAATATGTGTAAATTTTCCCTATGGAAATTTTAGACACTCAAGTTCACTCCTCACCATGATGAAGGTAGTTTTAATGCAAGGTAATGAAGGGTCTACACCAACTCAAGGAAGGTGCTATGTTTGAGATTAAGACATGTTCATAATATTACCCTGACTTATTTTAAACATCATTCCATATCAATTATAATTATTTTCTAGAGTTTGAAATCTAGTCTTGTGACTTTTCATCTTCACTTCTTTTCTCTTTTTCTCCTATGTCTATATACTCAAGCCTTTTTGGCTTTATAATGGATCCACAATTGGTATGGTGAAGCCCTACTAGTTTTGACACCTCATTTGTGTTTGAATAAAGTTTATAATGTTTATTAAATCTCTAAAATATCTTAATTGAATGTGTTATGTGGTTTGTGTGGTTGACAAGTGATGAATATGTTCTCCTTACTTCCATGTCTACTCTTGCATGTTTATTTGAATGAGATCTCTTCTAACAGGTTTCACAAACTATATTATTTGTTAAGTTTGTCTTGAAGTGTGATATGGAATAACAATGTCTTCTATTAGACTTTATTTTCATCCACCTCTAGATAGGCATAACAAATTACCTCCATGAGAAATACTTATGTTAAAAGGACATAGGGTTGAATTTAGTTTGAGTAGTCTTCTTTCTTAAGTGCAGATGTAAGTGTGTTGTGTGGAGTTATCTTGGTGTATAGAATCGTTAGTGATTAGTCTAGTGTAGTGTGAGCCTAAGAGACAAATCAAGGGAACTAGCCATTTAAAACCTAGAGATCTATCTCTGGCAGTGTCTTGTCTATGAAGGGACATAGTTCCATGTTATCCTAAAATTCAACATTTTTACCTGAATTATCTATGGTGTAATTTTAGGCTACAAAAATTCCCACTATTTCATATAATGGATCCACTAATCCATTCTTGCATTTGAAAGTTTTTGGAAACTTATACAAAGATTGGGTTAAACTCAATACTTTCACCACAACCAAGACTTTAGAAAAAAAAACATTTTCATTTGATACTATATATTGGTATATTAAAATCATTACTCATCATATATATAGCTTGGAATACTTAGTCAATGCATTGGTCTAATAAAATACAAACTAATAATCTTCCTAAAAAAACCTAGCTCATTTTATCAACTGTAAATAATTAGAATATGAAAATCCCAAGTATTCATCAAATGGTGGAAAGCCTTGTTTAAAAAAGATAAACATAACATGTTATATGAAAATATCTTTCAATTATTTACTAATGCTCTTCACTCTAAATTATAATATTGTGTGAGGACTCTTTCTTAAAAAAAATTAGAATAATCCCTCGATCAAGCCAAACATCAAGACTTTGTTTTATGATAATTTGAGCCTTCATACCTTCCCATAGGAAATTTAATGCCTATGAAAGATAAAAGTATAAATGTAATAAATTATGGTGTATGGATACATATGATTACATACACAAAATTCAATCCATTGCTCCAAGTAATCCCATAGATCCTATTCTTTCATCATCAATTTCCAATAATTCTCATCCTATTTCTACATGTTCTCATGTAAATAATGTAGATATCCATAAATTACGTAGTAGAGATTCAAAAGAATTTTCCTTGACCTTCATCATAATATCATTATCCTAATAATCCTATCAAATACTAATATGAACCATACAAATTATGTTGGTAACATGCAAGTTGGGTTAATTCTAATGAAGCTTGTCACCGATTATTAAAATTTGCTATGGAATATCTTCTTAGACCTAATTTTTATAATGAATCACTCATGCGTACATGTCAACAAGATTATAAAATAGTAGGTAAGGCTCATGAAACTAAAACTAAACATGAATCCATTAATCAAGCTAATGATCACTTAACTATTTACAATGATCCCCTTATTAATCATCGAATTAGTACTCTTCAACCTCACACCAAAAATAATGTTAAAAATTATGTGAATCCTAACACTAACATAATTGATGAGAATGTTTTTATTATGAATAATATGAGGAGAGTAGTTTTCTATATTGATCCTTATCTAGCTTGCGACCAAAAAAATGTCCCAATGTTTAGTATTATTCAATATTCTTACGCATATCATCTCAAAGAATTAGGGTGCATAGAATAAATTCCAATAAATTTAGAAAACTCACAAGTATAAAATCAAATGATACAATTATAAAAAAATCACATACTATTAATATAAATTCTACTCCTTTAACTGAGTTACTTCACTCAAAAATTCCAAATTATTCTATGATTGGTACTTCTTCCTCTCATTCCCAATATACCAATGATTTAAAAACATCATCTACATAAAAACAATAAAATATAATTGGTAAACACACATTAACTAAATTCCAATTGAATACACCTTATAAAAAACAATTTAAATACACTTCTATTACACCCTCAGAATATTTAATTCAACACTATACACCTTTACTCGATAAAATTCTGACAAGATATGATTAATGGGATCATATAATCAAACTTTTACATATCCAATCTCAAATACCTTTCTTACAGCTCATGATAAATTCTTATCATCATAATCATCTAATCCAACATTTATTTGAAATGAACATAGCTCATTCCCCAATTTTGGGGGTAAGAAGCTACTTTGTCATGATCTAAAGATATCATTCTTAAGTAGTGTGAAGAAACATATTTCCATGTTAACGAATGTTAGATAACTCTTTTTCACTCAATTTCCCTATCACTTCAATGATTCTTAATGAAATATTACTTTGTGTGGATGATCCTCCATTATTCATTAGTGTCCAAAAAGGAGATATCCAAGTGAAGTGTGATTTCATTGATGAAGGTTTAGACACTTATGTGCCTTCCCTCAATTTTATTAAAATACTTAGATAATCCAAATGTAATCTCAAATCTACTCAAAGTACATGTCAAGGATATGATAGAATACAAATGCCTATTTTTGGTTTAATTGGATTACTATTATGGTTCTCCTTGTTATAGTGCATATCAAAGTCATGATATTTAACTTCTTATTATCATATAACATCTTACTCAATCAACCTTGGATACACAACATGAGCACGGTAGCCTCATCAGCATGATAATGTGTTAAATTTCCTTATAATGGTGTTATATACAATATTCAAGGGGATACTAATCCTTGAAATTTTGAAAAAATCTAAGAACAAGGTGTTTTATAATACCTACGCTTAAATCTTTACCTAACATACCTTTTCATGAATCATGACACTTTAATTACCTTGTTAAATCTAATAGAGATTATAATAGTCACCTTAAATTAATAGGAAACATAACACCTAATATCTTACATTTAGATGATGATGAACCTAGTAAGATCAATTTCAAAATCAAAACATTTGATCTCTCTCCTCACATAATCACTTAATTACCCCTTTTTTTATGACTTTGGTCTCATAAAAAGCCATTAGATAAAATTCTTATCAGTCTAAAAAAACTAAACACTCCATCCATATGCCTTTTCTATTGATAAAATAATTGATACACGTATTAATTATATTCACACTCCTAAATATGATGATGGATATTCGTTAGATGACCCCTTTTTAGCTGGGTTTGCTCAAGATAAAAATGTAGAGATACTTGGATTTCATTATTATTTACAACATTATCTTAGTTATATTTATGTAGTTATTTCTCCTTATATAATAACTAATATTAGTTTTTATTCATTTGATGTTCATAGGTGTGATATAGAGCACACACACATACTACTTGTCATCAAGTCACTAATGAGCCTATTTAGAGTATGCTTCTTGACCACGATATGACAAGACCTTACCATTTCTATAGATACTCAAATCCTTCTAGATTATTTCATCTAAATATATTGGCTACACTACTATTATCCAATTAGCCACCCTTGACCAAGGTTTTTTCAAAACTAGGTAATTGAGTCATCTAACCTTATACATTATCTTGTTGAGAGACATGTCTTAGTGTCATGGTTTGGTGTTGTATGTTATGTCAAGGTCTTCTTAGAATGTTGAGGTACATGTGTGTGTCTTCTCCAATTAGTCTTGTGCCTTGATTTTATTTGAGGTCTTTTGCAATGAATTTTATCAAATTTTAAGGTAAAATTGGAAAGATTAAGTTTATTTTGTGAAAGTTAAGGTATAAGTGATGCATGGTGAAAATAATGAAGTAGTGATCTCTCAAGAAAACATGGTGCTCCATTATGGATTGTGGATTAGGAGATAAGCTAGTGAGATAAGAATCTTTGTCTTCATAAGTATTTTGAGGAGTTTAAGGTAATTTTGGGGATATTAAGGTTTCATTTATCTTGCTATATTACTTGTTGCAATGTTGTAGTGTAACCCCTTCAGGAGACATCAAGTGTGAAGGTAAAATATCATGCATAAAGGTAAAAAAGGTATTTTTTGGGCCATTAAACACTTTTTAAAGAGCACCTTATATCTCTTTTTTGCATACACTTGGTCAAGGTGTCAAAATACTTATTTTAAAATGTGAACTCACTTTAAAAAATTACTTTGTTCATTACTTTAATGTATAAACATAATATAATGAAAAATGGCAGGTAAAAGAAGATGAAGAGATGCTTGGTATATCACACCATTACTATAAAATCCAAGAGGAACTATGAATAGTAGGTGATTCACAGTTAAATATACTTCTCTTGATCAAAATTAATAAGGAGAGTTACCACAGACTTGTACCTTCTACTTCATTTAAATGTCAATTTGAGGACGTCGACTTGATAAGATGATGTCACTATATGTTCACACTCAATACTCTAATTTGACCTTTTGCTAATTGTTATCTAAGATGTTGAAGTCATGCACTAAATTAAATTTTGGAAATAAAACATGAAAAAAATATTTTGAAATAAATGTTATGTATTGGAAGCTTCCTTACACAAATTTAAGAAAGAATGTAAATCACACAATTAAGCAATAAAACACACAATGCATAACGAAATCAAATAACATGTTTAGTTATTAAAATGGGTTGGATTGCTGCTATAGACTTCCAAAGGGGGCCCTTCCTCCTTTTGACTCTAGATTTAATACTTCCTCTCACAACACTAGATTGAACTCAGAAATACTTGTTCATATTAATAAAAAATGCATCAATGAATTACTATAGGAAATTACAATGACAATTGCTTGATAAAATATACTTTTGATAATCTCTAATCAACATTTACTATCTCTCAACTCTGTTTCTACACACACACACACACAAACACACACACACACACACACACACACACACACACACACACACACACACACACACACACACACACACACACACACACACACACACACACACACAAAAGATAGGAGATTGTTTTATACAAAATAATATATATTTTAATCTAAGATACATTTGACTTAGGATACTAAAATTAGATCCTTTTGCTAAAGACATCTTCATATGAATTCTACAACATTATTATAGGACAAACAAAAATATTTTATCCTTTAACCACTTCCTTATTGGGATCCATTGAGGTTATGGTTATTTATATGAGTTGGTTGAAAGAGGAATCAAAATCTATTCATTCATGGCTTTGGTCATGTAGTGGCTATAGGATAGTTTGTGTAATGAGATTCCTTTGTTGTAGGACATTCCATGTTATATACATATTTCTCTTAAAAACATCCTTAAAACACATTATATAAAAAGTGTTTTAAATCAATAGATACTTATCATATATTTAATTCTAATACATAATTATAACTTTTAAAAGAGTATTGAACATAATTTTATATGGTTGTTGAAGGAAGCAAACTATATGGAAAGGTGTTCAAAATCATGGTTAACAAGTAGGATGAGTACAAAGATGAGGATAAGAATAAAAAATTTATGGGTCTCATCACACCCCCCAACTTAAGATCTTGCTCGACCTCAAACAACAAACTTGTTCATTCCCATTTCACAAAGAACTCTAAAATCCATGAGATCTATAACACCACTGGTAAGGTGAGCATTGAATCCATGCCCCTATTCAAATAGTTGTCATATTTTAACTTCCTTGAATTCATCCATTGGGGCCTTACCCTGTGAATATAGAATATGATACTAGAATAGAGGGGGCAAAAACTTTAGGTTCAACAATTGAGATCCCATTTAACTTGAAAGAATAATATATTTTGTGATTCTATTAAATGCTACCTATAAGTTAAAAGGGGAATATGGATCTCTCTTTTTCAGTGTAGGAGTGAACTCATTCCATCATTCATTACATGACTCTTTTGTTGTAGGACTAATAGAAGTTCTCAATCCTAGATAAAAATCTTGGGCTTCATTACAATTCTTTGCAAACCAAACTCTGACTTCTTTCTTCAACATGATATTATCCCATTCAACCAATACAACATCAAGTGCCATCGGTTCTCTCTTGATAAGTAGCTGGCTTTCATTCTCTTTTTTCATATATTTAGCTACTTCTCTTCCTCTTCTTTTCTCATTCAACAAATATGATGAAAATGCATTTAATTGGATATATCCAACATATAGATTAGGGTTCCACTCTTTGTCATAAGGAACATCATAATTGTGAAGGTAGAACTCATATTATTGTGTTTTTTCTTCTTGTGAACTTTATTTATAGATAGAAAAGAATGAAGGGGGGTTAATTAATTCATAAGGCATATCACAATAAATTCTCATAAATTTGAACTTATGTAATTGTTCTTCAAGGTAGACTAAATAAAATCTTGTAGGAGGCCTGTAGTCAAAGAGCTCTTGGGTAAGACCAGTCACATATTCAATTTTCTACTTTAGTTTGGATATTCTCTCTTCCTTAAAGTTATTATCTTCTTTCAATTTCTTATTTTTTTCTTAATTCCTTCAAAATTTTAGACTATCTATCTAATTCATCAATTTAAAAGATATTATAAAAGAGGAATGATACTTAACTTCTTGGGTAATTGTAAGTTCTTCTTGTTGATTAACCTCTATAGATGGTTGTGAAATAATTATTATAATATGGTTTTCGATAGATGGCTATAACTGAGAAGCTATTATAACAAGTGCATCTAATCCTACTCTAGACTGATCCTGTATCTTCTTTCTTGGTCTCAATTTTTTTTAGGGCTTGCTCCAAAGTGGGAAATTCCATTTATATAATAGGTTGCTCTAATTGTTTTGCTTCCTCTTGAATCAGTTCCTCATGCAACTCTTCAAGACTATACTCTACTTTTTCTACCTCCTAATTGTATTCTAAATAAAATTCTCCCTTATTTGTTTAAGTCTCTAGGGATTCATCACTACTAACAATTTGTTCTTCTCTAGATTCTTCATTAATTTCAATAATAGAAGAAGGTTTAGTTATCATTTTTATTATCAATCTATGGGATCTAAAAGGAGTAGAGGTTACCTTGGAATTTTTTGGAGAAGGTGGAAGTTCATTCTCAGACTCCTCTAAATCAGGCCAGAGAATGTGTTTCTTCTTCTTTCTAGATTCCTTACTTATGGAAGTCCAATATTCAATCATTTTTATAGGTTCTTTTATTGATATAGGAAGACCTTCTTCTATAGGTTATTGTGTGGTTATAAGAAGGTCTCCTTCTATAGGTTCTTGTGGAGCTGTAGGAAGGTTTTCTACTGTAGGTTCTTGTAGAGCTACAAGAAGGGCTTATTTTTATCTCTATTCCTCTACCTCTATTTATTCTTATATTTCATTTCCTTCTCTATCACTTTTTGCATTTCTTGGTACTTGGAGAAATTCTTCCCAGCTGATGTTGGGTCTAGTTCTTTGAAAATAGTCTTGAATAATCAACTAGATTAGACAATGATGGGAAAGAGCTTTGGAATTACCTTTTTGAAATGCCTTTGAAATTTTTGTGATCATGTGAAACAAGAAGTTGGGGGTGTTTATCTCTATACCATGCTATAAATGATTCATGAACTTGAAGTGTATGCCATGTAACATGGAATACCTCCATTTATAAATAAAATATATGGAGATAAACTTAGTATATTTAGCCCATCTTATTGGTAGATATAACCATGTAGTGCCCTACTTTAAAGTTTCTAGGCTTTCATTTCCTCTAATGAATTTTCCCCTCTCTACCTCAGCATCAAATTTGTCTTTACATGCCTTCCCTATTCATGGTAGTCCCATTACTCTACTAATTATAGTCTATATCATCTTTATATCCATTTCTCTTATTATTTCCAAGTTATTATGCAATGTACCAATGAATTCTTTTATAGTTTATTCATCTAGGGCTTGTATCTTCTCAAAAGATTATGACCATCCTATATTCTAGAATAAGGCTAAGATGTCCAAGCTATTGGTTAAAAGGGTGATATCAAGTGGTTCATGTTTTATAAAGTCCCCTCCCATATTGTGAGATGAAATTTGAGTTGCAGGCTATGTTCTTACAATAAAGGTTTTGTGGCTTTGGAAAAATGTTTGTGATTTTTGCTTTGGGAGTGAAATAATCCATATGAATTATGAAAAATATCCCTCTAACTTAAACTATCACTTGTACTTAAGGGATGAAACTAACATGTAAAAAAGACGTATAATAATAAAAAATGGTGGTGGAAATAGCATGTCAAAGGTCACATCAATTAGTGAAGGAGGATGATATGGTGAGTTGGTGTGATAAGGAGAAGATATGGAAACACATTAATAGCATTAGGTACCATCATCTTAATAATAATTAAAATGTATGACATGAAATAAATATAGAATAATTACCTTGTTACTTATATGAATACCTTTTATTAATGCACAAATGATGATTCAAAATGATGGTCATGGCATGTGTTGTCATTTTATTTGGATCCAAACATTTTATGTAGAATAGAATGTAGGATGGAATGATAAGAATACATCCTATAGTAATAATTTTTTTTATAGCAACATATTTTTATCCTACAAGTTGTATCATCTAGTAGTAAGTTTTTATCCTACAACAAGTGTTATCTTGCAACAAGTTTTTCATCTTGTAGCAAGATGGAAAATATATTTATGCTCCAAGGGAATGAATTTGCAAGAAAACAAATTTTAATTTTTTATTTATTGAAGTAGTATCCTTTCTCTTTCTTTCTTTTTTCTTTTTTTAATGAATGTCGATCAACTAATGACCTAGTTTTATGAGATAACATTTGTCAGCAACGCCTAAAAGTTTTCATTGCTAAATTTTGTGATTTTTTTTTAGATTTTCTATTCCAAACTCAACTAGAATCATAGGAATCTAGGAGTTAGGATTTTATTCATCCTAAACCAAGCCATGGGGAATGAATTATTCTTGGCTACAAGAAGCTTTATTACTCTTGGAAAATATTGGAGAAGGGTTGATAGAAATACCCTTCAACTACAGGAAAAAGTTGATTTACTTCATGAAGAAGAGATGGATGATGTTATTTAAGAATTTGGTAAGTGAGAGTTTACTTGGAAAATGGTTTCTTATATATCTTGAGCCTATGTCTATTAAAAATTAGTTTGAATTAAATAGAGTCAATAGTTATGAGATTTACAACTCCATTGTCAAAAACTTGTTCGATCTCATAAGGCACAAGTCATCTAGACTATAGATTTCCTTTATGATCCTTGTATATAGAGTAAAAAAGGAGTGCCCAATCACCAAGTTATAAATTCTCAGTCTTGATGTTCATATCATGCCAACCCACACTTTGTCTTTGCAATATTTCATTGTGATAAAGTGCTTCCTTTCTTAGTTCATCAAGTGCATTCAACTACATGATCCTATCTTTTTAAGCTTAGGAAATATCTAAGCTCAAATCAAGTGTTATCCTTAATGTTTTATGTTCAAAATCAATGGGTATAATATGCGTTTTACCATAAACTAGTTCATATGGAGTGAAACCAGTTATGTTTTTCTAGGTGATTCTCTAAGCCCATACTACTTCTAGAAGATGAGTTGACCAACCTTTTCTATGTAAGCTGACAGTCTTAATGAGTATATTTTCCAATTCTCTATTTGTTACTTCCACCTGACCATTTGACTAAGGATGGTAAGGGGTAAACTTTTTATGTCTAATTTCATATTCTTTGACCAAGACAGTTGTGAGGTCTGATATGAACTATGGGCCTTAGTTTGTGATGATTTATCTTGGTAATCCATAGTGGGTAAAGATTTATTCATACAAGAACTCAACTACTTTCTCATCTTAGGCATGGGTTAAGGATTTGACCTCTACCCATTTTGTGACATAATCAGTACACACCAGTATATATTCTTTATTGTTAGATTTAGGGTCAATGGGACCTATAAAATCTAGTCCCCATTTGCCAAAGGCTTCCAAAACTAATTGTAATTATAATGACATTTCATCAGAGTGAGTGGGTTTTCTCATACACTAGGATTGATCACAAATTATGCCTATTATAATCTATCCTATGTCAGTAAATATTGGCTAGGACTCTTCTACTCAATTTTGACCCTATCCAATAGGGACCCTATCTAATAAGATTATGTAGTTTGTGTTCTTCATTATGAATAATTTTTATCTTTAAACATGTGTACTCTATCATACATGTTGGTCTAAAGGACCAAATATTAATACAATTTCCACAAGTGAATCTCCAATAACTTTGAATAAATGAGTACTCAGTTAAACAACAAAGGGGGGATATGGTTCTCATCTAGAACAAATATCAATTTCATGGAATCATTATGCAAATAAAGACAATAATATTTAGTAGTGAGTAATTTCATGGTAGTCCATTTGGTATAAAAATGACCCCCATAGGGTTCATCATAGAAGGCTCTAAGAATGTAATAAGTTTCATCTTCTTAGATACATCTTTTCCTAATAGAATCTAGTCTAGTGATAAAGAGATATCTTGTAATCCAAGAACTATGTCTACTCTTTTGGATCAGATGTTGTTTATCCCTAGGTGAGAAATGTTGTGGTAGTGATCTTGAAATAAGATAGTTAGAAATATCTATGAACCAAAGAGATTGAATTGTTACAATAAATAAATGATCATAAGGAAAAGAATAATCAACAACACGACTATGCTAGTCATTTTATAATCGAGATAAAAAAAATCTACTACATTATCCTTACCTGGTCTATCCATAATGGTAATATAAAATTATTACAACAAAAGAAACTAATCAATTAACTTATCTATTATAGCAGGTTTATTCATTAAATGCCTAATTATTACATGATCTATGTGGATGAATACTTGGTAGCCTATAATGTAGTGTCAAATTTTTTCGATGGCATAAAAGAAAACAATAAATTATTTCTCTATTATAGTATAGTTAAGTTCATCCCCTTGAAGATTCTTATTGATGAAATAGATTTCATAACTCATGGATTCATCTTTTTGGCCAAGGATAGCTCCTAAAGTCATGTCAAATGCATCTATGTGGATGTGAAAAGGCTTCTTCCAATTAGGCCCTCTTAGAATAGGAGTTGTTAGGAGAAGGTCTTTGAGTTTCTAAAAGGTATTTTGATAATAATTAGTCCATATAAATTTAGCATCCTTAGTAAACAATCCAAATAATGGGGTGACAGTTTTACTAAAATCTTTGATGAATCATCTATAATAACTAACATGTCCTAAAAATCTTCTAACATCTTTCTATTTATTTAGTGTGGGTAGATCCTTAATGATACTTATCTTTGTTGGGTTAACTTAAATTCTAGTAGGGGATATGTGATGCCCTAACATAATCCCTTTAGTCATAAACATATAACACTTTTCATTGCTCAAAGATAATTAGTGGGTTTGGCAATGTTGAAAACTTTCTCTAGGTTGGTGAGCATTTCTTTGAATGTCTACCCATAGATAATGAAATCATCCATGTATATTTTAACACAATCATGAGAAATTTTAGAAGATATGCTCAAAAAATCCCTTTAAAAAGTAGGTGGGGCATTGCAAAGACCAAATGACAAGATGGCATAGGTATAGGTTCTCCAAGGGAAAGTAAAAGTGGTTTTATTTTGGTCTTATGGAGCAATTTGTATTTGATTATAACCACTATAGTCATCTAGGAAGGAAAATTAATTTTTCCTTGTTAATGTATCCAACACTTGATTAATGAATAGAAGGGAAAAGTGATCCTTCCTAGTAGCAACATTCAATTCTTGGTAATCAACACAAATATGCCATTTCCCCCCTTTCTTAGGGACAATGACTAGGGGAGCGACCCACTTGCTATCCAAAATAGGATTAAAAAACCCTACTTCCAAGATTTTTTGTAAATTAGTTTTGATAATATATTTAACTATAATATTCATTCATTGGGGTTGGTGAATAGGTTTACATTCTTCCTTAATGTAAATGTGATGCATGTATAAATCTGGGGGTATTTCTCTCATGTCATGGTAATCCTAGGTGAATGTTGTTTTGTGCTTTCTCAAAATTGTAAGTAATTGACTTTCTTGCTAGGGTGTTAATAAGGTGTTGATGTTGAGAGGTTTATTTGGTAGAATGTCTACTTACTTTGTTAAATAAAGAATGGTTTCTATGTTGGTGAGTAAAAAAACATAGCTGCATTGATTGGGAATCAGTTGATGGAATGTACGAATGTCTCTTAAAGTTTTAGCAAGATCATTCTTAGGAAAGATATTCTGAAGAGGGTATGGTGTACATTCTAATAGGTTGGTGGCTATAGGATCTTGGTGATAGGTGTTTTTTAGGATACCAGTAAGGATAGTATTTTCTTATTGCACCTACAAATTTGAACTCCAATCAATTATGTAGAGAGTATAAAAGGAGACAACTTATTTAAAATCATCAATCTAAGGGGTTGGGCCATAATTTTGGGAAGGCTAAGCTGGTGGATACAAAACCAATTTCTTGGTGTCATTTTTATTAGAAATAGGCATTATTTTGACCTACAAACAATAAAAGCATCAATGATGGCCAACCATGGATGACCAAGGATGAGAGGATAACCCCCTAAATTTCTCTTTTGCTACAAGACAATAAATTTTGATGGATATTTCCAAGAGTCCATAGTAATAACAAGGTCCTCAATAATCCCCTCAGGCTTAACAATTGATTTTTCAACCATCTAGAGGATGGTTGGTGTTGGATAGAGAGTGGTAAGTTTTAAATATTTTATGGTTGCATCCAAATAAATTAAATTATTGGATATGGGTTGGCCATGGATGCTAAAACTAACTATAGGACTTCCCAGATCAAAATATTTGAGGGGAACTATGTTTTCCAACATAATATCTACTAGTTGGCCAATGACCTAGATTGTTTTAGGATCCTTATTCTTTCTTCCCAAAATTTTCAAACATAGCTCTATAAAAAACTTTATTGTAGATAGGAATATAATTTATTTCTTAAAAGAGTGGGATTTTTATGCACACATTCTTGAGTTGTCTTAAAATATTGAATTCAGGTTCTGGTTCAGGATATGATATGTTCAATCTCTCTAGAAAAGGAGGATTGCCAATTTATTTTTGATTTTATGGTGGACTTGGCTTAGGATTGGCCATGGGTAGCTATGGATCAGTATGGACGGATATTCTTCAAAGTGTTTTGTGTATGTTGGATATTGCATTATTTTAGTGGATTGTGTTAGTTAAACCAACTTATTGGTAGGATTGGGGATGGGTTAGGTAGGTAATTGAGTATTTTAAATAGGTTACTAAGTGTTTGGATATATGGCTTATTATTATTGTGGTTTTTTCATTCACTAGGGAAATCCTTGATTACCTCTCCATTGTTGTTGCCATGGATTAGAGGGATGAAACTGTTGCTAGTTTTGGAATTGCCCAGATTGAGGTTGTTTTCCATTCTATTACATCCATAACTAATTTTTGGGTAGCTACCAACTTGTTTGATACCAATTTTGATTGGGTATATTGATCCAAGAATCATATTAAGGATTATTTGAGAATTGAGAATTTGCAAACATAGAGTTTGATGGCATACCTGTTCTTTGTACCCATGGTTTCTATTAAGCCATGAAAAACACTTGATTCTCATCTTCTCTTATGGCATGCATCTCTACTATCTCAAGATCCTCTTAAATTATGCTAGATACCTGAGCTTTTATAGAATAACATGTGTAATCCATATTCTTCTTGCTACATTCATGTTAATAGGCGGCTAAGGCTTTTTAAGTTTCTTATTGCTTCTTTGATGTATGTAACCTATCAAGCTAAGTAGTTAGGTGGCTGATAATGTCCTACTTCATGCCTTAGATTATGTTACTAACTTCACCTTTAGATAGTCTTATTGTAGATGATGTAAGAAGGGTTTTAACCTTACTTTTGTTCATGGTTGATCTAGAGTAATTTGTACATAGAACTGTTAGTTCATCAAATGAGAGTGTAGAAACATCACCACCAGGCATTATATCTAGTGTCTCCAAACAATTATCTCTAATTCATTTTAGGAATATCATCTTGATCGATTCCTTGTCCATTATAGTCTACTTAGATTTTTATAAGTTAAACAAAAATATTTCCATATATTCCTCTAATGACTCATCATCAACTTATGTCATTCAAAATATGTCATCTCTCCTATAGTTTCTACCCTTAAATAGTCTTGGTATTTCATCATAAACTTCTCCTTCATTTCTTCCTAAGTATAAATGACATCCTTTCCAAGTCCCATGAACCATCTAAGTGTTACATATTTGAGTGTTTATAGAAATAATTTGAGTTTATGAGCATCTTTATTATAATCACAGCTATGACATAAGATGTCAAACTAAAAAATAAATGTGTCTAGATCCTTAGATGCTTTTCCCCTAAAAGTAGGGAGGACAGAGTGAGGGATATTTTTCATAGTTGAATTTTACTCAGGAGTAAGAATAGGAAATTTAAAAGTAGCAAACTCATTGGTAGTGTTTTCTTCCTGGTGATCCCCTATGAATACTCTATGTTAATATATGGGAGGTTGTTTCTACCCACTACTCAAAATTCCTATCAATTTTTTTATTTCCTAGGGTGTAGAAGATGGAGAATTTATCTTGTTCCTTAGGAATATATGGCTTCATATACAATGTAGATGGTGTGGAGGTTACAAAATATTTATCTAGTGTCTTTTTAAAAGAGTCTCTCTAAAATGGAAGATTTTATTGGCCTGGTGTTTCTTCTAGGAGTAATAATAGCTTTGAATGCCTCTTTAGAAATAAATTTGAGTGATGGAGGGAAGAAAACTTTAGATTCCTGAGTATGAGGTTATAAGGTGGGAATTATTAGAGGTGGTACATGTGGGTCTCTACTAGGGGTATGAACCTCTTCAATGTCTTCATTTTATGCTACCAATCCATCCAAAAATTCTTTATTTTCTACCTCTTCTATTGACAATTGTGAGTTATCTTTAGGAATTCCTTCATGTTCCTCAATTTATACAGGATGAATTTTTGATCTTATAGTAATAGTTTATAATTCAATAAAAAATATTCCTATATAATCCCCTTTGCTTCTCATACGTCAACCACTTTTTAAAACTTTTTGGCCACCCTGCCTGCATAGGGTTAGTAATATGGGTTTTTTTTGAAAATTTCCACTATCCTACTTACAAAAATGGAAATTTAAACTATAAAAGTATGGAATATTTAATCTAAAAAATAAAAATCTTTGTAAATAAAAACAATAAACATCTAGAAACAATTGCCATCAAGATTGAAGAGTACAAGTGTGTGACACCCTTCCCCAACAATGGCATTAAAAATGAATAGTAGGTGATTCATAGTCAGATATACTTATCTTGATCAACATGAAAAAGGAGAGTTATAATGGACCCATAACTTCTAATTCATTTAAATGTCAACCCAAGGATGTAGACTTGATAGGATGATGTCACTGTATGTACACACTCAATCTTCTAATTTGACTTTCTGCTAATTATTATCTAAGATGTTAAATTCATGCAGTAAATGAAATGATAGAAATAAAACATGAAAAAAATACTATTAAATAGATGATTATGCATTGGAAGCTTCTTTAAACAAATCTAAGCAATAATGTAAATCACACAATTCAAAAATAAAACACACAATTCATAAAGAAATCAAATAACATGCTTAGCTATTAAAATGGGTTAGATTGTTGCTACAAACTTCCAAAGGAGTCCCTTCCTTCTCACTATGGCTTCAATCCTTCCTCTCAAAACACTAGATTGAACTCATAAATTCTTGTTTATATTAAGCAAAAATCTATCAATGAATTGTTACAAAAATTTACAATGACAATTTCTTGAAAAAATATACTTTTAATAATCTCTAATCAACATCTACTATCTCTTAACTCTGTTTCTATATATATTATAATCTATGATACATTTGAATTAAGATAAATAAAATTGGCTCTTTTTGATAAAGACTTCTTCATATGAATTTTGTAACATTATTGTAGGATAAACAAAACTGTTTCAGCCTTCAACCACTTCCTTATTGGGCTAAATAGAGGTTATGGTTGTTTATATGAGTTGTTTGAAAGAAGAATCAAAATATGTTGATTCATAGATTTGGTTAGATAGTGGCTACATGATAGTATGTGTAATGAGATTCCTTTACTGCAGGACATTCCTTGCTATATACCTATTTCTCAAAAATATATTTAAAACACATTATATAAAAAACATCCTAAATCAATAGATACTTATCATATATTTAATTACAATACATAATTATAAATATTAAAAGAGTATATAACATAATGATATATGAGTCCAATAATAAAACATTTATGGGGCTCATCAAACTCCATGGAATCTAGTTCACATCTCTAACAAGGTATTTTGGAAGAATAAATAAGCTTTCTTGATGAAGACAAGCCAAAAAGTGAAGATGAAGCTTCAAGATTTAATATGAGGTCTCATTGAAAGGGTTTTAAAACTAAGTATGGTATTATAATATCTCCACAATATCCTCCATCCTCATCAAGCTCAAAACCATGTAGAGGGAGAAGTTTCAGGGCTGAAAAAGGCAAAAAATCATTCAAGTTTTCCATTAGGTTACTTGCAAGAGAAGAAGGCTCATTTTCATAATGTTAGTTCATAAAGGAGGATATGTTTTAGATAAAATTATATTATGGGATGTTTAACACCACTATGTCCTTAAAATTTGTGGCAATAGTTTTGGGATTAGGGGAAAATCTTTATGAACCATTGTTAAAAAGTTAGATGCTTGTTAAACCCTACTAAACCCTAATATCATGCTTTTCCTCTTAAAATGACATGTTTGTTTTTTATGAATGAATGAAATTGGTTTTAAAGTGTCTCTTTGATGTGAAATTATCCTTGAAATATCAAACTTAATACAAATTCCTAGTGGTCATGGTTGTAATAGCAATAAATTTTATTATTTTGCTATTTTGGACATGACAAGCATGATTTTTTGGGATTGGGAGATGTTTTTCAGCATTAAATTGATTTAAAAAACTTTAAATGATGTAAAAAACCTAAAAAAAACAAATAATATCTCCAAAACCATTCCAATCAAGCATTCAATGCATGAATGAGTAAAATGTGAAGGTACAAGTCTACAAGGTTTTAGGTGTAAGTTTCAAGCCTTGTTTTATAATATTGAGAGTTTTATGGTTTATTAAGAGGGAAAATCACATGGTATTAATTTTTACCAATCCCTAATACCCATTCCACGTTCCCATAATATTTCATTCATCTCTTGAGTGTTTTTCTAGTACTAGTTTAAGCACATAAACTTGAATGAAAGAAGGAAAACCCTATAAACAAGCACATTTGATGATTTGAAGAGGAATCCATATAATATAGGGTTTTAATAACTCATGTATAGGTTTATATAACACTAAATAAGGATAAAAAAATTATGAAAACTCTCCAAGATGATCCTTGATAGGAAGTTGCATGTGACAGGCTAAAGGCCATTGGTTTAGTGCTTTTGAACAAGGTTTCAAGTGTTAAAGAAATAAGTAATATCCCTATGACTAAAATTTATATTTATAATGAATTTTTTATATTTGAATAATTATTATTATACCTAAACCAATTTCCCAAAGATCATTAAATATAATTCATTTTCAAAATGGCAAAAGAGGATAGTTGATGTATGCACTCTCAAATGGATTGTGTCAAATTTAATTTCTAAAATGAGAGATTCTAGGTAAACCCTATGTAGTTTATAATTAGGAATATTCTTAAATAAATCCAAACAAAATTTTCATTGTCCATAAGACCATTCAAGGTCATTATAGGCATGATATTTCAAATCGATTTCAAGATTGCAATAGGTTTTAAGCCTAGAATGCCCACCTACAAGCCTGCACACAAAAAATGGAGAGAGATGGAAATTTTTGTGTTAAACATAAAGTATACAGTTTAATTATATATTTTATATACCATAAGTAATGTTACTATAATGACATCATAATTAGTCATACGGATAAATATCAAAATCATGCCATTAGGACTAAAATAATTACAATTCCTATAAACCCTAATTATGGGTTAAAGTAGGTTTTAAGAATTTTGAGGAAGTCAAATTATTTTATATGGGTATAGAAAACATGTATGAGACCCAATATAAACATTTACAACCAATAAATATCATGATTTTTTTTGTTAAGACAATCCTCTTGAATGCACACTTATACGCCTGCAAGATCAAAAAGGCCTTGTTTCTCATGTGATAAGTCAAAGGATCAAGTACATGGGATAAAATTAAATTAAGGGAAGTTTAATAGGTATATTGCCTCTAATTTCATGACATGTGTTGTGCTTTATGAATGATTATTAAGAAGATTAATATGTCTAAAACCCTTACAAAGCTTGATGGAGATAAACACCATCTAAAGTGATCCTAATTAACCTAAATTACCTTGATAACTATTCAATACCATCTAAAAAATTCATGGTCATATTTCTAACCAACAATCTTGTCACGTGTGAAGGACAAGTAGAGTAAAACGGCCTAAAAACTACACTTTTAAGCCTATTTGTAGGTATTTGAGTGAGTAAGGTCTCCTTATCCATTGGAGGATACTTCTTAGGAATAGAATATAATTACCTTATACCATCCATATAAGAGGTATACATGGTGATACAATATCTTTCAAATCTCTAAACCAAGCTATGAGAAAAATTGTTCTCTTATTTGCATTAAAAAAAAAGGTTGTAGACCTTGTTGAGGTTATTTGAAGCATGAAAATCTTCATGAAACCATTGTAGACATATAATGACATATTTGGAAATATATAAAAGTTATATACAATCTCATTCTAATTATTATAGGTAGTTTTGAGAGCCTATTCATAGGCAGTCCACTAGCTATGTTGTTTAGGACACTCAAATAAGCCTAAACAGACTCTATCAACTGCTCAAGATTGCCTCAAGATTGAACATGATCTTAAAGACTAATAAAAGGATATAATACATTTACAAAACTAGTCTGTAGGTCATGTAACATGGACAAGAGTACATAAAACCCTCTCCAAACTCCTTGTTAGTAAGTTATGAAGACCTAATATACAACTAATCCATTGAAGGTGATATACAAACTTGGATAGAGGCTGTATGATCTTTTATGAGACCCACATGAAGTTGAAAAGTTTTTGTGGTAGTATTCAATAAAAAAATAGGCCTTTTATGAGAGATAGGCTTATCTTCATCACATTATTTTGGATCAAATGAAAATTGACATGAAGTTGCAAGTTCTAATGACAAAAAAAATAATATGAAAAGGTTTGGGCCTTAAGTCTCATTCTCACCAAGATGAGAGATTATTTAAAGAGCCAAGATGGCATAGAAATATGCTTATAAGGTCAAGTAAGACCTATGTCAAGATAAAAACTTGTAACTCCTCAATCAAGAAAGGATAAATTTAAGAGAGAAAGGATGAGTCATAGGAGATGAAGAGCCACTTTTACACCACCTCTCATGATATCATTATTAGGCCAAGACAATACATGTTGAAGATGAATGATAGGATTGTTTCTTCACCTTTTTTTGCATTATGACTAGTTTCATGATATATAATATTCATAATGTACTTTCCACATGTTTACTCTCTCTCTTATCCATTATTCTATATATACTCCTAAAAAGGACATTGTAAAGTATCATCCAAGTTATTATGGAAAATCCCTACTAAAATTGATACTTTTTGTTGATTTTGAAGTGAATGTAAACAATTTTTAATTTCTTCATCTCACATTCAGTGTGTTCATGGTGAATTGTTGATCAATGTTAGTTTTGATATTATATCTCCTTGAATTTGTCCTCCTCATTATTATCTCCTTGTGATTAATTTATCTCTTATAGGTCATATGGTTTGGATCAAGTGGTTATGCAAATTTCAAGTGTGTAAAACCTTAATTAGTGACTCATTATAAGTCTCTTGATTTTCCCTCTTATTTAATGTATTAGCTATAACCTCCATATTAAAATACTTATGGTAGAGAACTATTTGAAGTTGTGTGATTATATTCAACCTTATCCTAGATTTATTATCAACTCATTGACAAGAGGAAGAGACTTACAATTTGGTGCATCACCCTTTTTTATCTTTGTTTTCAACTTTCTCTTTCACTATTCATTTCAATTTGAGTAGGTGTAGTGATAATCTAGGTGTATCATCAAGGAAGCTATCCCTATATAGAGGTTCTCTTTAGTTATAGGCCACCCACAACCTTAGAGAGTTCCCATTATGTCAATTGGGTGAGGAGACTAAAAAACTCTTTTCAAAGGGTGAAACTCAAAATAACAATATTTTTTGGTAGGATTAGTGGGACCCAAATTCAAGAAGATTTCTCAATATTGGTGTTGGTCTTGACATACTTTCAAATTTTATAGCATCAACATTCAGTATCTGGTGACTCCAAACAAGATTTCAAGCATCTTGGTTTCAATATTAGTGTCTAGTTTTCATGATAAAGGTAGCTAAAATATCCTCTAATAAAGGCGCTCATTTTGAGTTTATAGAATTACCTTATCATTTAGCTAAGAAAATCTTATTTTATACTACACACATTTATCCAAAAAGGTATTTTTTTTATTGTTACACATTTATTTGTATAATTTTTTTATCTACCTCTTATTTTTAATATGGTAGTGCTTATAAATTAGGATTTTATTCATTTCAATGGTGGTAACCCTCTACTCCTAGCTCAATATGATGATATAATTGTCTATGACCTTAAAATCACAACACACTTCACTAGAGAATCTCTAATACTCCTATTGAGCATATAAAATACATTTCTAACATTTATTCTATACATTATATGATACAAGAGAATGTGTAAGTCTCTTCAGTGTTATAGAGTCTTGAGGCCTAATTCTATTACTACTTGGGATGAATTACAAGAATAACTATGTAAGCATTTTGAGGATAAGAGTGATCATTTATCTTTAGTGGAGCAATTGATTACTATAAAGAGGGCTCCTAAAGAATTCATGGTCAATTTTAAATATAAGTTTCAAAATACTTGGGATAAGATCCCAACCATAGTCAAACCTAATATAAATTATGCATTCTTGTACTATTTGAGGGATTTGAAAAGTGACATAGTAGTAATTATTCAATCAATGGTGTAAAACACATTGCCTAATGTATATGATATGGCAATAAGGGTTGAGAATTATCTTATCCAAATTGGTAATATTTCTCCAAGACCTTATATGCCTTTATTTCCATAATTTTATCCCCTTAATAATTATACACTTATTTCATTGCCCACATTGGATCCTATTCCTTCACCAAATAATCAAGAAGAGGCTATGTATACTCTTCCTAATGACTTACATGAAGTTAAGACTCTTTTACAAAGTATTGGTAATAAAATTGTAAACATCAAGAGGTAGTAAGCTCAACACTATAGACCTTGGCAACCCCAAAACTAATTCAATCAAACTAATAGATCTACTTTCCATGGTAATTATCAAGGTCATGGACAAATCACCAATGTTATGACTTACAATAATTATAACCAAAATGATGTTAGATCTTTAAATTTTATTATTCCAACTCAAAACAATCTAGTCCAAGATCAGACATGGTGCCTTCCTTATGATTATCTCTAAAATTAGATTATGTACTCTAATGGTATGTCCAATCAAAAATCCATGGTGTAAGGTGCTCAAGCTTCTCAAAGTGTTAAGTTTTCTCAAGGTACTCAAGCTTCTCAAACTCCATAAGTTGATATGCCACCATAAGGAGAATCTAATCTTTGGAAAGTGCAACATGATTCCACATTTGTTAATTGGCAAGGAGACTATTATGCTATGAATCAATTTAGAGGTATAAGTAACATTGATAATCTTATGGCATCCAACACAAGGGCTAATAAAAGAGAAATAAAAGGTAATAAAGAGGTAAGTTGAGTACCTATTCTACCTTATAAAGTGTCTCAATGGAATAATAGGCTTAATTCAACCCTTAAAGTGTAAGAAATATAGAAAAATAAAAATGTGAGAGTTGTTCCTTTACATCAACCTTCACAAGCTCAAGTTAACATTGTGGCTCCTAAAGGATATCTAAAGGTCGGTAGTTCTTATATAAAAATTATTGGTCAAATGAGGAAAGAACATGTGAACATCCTCATGTGGGATATGTTGTCCATTCCAAGATAATAATATCTACTTTAATTAGAGCTATCTTATCTCAACCTTGATATTGGATCAACAATGAAAGAGAGATCAATCCTCATGAATGAAGCTCAACTTAAAGGAGGGAAACAAGTCAAAAGTTATAATCCTCTTCCTTCATATATTTATATAATTATAGGTGAGTATTTGGTTCAAAATTATATGGTTTATAGTGGTTCTAGTACCTTTGTAATGATTAATCAAGTGGCTACTATGTTAGGTCTAAAATATGAACCAATTACCAAAGGAGTGTTGTAATTAGATGGGACAACCACCAAGACTATAGGTATTATCAAAGGTCTGAATTTAACTTTTCATTATTTACCAATTTTTTAAATTCCTCAAGATGTAGTTGTAATTGACCTACCAAGCCACTTGTCCCTATGTCATCTAGGGAATTTAGTGCCAAGCTTAGGTGATATTTATCATCAGATTGATATTACATGGTTTTTAGGACTAAGTATGGTACCAAAGTCAAGATATAATTAGAACCAATTATTAAGAGTCATATATAACCTTATGTTCCTAAGGTATCTAATGTTAATTTCATTATTTTTTATGAAGGAGATCTCCAAGTTTACTAGGAACCAATTGTTTCTCTTGAAGGCATACTTGATCTTTTTAATTGATGAGTAGGAAAATGAACATCATGAAAATAACCCATATAAATCATGGAAGAAGTAGGCCTAAGAGTGTATTTATTAAATGAGGAAGGTTATTTCATTCCATAGTTGGCTAATCCTAGTAAGACCATGGATGGTATATGACAAATTTTCTTTGATGGATCTACAATCAAGATTGGTGTAGAAGGTGGTGCATTGTTGGTGTCTCCCTAAAATGAAAGGTACTATACCACTTTTAGATTTCAATTTAACTATAATTTTAATGTAGTAGAGTATGAAGCACTTGTACATGGCCTTCAATGGGCTAGAAAAATATGAGTGAAGTGATTACAAGTATTTGGTGATAGTGAGTTGATTAATCATCAAGTAAAATGTCAAAATGTAAGAATAATTCTTTGTTAAAGTCCTAAAAACATAGGATGTGGTATCTTATGGAATATTTTTATGCCTTTAACATAAAAGACATTCTAAGAGAGGAAAATAAACATGATGGTAGGTTAGCTATAGTTGGATCTAAATTTTGTATTCCCAATGATGTCAAGAACTCAAGATGTCAACAAAATGTCAAGGTAGTAGTAAGACCTTCAATTCCTGATAATGATGTTAATTGGTAAGTCTTTGATAGTGAAAAACAAATAGTATGCTTTATCCAAGAAGAAGAGTTATATTTAAGAAATCAATCAAAATTATTATAGAAATATGGTGATCAAATTATGCAACTAAGGTCAAACTGTAGACATCTATTTCCTAACACTATTGTGTTTGAAATTGTCAATCTTACTCAAAATTTGTGAAAATGCACAATTTAGGCCAAAATCACTTAAGTGCTAAATGGTTTGAGCTTATCATATACAAGTGATGATTTAGGCTAATGTATCTCTAAATAGGGCAATGCATTTTATGTGATTATTAAATTTGATCAAATAATTTTGAGTCAATGAAAAAAATGCATTTTGATGCTCTAGATCACTCTTTTATTCTAATTTAGAAGCATACAATATGTGCATGTGTTATTTTATGTCAACAATGTCCTAAATGTGATATTGGTCTATACGTAACTAACATCACCTTCTAATTCCTTTCCAGTCAAACTATGACCTAATAATATGACATTTTAACTAGTTTGATTAAGTGTGCAACTAATTTCCAAAGAATTTCACAAAATTTGATTAATCTCACTTAGGCAAATTAATCCAAATCAAGAGCTTAAGTGGAAAATCCATGGAGGTTTTTGAATATTTCTTAATTAGATATTGATTATTAATATCTACATCATCAAATGACATCATTTGTGGGGTGTTATCCATAATCCATAAATGCAACAAATATCAATTTTAATGCCTCCCATGCCTCTTTAATGCTTCTTTCTTCCAAATAATTATGAGGGTATTTATTATTTATGCCTCCAAAATTGAATGGATTTTTGGCCACACATCTTGATCTCAATATGGATGGTCATGGTTTATTCTGATCATTTCCAAAAAATTATAAATCAGAGGGCCAAGGATACCATTTTTAATATTCATTTATGTAAACTTATTATGTAGAATTCTCTCCACAAACCATTTGTGTGTGGTGTTTATTATGATTAATTTGCAATAGGATAGCTTCATTTATAGACATACATTTAATTTCATATCATGTTCCTAGTTTCATAGGTGAACAAGAGATGATGAAGGAAATTTTACTTGCATCATTGACATAGACTTAAACAACAAATCAAGGGGAAAATCACATTTTAAACTGCATTTGGGTGATGGGATTCTCTTGGGAAGGTATTGTGTGTGCTTTCTTTCAATAACTCTTAATTATCATTTGCCAAACCCCATATAAAGAGTTGGCTTAGCTAGTTATGCTCTTATGCATTTTATCTAGTTATCTTGAATAATATTTAATCTAACTATCTTTGTAATCCATCTCTAAATCTTGGCATACTCAATGGGACTCACACTCCATAAATTTGTTCTTAAGGCTTTTAAAACCATCCTACTAATAATTTTCATGAAAAATATTGAACTTATTGATAAAAATAGGTGAAAATTGGAAGCTAAGTGATGTTTTTTTAGAAATCATGATTTTATTCTATGTAATCATAAATTTGATCTCAAGACTGCAATATCGTAACTCATATAATTACATTTTTGCCTTTATTTTCACAAATTTGCATTTAACTATGTTTATGTTTCTAGTTATTTTTATTCCTATAGGGGTTATTTATGATATTACAATATTACGACTCTACAGTCATGATATTACAATATTGTAATTAAAAAAATCATGATATTACCTAACCATCTACATTTTTGCTTTTAACTGCTAATGATTAGGCTGATTATTTCAGGTTAAGGAACAATATCAAAACTCTTAAAGTTGCAATTTTGCAAACATAGTTGTGATATTTCATTTTTTTCCATAATTAGTTATTTTGATTTTTATAATCTATTTTCCCATAATTAGTGATTTTTTTTCTAATAATTGTAGTTTTTTAGATCTACAATTTTGCTCAGTGTTCTATAGTTTTGCATTGTATAAACCTGAGAGCTAGTTTTTGATAAGTGTTTTGCTTGTCCATAAAAGTTATTCAAAGCAAAAGGAAACCATATAAATTTTTTAGGTCACACATGTGGAAAAGTGAAAAATTTGAGAATGATTAAGTCTTGAACCTTCCCTTTGGTGTTTAAAAGGAACCTATATGTTTTTAAGTTAAATTGTTTTGTAAAGTTTTTTAAAAGTTTGTAATTAAGGCCAAGGGGCCAAGAAATTCATCAAACACTTAAATTTGGTGCTTAAAACTAAAACACACTTATATTGTAAAGTTTTTGAAAGTGTGTTGTTTTTTGCTAGATCATTTATTACTTATTTGTTTTCTGTACAAAATTAAGAGTGTGTGTATGCTCTTCCCTCATCCCCTTTATGGAATTTGGGTGACAAAAAGTGCCTTTTCCTTGAAACTATGACTTTGTCCAAGGCATGAAAATAATGTTGTCAAGGATCTCCCCAAAACCTATATGGTTTGGGTGATCTAAAAGTAACCTCTAAAGTCTTTTCACTTAGTTTTATTTTATGTAACTTGGCTTGTGAAGGGAAGTTCATAACTTCTTCATGAGTTCTTTAAGGATGCTTTGACTTGGGGTTTCATATCTTGACATTGTTTAAACCTTGATCCATGGTGGGATATATAAATCAAGGCATGTATACTATGAGAGCTATGGTATTGAGTGACAAACCTCTCCTTGCATAATGAAAAACCTGAGTCAGGTCTAGTTAACTAGGGAATTCCACAAAGTAGTGCATATATGGAATCACTATGTAAATGAATATGCCCTTGCATAGTAAGTTAATCAATATGAAATCAATTGAAAGTGAGGCATCTCTATTGTTAATCACACTTAAGACCCTTTAGATGGTAAAAAATTTAAGTTTTATAACAAAACCACCTACCATGGATATATTGTTGATGCAAGGTGATTAGCTCGAAAGTCCATGTCACCATAAAATATCTTGAGAGAAGGGGGTGCAAAAACCCTACTACTTCATGTGCTTTTATTTTTGTATTAACACTTAAAATACTCCCAAGATCACATATATAGATGGATTTTAGTAATAGGATGTAACCTTATCAGTTTATAGCTTAGTTGATTATATTTAGTTGTATTTGTCTTTTCCTTTACTTGTTTAGTCATTATTTGAGTTTAAAACTTGTTTGTAAATAAAACTTGTCAACTAAACACATTTGTTGTCCACCATTTTATTTGAACAAGGAGGTTTTATGCTAGTCAAATCCAAAACATCTTTTACCTTTTTCAAATTATCATCTTAAATATTGTGTTTGTATTGTCTAAAGTAACATTATTATGATATCCATTTGAGTATAAACCATTTTCCAATAATCTCCAAGTCCTTCACTTTTTAATTCAAATTTAAAATCTCACATTTCTAAGTTCTAGGCCAACATATTAATTAGTTTACCATTTGTAATTGGTTTGAGTTAACTTGGGTAAGATTTATCATATATATTGAAGGCCATTTATATACTCATCATCATATAATAATTATGAACTTAGATTATCTAGTGTGTCACTTACACTCTAAGTTCTAGAACACATTTTATTCTACCTCCTATTACCATGTGGCGGCTTTGTGCTATCCATTTGGTTTTAGTTTTATACTTAGGACTTCTTGCATGTTTTCACTTCTTGATTTTCTTAGTTTGCATTGTTACCTTCATAATCTAAAGGACTTTTTTCTAGTTTTATAGTAGAAACTCATCGAATTTGAACTAACTTTTATAGTATTGACATATCTCTAAACCTATGTTTGGTGTACTAGTTTACACTATAGGTTTTCGATTTATCATACCATCTTCTAATTTAACTATTTCAACCCACCGAAATTGATTAATTTCATGAAAATTTATTATAATTGTGTGGTAATATGAAACCTTATTTATTATAATTTATTTGTATCTTGTCCTTCATTTGGAGAAAATCAAATCATGCCTTTTTAATGTTTGTAAAAATATTCCAAATCTTAGAAAATTTAGAGAAAAAATTCTAGACATAACTCAAAGGTACACTTGTATTGGAGTCTCTTATGGCCATACGTATAAGGAAGAGAAATTTTATGATGGACAAGATAATTTTATGGTCTTTGAGGACATTCCCATGATTGCAGGATTTAAAGAAGATTATTTTGAACATCAACACCTAGAAGATAAGGATGAAGCACTCCTATGGTTAATTGAATTAGGAACTAGATTGACATTATAATTTATTATGGAACAATTACATACCTTAGTTAGAGAAGGAGAGAAACAACAAGAACAATCCCTTAAGTATATTGTAAAAAAAAATGTTGCTTCTTCTAGCAAAGGAAAGGAAGTGCTTGTATAGTCAACACATAATTATCAAGATCTTATCATCAAGATCAAGAAGATAATTCAATGATATGTAGACCAATTTATCATGGAATTGGTAGACGCTCTAGTTTCCATTTCAATACATAATGATTCTTTCAAATAATAAGGAAATGTAGTTGAACCAACATAATACAATTCAGTTGAAACCACAACTATAATGGATCAAGATGTTTCAATTGAATAACCTAAGTCCCAAGAGGTTTTGAAATGTGCTTTGCTAGACATAGAACATATATTTTTCAATAATCAAGAACCTCTTATTTATTTAAAAAATCAAGGACCAAAACATTCAGTGTGTATTGAGGAAATTATTCAAAATAATTTGGCTAGTTTATCTCAACCAACATGTACTTTGGTGAATAGACCATAGACTCCCCAAACTAAATATAACATGTATAATTAAAGATGGATAACTTTGGAGAATGTCAATCAACCCAAGGATCCTAATTATCAAAACAAGGTTATAGATCAAAGGGTGTATATCCATAAAAAATCTATGCAATAGGGGCATATACTAGCCCAACATAATTATAATCCACCCACAAATGCACCAAACATGGAAGAATGGAATTCCATGAAATAAATTATGTCATGATTGGAGATAGGAAACAAAATAAAGAATTAAAATTTCAATGAGACATGTCCATATCCATTCAATTTTAATATTCTCTAAGTCCCCTTTCTACCTCATTTTGAGGCACCAAAATTCAACAAATACAAAGAAAAGGGTGACCCTTGTAAACACATTTAGGTATTTTTTATATTATTCTAAGAGGTAGATTAAAAATCATTTATTTTCTTTGATTAGTTTTGTAAAGTTTAGTGGGACAAACATTATACTAAATTCTTAAGTTACCCAAGGGATCAGTTGTAGATTGGAACAACCTACTTGAAAATTTTGCTAACCACTTCTCATACAATATTGAACATGAATTGACCATTATTGAATTGTGTAAAGCCAAAAAATGAGATGGAGAAGGATTTGTAGCATATTTACAGTGATGGAGAACATTAGCTGGTCAATTTTAACATAATTTTCTAGATAAATAGTTGGTTCCTTGCCACCTCTAGATTATGCAATCATAACTAGACACTAAAAAGTTACCCTTCAGGGCCCATTGCCGTCTTCTTCCACTAAATCCAATGTGACCATTGTGCCTTTGAATCTAAAGACAAATATTGTGCCAGCCAAGGCCAAACTATCTCATCTTATAATTAAAGATCCTTATAGTTTATGAAACTAACTGAGTAAAAACCCTATGGAAATTTCTATTTTAGATCTCTTGCATACATCTAACCTCCATAGAACTATTTTGAATGACCTTTTACAAAAATATACCATTCCCCAAGATATTAATCTTAGATATTTCCAAACACTTGTGGGACATTTGTCTTTGTTTTGATAACCCGCATTTGATCAAAAGGACATGTCCACTCTTGGTCCAAACCATAATAACCCCTTGTATATTGAGGTAGTCATTAAAAACCATAAAATCAAGTGGGTTATTGTAGATAATTGTTTAGGGTTGAACACAATATCCCTCAAACTAGTATAGATATTGGTTTACACTATAAAGGACATTTAACCAAAGATGATAACCATAAAATTTTATGATAATGCTGAGAGGGAATCTTTTGATACAATCTATTTTCTAATCATTATTGGGTCTATTTCCCATCACACATTATTACATATTATGGATATTGAGTTGCCTTATAACATAGTTCTTGGTCATCCTTGGATCTATAAAGTACAGGTCATTCCATCCACCTTACATCAGTGCTTTAAGTTTCCCCATGATGGGATCGAGGTCACTATTCCTGTCAATCTACAACCTTATTAGTATTACAAACACCTTGAGGCTGAGTTCCATAATTATAACTATTATTTAAGTTATAAATTTGTTACAAAAAAGAATAATGAAATAGTTTCACATCAAAAATAATAATAATTATATCAACCCTAATTACCTTGCATCCACTTTGGCTGATCCATTTCCCATAGCTCTTGCAAAATAAGTTATTATAGAATATGTGGGCATTTCCACATACCATCTTAAGGATGTATTCCATATTGATAAGTTGATAAAGTCTTTTAAATCATTTTTTAAACCTAAAACTTCCAAAATCCTTAATAGACCCAACTTGATTCAAAAATATAAAAAAGAAACAAAGAAACCACCAATGGTATTTGTACATGCTACTTCACCAAAACAAGATCAAGAAGCTTTCCTTGAAGGAGACTGGATATATTCTGACAAGATTGTTGATTGTTTTTACAATCCAAAATATCCTATCACTAATTAGATCATGGATAATTTTGATTATATAGGAAGAGGACTTGGCCCATGAGTGCAAGGAATCCTAGTACCTTTATTAGCTAGTATACCTAATTTGAATAATAGCCTTAGATTTATACCATTTAGGGGTGACCTCATGACTTTTGATAGTGATTATTATGAATCAAATAGTGATGAGACTCTTGAAAGTGATGTAGCATCCCATTATAGCCTTTTAAATGAGCTTTCTGACACAAAATTATTTTATTAAAATGCCATTATGACCTCAACACCCCATTATTCCCTATGCTTTTATCATCCTGAACTAATTGATTGGGACCAACAAAATTTGGTCATATGCTTTGATGAATTATATAATAGAGAATCAATTTTAGAGTATATGTGCTTAAGAGATGGATTTTTGATTGGCAATCATAACCAAGGCTTTGATTTTTTTCTAGATCCTTCTACATACTTTGGAGAGTAGGAAAACTTTCTTGGTTATAAATAAGATAAAACATCAAGATCTTTGGTTGAAAACCTCTTTGAGGTACTAATTTGTCAAGGAAAAAGTAAAGATAAAGACATTTCCTTGAGTGAAAACCCATTTTAGGTGCTCTGGGATGGGAAAGTTTTTTCATCCCAAAAAGATGCTCAAGGACCATTAAGTCCTACCTCCATAGCCAGTACTAACATCATGTCAGAACAAAAAGTCTTTGAGCATCTTGCTCTTGAATTCCTTGAGATTTTTTATAATTGGCCATTACCTAATTTGGAAGATTCAGATTACTCACATTATCTAGAGATTTGGGAGGAACAACAAGAAATTATAACAGAACAAGAGGATCATGATCACACATTGCCTAATATTATTGAAGATTATAAATGACACTGGCCACAATTAGTACTTAAAATATTTTATTTCCCTTTGGGTTTATCTTAACAGTCATCGAACCCCCATAGGATCCACTCCATACTCCCTTGTTTGTGGCACAAAATCTATTATCCTGATCGATAATGAGTTGCATTCATTTCAAGTTTCTCTGGATAATAGTGAAGATGATGAAGATTATAGAGTCTCAAGGTTATAATAACTATAAATTCTTTATGGGAACCATTTGGCTACCCAAAAAAATTTCAAGCCTATCATAACAAATTATAGAAAAGATACAACAAGCGCATTCTCCCTCAGGAGTTTGAGATTGTCAATTTGGTCTTGAAAGAGAACCAAAAGAAAAAAAATGTTGAACTCAATAAAAGGGTAAGTTCTAAACTAATTTGCTTGGAATTTATTTTATTATATCAAAATATGGATCAGGGGCATACAGGTTGTCCACTCTAGGTGGTAAAGAACTTTCAGATCTCATGAAAACAATGCATTTTAAGAGGTTCTACACTTGACAACCATTTGAACCATTGTCTACAAGACCCCTTACTTGAAGGTAACTTGTGTTGAAGTTTTTTTTATCCCACCATTAGATCCTAAGTTATCCCATGATGGAATACATTCATTATGTTTTGACCTACCCTAGACCATTCTCATGAGAGCCATATTCTTCTCATGACTCTAGATAATGAAAAAATTAGACCATTGACACTCTAGACTTATTTTATCCCACCCTAAACCATCCTCTTTTAGACCATATTCATTTTGGCCTATTCTATTTAGAACCATATTATTTTTATATCCTGGGCCATTGTAACTTGAACATCTTATCCCTTAACCAATTATGATTCTGATTATGACTCATAGGCATTATGAACACATTAAATGCCATTTCTACAAAGAATATCAACATGGAAAATATTTTATAGCTTATTCTATAGATAAGTGACCATAAATTCATCTTCAACTCAATATTTTTTCCTACTTGATAGTTTTTCAGATTTTATCTAGTGCTGCATATTTTTTTATTGTTATTTTGCTATTTTTTGGTAGATATTGTTACCTTATTAGGACCTCAATCTCACAAATTTGTGAGTATGGATTATTGTAATTGGGTTTATCTATTATTTGAAATTCTACTCTTAGAAGTACATCTCCATGATTAGTTGGTTCCCTATTTCATTGTTCATATATAGGCTTGACCATTGAAACCCATTTAGCTATTGTTTGAATGCTTACATGTGGATGTGCATCACCTCAGCTATGTAGTTCCTTATAAATTTTGTAAATTTTATTGTTGATTATCCCAAAAACCCAAAAACATTAGAAAATTATTGACAAAATAAACAAAAACATTATCTTGTACTATTATAATCATCCTACGTGCTTGCTATTTTGCAAGACCATTCTTATTTTTCTTATTTCCTCTACAATATTAATAATGTTTTCTTATCATCATTTTTTTTCATCCCATTTCTTGAGAGAACTACATTTATCTTAAAGTTTATGTTGAAAATTATATCTATGGAGCTATGTAGGCAACATCTACTTATCTTGTACATCTAGAGTCAACATGGCTACCCCTTTCCTTTTATTCTTTTCCCCATTTTCTTCTATGTTGTTTCCCTATCACTTGGAGGTAAATGTGTGTCCTTATTCTTGTTACACTGTTATAGAAAGTAATGCCTCTACTACACGTAATCAAACACTTATTTTTAAACCAGACTAACATTATGAATAACTCTTGTTTATGTGTGTTTATTTGATTTTTATTAGTGTTTTATTATGCTTTCTGGTCTCTTCATTTATTTCTTTCTCTTCCTTTGTTGTTTATTCTTGGTATTTTGTTTTTCTATTTTACCATATTTCTTTTGTTTTGGTTTTCCAAGTACCACTTGATAGTACACATGGAACTTGATTATTCATATCTTGCTTTCATGTTGTTCATTAAGTTGTTCTTTCTTTGCTTTTCAATACATTCTTATTCCTACTTAAGTCTTGATTATTCATATATTGATTTTGAGCTAGGTTACATTTATGTATTCTTTTTGTTTTCTTTGTCTTTGTTTATTTTTGTTTAAATGTAAATAGTTGTAACTTTGGTATTAGTAGTTCTTATCATTATCCTTAGTTATAAATATTCACATTTGAACAATCTCAATATGAATGAAATGCAATGTCATTATAGGTCACAAATCTAGATCAACCCTATTGGGGCACAATTAATTATCAGTGATTAAAATCAGCCCTACTAAGGCAAAATTATTTTATCAACCAATAAAATATGCTCTAATGGGGAACATTATTATTTCATTTATCTAGAGAAATGTTCTCCTATTTATTCTAATTCCAAACTCTATGAACTTTTCCCCTCATTCTAGTAATGTTTTAGTGTGCAACTTGTCTTCGGATTGATCAGTTCCTAAGCGCACAACTTGCACCCTAGTTTTGGGTGTGTTCAAATTATGTCACTTATATTTTTGGATTGTATCCTTCCCCTTCCCCTTGTACTTTGGGCCCATTATATTATAATTATATTTTAATCATCGAGGAATCAATACATGCAAGCATTAGCTCATCTAGATTAATCTATTCCATGGGTTAATTTCACTTTCTCTCTCTTTTCAAGAGTCCATCCTTCTCTTTCATCCTAGTATGTCCTCTCGAGATGGCATCATGCATCATTTCCTTCCAACTTATTCTTGAAAAATATTTTCTTTGAAAAAATGTTTCTTCACTTGAATGTCTTGCTATTCATTCTTAAATAGGGGGAAAATGTAGACATCCATTTCCTTACACTATTGTGTTTGAAACTATCAATATTACTCTAAATTTTTTAAAATGCACAATTTAGGCAAAAATCACTTAAATATGCTAAATGGTTCGAGCTTTTCATATGTAAGTGTTGATTTAGGCTAATGTATCCCTAAATTGGGCAATGAATTTTATGTGATTATTAATTTTGATCAAATCTTTTCGATTTAAAATGATGAAAATGCATTTTGGTGCTCTAGATCACTCTTTTCTTCTAATTTGAAAGTACATGACATGTGCATGTGTTATTTTGTGTCAACAATGTCCTAAATGGGGTATTATTTTATATTCAAATAAAATAACCTTTTAATTCCTCTCCAATAAAATTATGACCTAGTAATATGACATTTTGACCAGTTTGATTAAGTGTGCAACCAATTTCCAAAGAATTGCATAAAATTTGATTAGTCTCACTTAGGCAAATTAATCCAAATTAAGAGCTTAAGTGGAAAATATATGGAAGTTATTGGATATTTCTTAATTGGAAATTTATTCTTAATATTTACATCATCAAATGACATCATTTATGGGGTGGCATCCATAATCAATAAATGCAAAAAATATAAATTTTAAGGCCTCCCATGCCTCTTTAATGGCCCTTTATTATAGATATTTATGAGGGTATTTATGATTTAATCCTATAAAATTGAATGGATTCTTGGCCACACATCTTGATCTCAAGATGGATGGTCATGATTCATTCTGATCAATTCAAAAAACCTATAAATAGGAGGGTGAACATCACCATTTTTAAGATTCATTTGTGTAAACTTATTATGCAAGATTATCTCCACATGCCATTTGTGTGTGGTGTTTATTATGCTTAATTTTTGATAGGACAACTTCATTGATAGGAATGCATTTGATTTCATATCATGAGCCTAGTTTTATTTGTGAGAAAGAGATAATGGCGGAGCTTTGTCTTGTATCATTGATGAAGACTAGAGTATCAAATCAATGAGAAAATCACATTTTGAGCTGCATTTGGGTGATGGGATGCTCTTGTAAGGTATTGTGTGTGATTTCTTTCAATAACTCTTAATTTTCATTTTCTAATCCCCATAAAAAGAGTTAGATTAGATGGTTATGTTCTTATGCATTTTTTTGAGTTTTCTTGACTAATACTTGATCTAACTATCTTTGTAATCCATATCTACATAAAAAAACCTCCTACAAGATTAGTGACACTTGAAATAATTTTAAGTGATGATGATCAAATGAATAAAAAGAAGATAAGCATATCTACCAAGCAAGATAATTATGAGAGGGCCTCCATATTCAAAGAAAAAAATTTAGCACTTAGAAAGGTATTTAATAATGAAGAGAGAATTGTATCCATTGATCTATGTAAAGAGTTTGCTGATGTATTTACTTGGGAGTATATTGATCTAAAAGGTTTTGATCCTAGCCTAGATTAACATACTATAGAGATATATGTATATTCTAAACCAATAAGGCAAAAGAAAAGGACTATTGAACTAAAAATAAAACCCCTAATGAGAAAATAATTAACTAAATTGATAGAGTTTAGCATCATCTTCCCCATCAAACACTCATCTTGGGTTGCCAATCTAGTCCTTGTAAAGAAGAAGAATGGAGAAATAAGGTTGTGTGTGGATTTTATGGACTTGAATAGAATTTAATAAAAGGATAATTATCCTTTGCCTTCCATGGAAAAAATATTTTATATGGTAGTAGGTTATAAAAATTTCTCCATCCTTGATGGCTACTTAGGGTATAATCATATTTTAGTGCAAGAAGAAGACCAACATAAGATAGTCTTTAATAAAAAATGGGGCGCATATTCATATAGGAAGATGCCTTTTTGTTTGTCTAATTTTGGATCTATATTCCAAATATCTATGGGCATGACATTTCAAGGTTTTATAAATGATATAGTGTTGATTTATCTTGATGATATCATAGTTTTATCTAAAGATGCAAATGATCATTTGACTCATTTTAGGTAGTTTTTTGAGAGGTGTAAATAGTCTGGGGTCTCTCTCAATCCTCAAAATCATGTATTTAGTCTATGAAGTAAAAATCTTGGTCTACATTGTCTCTAAAAAGGTCTCCATCGATCCTAAAAGGGTAAGTTTTATCTTGTCATTGTCATTATCTAAGCACAAGAAAGGGATGCAAATCTTATTTGGAAAAATAAACTTCATTTGGATATTCATATTTTTCTAATTTTATCAATCCTCTATCATCCATTTTGAATAATAATTAGGATTTTAGTTGGACTAAATAAGGAAGGGATAGTTTTGGTGCTATCAAACTAGTCATAGCTTAAGCTCTAACACTTGTAAATATTGAATTCTAAAGAGACTTTGCCTTGTATGATTTTGGAAATGAATAATTCATCTTAGCCATGTTGACATAATCAAAGAATCATGGTCTTGAAGAACCCATTACTTTATTTAGCCAAGAATTAATAGACTACGAGGTAAGATACACTTTTATAGAGAAGTAAGTATTTTTTGTTATAATCAGAATAAAAAATTAGGAATATGCTCTATAAAAACAAATTAAATGTGATGGTGTCTCATCCAAGAATCAAAGACTTCATTTTTAGCAGGGATTTGAATGAGAAAAGAACTAGTTGGATCACCAAAGTCATGGAATATGATGTGGATATCAAGATTGCCAAATTGGTGAGAGACAAGGGACTATGTCAACACTTAGCATAAGAATTAAAAGATAAAAAGAGGTTTAATCACTCTAATATGTAACTAAATTAGTTTTACCTCCATCTACCATGAGTTAGACATAAGATATGGTTAAATTCCTCCAAACATGTGAGTATCCATTAAGCCTAGACAAGGCTAAAAGGAGACATTTAAAATTACAATCCATCCCATATGTTCTTGTAGATGGAATAATATTTATAAAAGGCCTTAATGGAGTTATCTCAAGGTGTGTAGAGGCTGACTAGGTTGAGAGAGTATTAGAATAATTCCATGATGGGACATTAGGTGGTCTTTTTGCATCGATAACTATAATAGTAAAAGTGATGAGACCTAGTTATTATTTACCTATATTATTCAAGGACTCATATGCATGGGTGAAAAAGTGTCAAAAGTGTGCCTTATTCACAAGAAAATATAATCTTGCATCCCTCTCTCTCTCTATCCTTTCAAGTAGACCAACCTTTCATGCAATGGGGTTTGGATTTCATAGTTATGATCAACCCTTCTTCAAGTGATGGTCATAAAGGGGTGTTGAATACAACTGACTATTTTACTAGATGGACAAAGGTTTTAGCTATCAAGTAAGCTAATGAAACCAATATAATAGACTTTTATGAAGTCATAGTAACCAAATTTGAGGTAACTTCTACACTTATCTCATATAATTTAATGGATTTCCTTAATACTAGGATAAGTGAGTGGAATATGAAGAATTGAATCCACATAAGTACATCCTAAAACTACTATACTCAACTTAATGGACCAACAGAGTCTGAAAATAAGAACTTAATTAGAGATATCAAGAGGACTATTGAGTAAAATTAGAGAACATGGCATAAAAATTTGAAGATAGCCTTATGGGATGATAAGATCACTCCTAAAAGAGACATTATAAACTACTCCTACACATTTTTATATGGAAAAAAAGATAAGATACCCATATACCTTGAGTTAATATCTCTAAAGATTACACATCAGATTGAGATGATGTAGAATGTTGCCATGGAGATGAGACTAGCTAAGTTGATGGAGCTAGAATAAATAAGAGATCATGCCATGCATACTATGGAGTATCACTAAGCTCAAACCAATAGGTATTTTAACAAGAGATATATTCTAAGAGAGTTTAAATAAGGTGATATTGCACTCAAATTGGATGAAGATAGGGACAATCATGGAATACATACAAAATTTGACACCCTATGGAGTGGGCCCTACGTCATCACTCATTATAAACAACATAATGATTTTCAAATCTCAAATCTAAATGGAGAATTACATATCCTAGTCAATGGGATACACCTTAAGAATTATTATTGAGGTCATTTTATCCTCTTATACATAGTGGATTAGTATTTAAATTCTCCAAGTGCTTCTAACATATGTTTGTTAGTTGTGTGTGTCCCTTGCATTTTTATGTGTGCCTTGTTTTGTTGGTGTATTTAGAAGGTAATTTCAGTTTTTAGTTTGTTTCAAAAAATAATGTCATGTTAAAGATTAGATTTGGTCTCATAGAGAAGTAAATTTCATTTAATCCATGCCTAATGGGTTGTCTAAGCCTCTAGTCTTGATCTTTATTAGGAAAAATATCCTAGGAGGTCAAAAAAAATGCTATCCAATCAGTCACAATTGACCAAGGTCTATTCAAAACTAGGTAGCTGAGTGATCTTGCCTTATGTATGATCTTATTGAGAGGCATGTCTTAATTTCATGGTTTGGTGTTGTATGTCATCTCAAGGTATAAATAAGGTCTTATTAGGATGTTGAGGTCAATGTGTGTGTCTTATCTAATTAGTCTTGTGCCTTGATATTTTATGAGGTCTTTTATAATGTATTTTAGAAAAGTATAAGGTAATTTTGGGAAGATTAAGGCTTGTTTGTGAAATTTAAGGTATAAGTGATGCATGGTGAGACCAATGAAGTGGTGATCTCCCAAGAAATCATGGTATTCCATTGTGGATAGTGGACTAGGATATAATTTAATGAGATAAGAATTTTTTACTTCATAAATTTTTTGAGGAGTTTAAGGTAATATTGGAGATATTAAGGTTTCATTTGTCTTGTTATATTGATTGTTACAATGTTGTAGTGTAACCCCTTGAGGAGACATCAAGTGTGAAGGTAAAATATCATGCATAGAGATACAAAAAGGTATATTCGGGGCCATTTCACACTTTTTTAAGATAATATTATATCTATTTTTACCATATACTTGGTCAAGGTGTCAAAATACTTATTTTCAATGTACACTCATTTTAAAAAATTGATTTGCTCATTACTCTAACATCCAAACATAGGATAATGAGTAAATGGTAGTGCAAATAAGATGAAAATATGTTTTTTATATTACACCATCATCATAAAATATAAGATTAACTCCATTGGCATCTGGTTCATAGCTCTAATAGGGTATTTTGGTAGAATAAACAAGCTTTCTTGATGAAGATAGACCCAAAAGTGAATATGTAGCCTCAAGATTGACTAGGAAGTCTCATTGAAAGGATTTTCAAACTGAGTATGGTATTATAATACATAAAAAATATCCTCTAACCTCATCAATATCAAAACCATTAATATAAATAAGTTTTATGTCCAAAAAAGGTAAAAACCCATTCAAGTTTTCCATCATGTTATTCACAAGTGAAGAAGGCTCATTTTCTTAATGTTGGTTCATAAAGGAGGAGATTTTTTAGATAAAATGCCATTAGGGGATGGTTAATACCCTTATTCCATTAAAATCCATGGAAATATTTTTTGGATAAAGGGTAAGATCTTTATGATCCATTTTTAACAAGTTAGATCCCTCTTAAACACTGCTAAACCCAAGTATCATAGTTTTCATCTTGAAATCACATGTTTATGTTTTATGAATTCATGAAAATGGTTTTAAAGTGTATATTGGAGGTCTAATGATCCATTAAATATCAAATTTAATACACATTCCTAGTGATCATGGTTTTACTAGTAATAAATTTCATTGTTTTACTATTTTGGACATGACAAGTAGGGTTATTTGGGATTGGGAGATGTTTTATAGCATGAAATTGATTGAAATTAAGAGTCAATCATGTAAAAAACACAAAAAACCAAAAAATATCTCCCAAAACCATTATAATAAAGTATTTAATACATGAATGAGTAAAATATGAAGGTATAAGTCTACAAGGTTTAAGAAGGTGCAAGTTTCAAGACTATTTGATACTTGTTGTTGTTTGAAACATGCACCTATGGATAACTTGATGCAAATGGGTAATTAGATATGGGAACATAACACAAGTTCTTGATGTAGGTCAAAAGTGTATTTTTGATTACCAATGCATGTAGAAGATCATGTTTCTCATCACAATAATGGGAATATCCCCAAGGTGTGATACTCTTGCGCTCCTTGGGATGAACCTCCAGAGAAGGATAAATTCCTTATAATATAAGTGCACCTAGTTTAGGACTAGTGCAAAGTAATAAAAAGATTATAGATTAAATATAAGGCTAATGTTAAACCTAATATTTTAGGGGGAAAATGGAGGAGTTGATAAAATGAAAATAGTGATGAACTAAGATTAGATAGAGAAACTCTACAAGATTTAAATAACATAATAATGATTGCAAAAGACAATAAAATATCACACAAGCTTTGATACGAAAACTTAAATTACATAGGTGATTCACATGGAGGTGTAGGACATAATATAGTTTTAAGAGGGACACCAAATGATCCACATATAGTGTTTGATAGACCTATATGCACACATAATATGACCTATAAGAATAGAGCCAAGTTTTGTACAAGGTACTGGGAATGGACAGTAAGGAGATGAATAAAAATTATCCATAGAAAAATATCAACAAACCATAAGACACACATAAGATGCAAAATAATAGAGAGAGGTGAACTTAATTATCATTAAAGTGTAAGGTTCATGTAGTAAAAGGATCATGGAGGGAAAAGTTTGGTAGCATTATGGTGCCTAGAAATTTTGACCATTTTACAATATAAGACTTAGGATTTAATAGGCAATACAAATCCCACATGTCATTAATTATATTTAGAAACATAGTTAATAAAATTTAATGAATATTAGAATTCATGACAAATCTCTCTACAAATTTAATAGGGATGGCCATAGCTAATTGGGATCCTCATTGCATCCTTGGGGTATGGTGATGATTGCCTCAAAATTGAATATATTATCTTGACATCTTCTCTCATTATTTGTGGATCTACCAATATTTAATCATTCAATAGCTAAAACTCAATTTTCAAGATCCATGTGCAAGAATGAAGTTGTATATCTCAAATAATTACGCTCTTGGATTATTTTTGTTTGATTCCTCCATTTTTGTTTTCACTGTTACTCCCTAGAGAATTTTACACCATATTTTTCATTAATACACTTATTTATCCTATATTATTTGGTTATGATTTCATCATGTTGGCTACATTCATGCCTTAATTCTATTAGTTATATTAGCATTAAATTCTATAATACTATGCCAACTACAATGTCATCTCAATTCATTCATCTCAAAATCTTGTGATCCTTGAGTGGCCAAACTATGATTATGCAAACCTTACTTATGATGGTCTTGATGGTTGGATGGAACATCAATTTTAGGTTGGTGTACTGATGGTGTGGCACCACTATTTACTTCTTCTTTTGTTACTTGGCTATATCACCCCTTTCACCCATTGAGTCCTAGCCATAGTCTATTTCCATCACATGTCATATCCATAATTAATTCAAGATATGTGTTATGGGTCTACCAACTAGACCATATGGAAACTTATTATTTATATACCCCCCTTAGGATATTTCAATTGGGTTTTATTCAGTGCTAACTGGTGATCCAAATATAGTGTTGATTACTCCTCTTACAATGAAGCAAGATTTTACCACATAGCAGTATCCAATCACTTGCTACTCTAACATGATACTAGGCTTGCATGGACCATCTAGGGGTTGTAGAGTAGTAATATTTTGTCATGTGGCATCATCATATTAACTTATTTTCCTACTAATTTGATGACATGAAGATCTACTGGGAAACCTTGAATAATTTTGACTATGTGTTAAAAAGCATTTGAAAGGGCTTAGGACTATTGGGAGATTGACACATGGCACTAGACAAAGATATAAAACTTCATGAATTTTGTATGCACACTTTTCTTAAATGCCTAAATACTTATTTGATTCTTGTAGTCTTTGGATTCTCAAAATTATCCTTCAAAAATTTCATTCGAAACAAAAGTTATAACTAATTCACTATAAAAGATGCTAAGACCAAACCTTTCACAAAAATTACGAAGCAAATCCCATGAATTATTTATTTCTCCTTTTGAGATTTAGCCATTTTCATGAAATTGGACCAAAATTTTAAACTTTCATGATTGTTGAAGCCTTGAATAAAAAATGGATGTTTCCCTTCATGGTAACTAAAAATAGTTAACATTATAGCAACCTTTATGGGATGCTTGCCTCCTAACCATGAATATAGTAGCCTTAGAATAAGTCCATTGGGCATGGAGTTGTAAAAGTAATAAAAACCCTCAAATATGGAAGTATAACCTAGATGAAACCTACTCAACTTACTGCTAAATCAACTGAATTGAGGTTCACATCTCAATCAAAAGGAAAACAAGGAACAATAATAAATATGCAAAAGCAACTAGGGAAATAAAATTATTAAACTACTATGCCACAAAACTTATAGGAAATAAAAATGCAACAAAACTAATATTTATAGATTGAAAAGTACTTCAAAAGTAGTTCTTTGGATGGATCCTATTGACTAGGATTGATAGATTTTCTCTATTTGGTTTAGAAAGCTAAAAATGACTGGCTTATTTGTAGCCTATGATGATATATAGACCACTTCATATTGCATAAAACTTTATGTGTTTCACAACCTCTACTTTATCCACATCCCATTTGAGTACTAAGTCTCCTTCCCAGAAAATTTTATCAATATCATTCTTATTAAAGGATCTCTTCATTTGAGTTTATTGAAGCTCTAGGGTGTACATGTTTTGTGATATCATTTCATCAAGCTCTATTAGCTTGGTCAACCTTACTATTATAGGATCACTTTTGTACAAATCTAGATAATGGGCTAGTTATAATGAAGGCAACTCAATATCTATAGGCAACCTTACCTCCCTCACATAGACCAACATGAAGACATAATTGACTATTGCCTTTTTGGCATTATTCTATTTGCCCAAAGGGCTGATTTGAGTTGTGCATGCCAAGATCAGTAATTTTACTCCATAGTTCACTTGATAATGCAAATCAAGTTATTTTTGGTGGATTAATCCAAACTATTACCTTTAAGGTAATAGTTTGAGTAAGTGCTCAGGTGGATGTTATGTTTGATTACCCATTCACTGATTTTGGTTCTAAGAAAATACAATGCATTGTCAGAAATGATAGTGGTTGGAACACCAAATCTCACTATAAATATTTCATATAAATCTAGATTATAAATATCATTATCTTCCTTGAGCTCTATTATTTCCATCCACCTTATGAATTAGTCTATTACCATGTGGATCCATCTGTGTTTGGTGCCTAATGAAATAAATATCATTATGATGAAGTCCAATCCCCATTAGATAAAGGGTTGATCCATTTGTATTGGGTGTAGGGGTAGAGTTAATAATTTATACTTGATTACAAATACGGCACACTTTTTGTAGCTTTGAACCCATGCATGTATATCTTTGTATAGAGTTAGCCAATAATAGCTAGCTCACATGATTTTAATAGTAGTGGTTTTAGGTGAGTAATGGCCTCCTAATAGCCCATCATGGAATTATTTAAGGACCCCACTTACTTGATCTTGTTCCACACACCTTAAGATAAATCCATTGATGTCTCTTCTCAAGAGTGCACCAATGACAAGTGCATAAGGAATGTCTTATAATCTAAATTTATTATGCTTGAATTTATTTAGGCCATGGAGATATAAGCTAGTCTAAAAAAATATCCTCATACTCTAAGTCTAATTTGTATGGGCACTCTAGTCCATTGATTTATCTTAGCACATTGCAAAGACTTATTTATCTTAGACTTTTTCATCTTATTCCATATATTCACATAGTCCTTTCCCTCATGCTAGCTTTGCGATTCATATATCTACATCATATTCCATCACCTTTGTGATCCAACCATCTCTCTTATCATTAATATCCTTATTTAGTAAAAACTTCTTTATACTTGAGTGAGAAACCATGAGCTGAATTTTGTTATTGGAGAGCATATTCCTAAAATTATTGAGCTCCCTTATGACTTCAAGGGTATATTTTTCCAAAAATATATAGAATAAATCATAATCTTTGAGTGCTCAGATAAATAAAATGATAGGATGTTCCAATTGGTCATTATTTTATTGTGCCAAAATAGTTGAGATGCCTTCATCTCCATAAAATGTGTAAGGGATAAAATCCTTACTATAATAAAGGTTTATCATGGTAGGAGCTTGTGTGATATCTCATTTGATGGCCTCAAAACTTCCCTTTCCTTCATGGGTTTAACTGAATGTAATACCTTTCTTAAGCATTACTATGAGGGGCTTGGTCAAAATAGAAAAAATTGACATGAAACTTCTGATAAAGTTTATCTTTCCCAAGAAGCTTTGGAGGCCCTTCTTATGACCCAAGAGAGGGAAATACATGATGGCCTTGAATCACTCAAAATCAATAATGAGTCCTTATTTGGAGAAAATATGCCCTAACAATTTTCCCTTAGGGACAATGAATATGTACTTGCTTAGGTTTCAAAGAGATCCTAAACTCTTAGAACTTATCAAAGACTTAATTTAAATGATTTAAGTGAATAACCATGCATTTGGATAAGCATGTGATATCAAGATCAATATGATATTATTGAGGAGTCCCTAGAATTCCATATTAATGGCTATTTGAAAGGTATATCTCATGTTTGTCAATCCAAAAATCATCCTCTACTATGCAAAGGTTCCCTACTTAGTAGTGAATGTGGTCTTAAATTGATCAAAATCCTACACAAGTATCTAGTTGTAGCTTGAGTAACCATCTAGAATCAAAAACCTCTTACCTATGACCATTTTCAGAATTTTCTCTATTGGTGGGAGGGGTAATGATCTTTGAGGGATGTTGTATTTAAATCCCTAAAGTCCATGCAGTACTAGATTTCTCCATTATTCTTCCATACTAGAACTAGATTAACCACCCATGAAGAATGTTTGATTAGAAATATTATACTGGTCTCTATGAGTTTTGAGATCTCTTTTATCATTAGGGGCTCAAGCTTAAGGCTTACTAACCTTTGTTTCTACTTGATTGGCTTAGTTTTGGAGTCAAGCTCGAGAGTATGTTGGGATAAGCCTTGGTTGAAGTTTTTGATATCTTGGTATCTACTAGTGAATATATCATCATATATTATACTTAGTTTTATTAATTATTTGATTTCAGATGGAGAGCATACCTTACCAACCTTCAAGAAATTTTCATCAAATATGGATATCTACTTGAATAACTTCTCCTTAACTATCATGTTTCTTCTCCCACCCTTGAGTTGGTAATCAAAATTGAAGATGCTTTCCAACATGACCAATCCCCTAGGAAAATTATTTCACTTAGATGGATGATATACTCCTCATATTTGTCTTTTAGATGTGATTAATTCTTGGCATAAAACTTGGCTTCATCTTATAGGAGATTAATAATTTTTTTGTCACTTTAAAACACCTACAAACTACTTGTGTTGTATATAACTATTGGTTTGACAAAAATATTTATAAACTACTTGTATTCATCCCTTATATCATGTATGAGGTCATATTATGTACCCATAGTTGCGAGCCTATCAACATCATAATTTTATTCCCTTGGTATGTATTAGATGTTAAAATCATTGAATCCCTTAATCATGTCCCAATCCATATGCTTGTAATATTTTAGTAGACTATTCTTGGATATGTTTTGTTCTCTAACCTAGTTTAAAACCAACTCTCCCAAATGCTTGCATCACTTTGACTCATTTATTTTGTGCTAATCGGAGACCTTATATTGGTGCCTCATATTCAATGACATTATTTTTGTAGCTAAACTATAACCTAAATACATGGAAGAATTTATCATTCTGAGGTGAGATCATTAACCCTTTAGATCATGTGTTATTTTTGATTTGGAATCCATAAAAACATAACTACTACATGCCTTTCAGATATTCTTACTCCTTCATGAGATTTGGCAACAAGGGGTCCTCTTCAAGAATACAATATGTGAATAGACCTGTTTATTATTTTCTACCATATGGGCCATAATCACATTTCTCACATGCCCATTCATCAAGTAGGTTATACAATATACCCTCAAGGGATGTAGTAGTCTTATGGAAAATTTAATTATCTTCCTAGTCAAATATAATCCAGTTAACATTTGTGGAACTAGGAGAGTATGGCTCTATGTGATTCTTAGAAATGGACTCAGACTTAATGGTCACCTTGGATCCATCTATGGTCTTGAGCAACATGTGAGACCAATATGAGGATAGGTATCCACCCATCTTCATAATGAAATCTTGGGAAAGGAATATAATGAGTTAGGGGGAAAGTTAATCATTATAATGTCCTGGGTAATGAAGAGGCTCATACATACATGAAAAGTGAGTCTTAGGTCCTTGATGATCCCCAAAATTTTAACCATTGTGACATCTAATTGGATGATGCCTTTCAATCTAGGAGAATATGCTATACCTAACATGTCTACAATCTTCTTTGTCATCAATAAGTTAATCACCCCTAAGTTTATCATATAATTATGTATAAGGTGATTTTTAATAATTCAATAAATGTATAATGGGGGTGGTTTGTTGCTATTACATGTTTGATCATCTCTTGGCTAACACAGGCTTGTGAAAGCATCTATAGATGCCTTTTCTAGTTCCTAAGGATGAAATCTCTTTAATGTTTCTCATAAAAAATCCTTTGAGAAGGAATGAAGAGGTCCTCACACATAGTCACATTCAAGCTTGTTTTCTTCATTTTCTCCACTATGTTGAAGGGAATTTGAGTTCCCTTTATCTAAAACTTTGGGATAACAACCTCCTCCTTAGTGTGATAACTTTCTTAAGGTTGATTATCCTTTTTAATAGGTTAATTTATTTAAGATTTGGTGCTCTCAAAAGTCACCCTCTCTTTGGGAAATTCACATGGAACTTGTGAAGTATAGGGTTGACCTACTGAGGAAGATTTCTCACCCTTCATTGCCCTTCTTTTAAACCTTGTATTATATGCCACTAGATTATTGACTACATATGGAACATGGTTCTAATTTATGTCGATAAAGTCTTTCTCTTGCCAATTTACCAAAGTGGCTTCATCCATTTACATTTGGGTATCTTCAAAAACTTCTTCCCTCTATGAATATAATTCCTTTGGCTACTCCTAAGGGTATGATATACTTTGCACCATCAAAATTTGGTTTAACACTCTATTTACTTAGCTATCTTGATTAAGTGGATGACAGCAAGGAAAAAACACTCATATTCATGTACCATGTTGCTATGTACATTCAAAAGGACTCTATTAGTGCTAACAACATTATAATTATGTGCATAAGGTATTATATGGGGGCTAGTGTTAAACTTACACACCACCTTGATAGGGAGACATGTTAGGCATATATGGTTAGTTGAACGTTTGGTAAGGCCTAGAGTGTTGTGATTTTTACCTTTTGAGTTCTAATATCTCATTTAAAAGGATCTAAAATAATTATCTAACTTCATGTAGCTCACTTGAAGGCACAGTCAATGGAATCAATGTGCTAGTCACAATTTGAATGGGCACTAGAGTCGAAGAAGAGGGAAATATAGGCTAACTTGTAGATGGGGGATAAGGGAACAAGGGCACATGGGGTCTAGGTAAAATTTTCCCTACTTGGATTAAATAATTATCTATATACACAAAAACCTCATATACATTAGGCAATGTTTCACCTTGCATGGATTAAATCATCATGACCACATCACCGTTTAACACTCTTAAAAAATATAAAAAATGTAGTATTAAAAAAAGGTTTTAACAATAGTGGAATATGATCCCACATGTTATGGAATTTGAAGTTGAACATTTTCTCATGTAGATCTCTTTTAATGGTAGTGAGCTACTCCATCAATGATAGGTGGTCACTCTTCTCTTCAAACTTTCAACATAGTTTAGCATCCATCTCATACCAATTTTGGATAGTAGCTAGCTACAAAAATTTGTACCATTTAATCACATTTATTTTTAAATAAGAGGCAAGGAGTTTCATTGTAACATTGTCTTAGATTACATTATGAACATAGAAAATGTTTGCATCATCTTATATATGATTTATAGGGGTAGTAGAGTTCTCTCCAGTAAAGTAGGGGATGATATTTAGCGTAGCTATTAGAATATCATCATACTAGGGGAGAGATAATGGAATAAATTCATTAAAGGGAACAAAAGATTGATTTATAAGAGTGGAGATGAGTGGGATGGGGAATAGTCTTCCTTTGGGCATGGGGAATGTGCCAAATGGGGGAGTATATTAAACTCTAGGGGAAGACTATCTTGAATCACTAACCCTCTTGATAGGGGACAAGGATGTTATAAGTATTCTTCTTATAGTAGGTACCATTAATTCAATTTAAAAAAACATTACCTCATGAAGATGATCTTGTTTGTCTTGGAATATAGCTAAAGAATTGATCTTTGAAAACTAGGAATACTTGGAGTTGTTAGGTGTTCTATAAAGTGTCTTAAATGATGTTGGATAATAATAAAACCAATTATTAGTTAAATATTTTAACTAGTTCCAATCATCCATGTGAGAAACTATTTTTATTTTAAACATGCACCTGTGGATACTTACTATGTGAGGGTAATTAGAAATGGGCATAGAGCACAAGTACTTGGTGCAGGGCACAAATGTATTTAGGATTACAAAAGTGCATAGAAGGTCATGTATCTCATCACAATAATGGGAATGTACCTAGGGTGTGAGACTCTTTCACTCCTTGGGATGAACCTCTAGAGAAGGCCATCTTCCTTCTAATCTAAGTGCACCTAGTTTAGGACCAGTGCACATACCTACAAAGAGAAAAAATTAAATCTAAGGCTAATGATAAACCTAATATTGTATGGGGAAAAAGGAAGGAAGAGTTGATGAAAATAAAATGGGGATGCACCAAGCTTAGATAGTGCAATCTAAAAACTTTAAGTAACTCACTATAGATTGTAGAGGATAAGAAAATATCATAACGGATCTGATACAAACATTACAATTGCATAAGTGATTCACATGGATGTTCAGGACATAATAAAACACTAAGAGGGATATCAAATGATCCATAGATAGTGTTTGCATATACCTATATGCACACAAAATATTACCTGTAAGAAAAGATCCAAGTTTTACACAAGGTGTTGGGAATGGATAGTAATGAGAGGGATGGAAATTATCCATAGATAGAGATAAACAAACCATGAGATACACATAGGATGCAAAACAATAGAGAGAGGTGAACTTAATTCTCATTAAATTATAAAGTTCAAACAATAAAGGGATCATTGAGGATAAATTTTGGTAGTGTTACAATGCCTATAAATGTTGGACATTTTAAAATGTAAGACTTGGGATTTTATAGGCAATGGGAAGTCCATGGGTCATTAATTACAATAAAAAACACAACTGATAAAATTTAATGAATATCAAAATTTGAGACATACAATCTATATACAAATATAATAGGGATGGCTAGAGTTAATTGGGATCCTAATTTCATCCTTGAATCATGGTGACGATTTCCTTGAAATTGAATTTGTCATCTTGAAATATTCTCTAATTGGTTATGGAATAACTAATATTTAATATTTTAATGGTCATATCTAAATTTACAAGCTTTTGTGTGCAAGAATGTAGTTGTAGATCTTGTGTAATTACCATCTTAGAAGATTTTATCTTGATTCCACTATTTATAATTTCAACGATACTCCATGGATAATTCCATGCGATACTTTTCATTAAGACACTTATTTGTCTTTTATGCTCTAGTAATTATCTTATCATGCTAACAACATTCATTCCTTAGTGTTATTAGCATTAAATTCCATAGACTTAGGCTTACTATAATTCACTGTGTCAACTGTAACATCCTCTTAAGTCAATCATATCATAATCCTTTGATTATTGAGCCACCATGATCTGATTATATAAAACTTGCTTATGATAGTCTTGATGGATGGACATGTTGTAAATTTTAAGCTAGTATATTGATGGCATTGCACCAGTATTTTCCACCTCCTTTGTTACTTGGATACATCACCCATTTTACACATTAATCCCTAACCATAGTCTATGGCCTCCATGTGTCATATACCTAATTAATTTGAGATTTGAAATATGGGTTTACTAGCTAGGCCACGCGGTAGCTTCTTATTTATCTAACCCTTCCCCAGGTTCTTTTGGTTAGATTCTATTGAATGCCATCTAGTGTTCCAAATGTAGTGTTGATTACTCCTCATGTAATGAAGGAATATTTTTCCATGTGGTGTCATATTCTCACCCATTAATTTTACATGATATTGGGATTACATAGACCACATGAGGGTAATAGATCAAGGGGATTATGTCATGTGTCATCATCCTGCTGACTTGTTTGTCTACTACTTTGCTAGCATGGAGATCCATCGAGAAACCTTGAAGAAATTTGAATAAGTGTCAAAAATAATTTGAAAGGGTTTAATAACACTAGGATATTGACATGTGGTACTAGGAAAATATATAAAACTTCATGAATTTTTCATGCACACCTTTCTGAAAGTCCTAAATACTTAGTTGATTCTTGTGAAGTCTTTGGATTCTCAAAATTATCCTCAAAACTTTTGTTCAAAATAAAAGTTCCAATTAATTTGCTTCAAAATATGTTAAGACAAAACCTTTTTCAAAATTTGTGAATGAAAACCTATAAATTATTTATTTATCCTATTGATACTTAGCCGTTTTCATTAACTTGGACCAAACTTTGAAACTTTCATGACTGCAGAAGCCTTAAATCGAAAATGGATGTTGCCCTTCAAGATGACTAAAAATAGTCAATGATAATATTGATATTTTTTGGTATTTTTAAGAGGTTAAATCAAATTATATTAATTTTTACCAATAACTAATATCCAATTCCATGTTCCCCCAATATTTCATTCATCTCCTAAGTGTTTTTCTGTTACCAGTTCAAGCACATAAACTTGAATAAAAGAAGGACATTCTTGCAGGCAAGCACATTTGATGCCTTGAAGAGTAATAAATATAAAATATGGTTTGAATCACTAATGAATAATTTTATGGAACAATAAATAATCATAAAAAAAATTGGGAAAACCCTCCATGATCATCCTTTATAGGAAGTTACATGTGACATGATGAAGGCCATTGGTTTAGTGCTTTTGAACAAGGTTTCAAGTATTAAACAAACAAGTAGCAACCCTGTGACTAAAGGTTATGTATCTAATGTATTTTTGATGTTTTAATAATTATTATCATACCTAAACTAAGTTACACAAACTCCTTCAATATCATTCATGATCAAAATTTCAAAATAAGATAATTGATGTATGCACACTCAAATGAATTGTATTAAGTTTATAGTCTAGAATGAGATATTATTGGTACAAATTGTGTATTTTATCATTGGTAAGAGTATTAAATCAAGTAAAATAGAATTAAAATTATCCATAATGCCCTTAAATTTCATAATAGGAAATATATTTCAACTCTATAGTAAGATTACAATAGGTTTTAAGCCTAGAATGCACACCTACAGGCTTACACACAAAAAATAGAGAGAGAGGGAAATTTTTGTGTTGAATATAAAGTATAAATGTTAATTTTATATGTGATAAACCCTATTTAATGTTAAAATAATGATATAATAGGTGTTCATAAGGATAAAATATCAAAATGAGGCCATTAGGGCTAATATAGTCATAATGCGTATAAACCCCAACTATGGGTTAAATAAGGTTTTAAGACTTTTGAGGAAGTAAAATAATTGGATATGGGTATAGAGACATTATATAACATATATTATAACAAATATAAGTATTTATAACCAATAAATATCATGAAAAGATATTTTTTCTAAGACAGTCCTCTCAAATGCACACTTATTGGGCTACAAGCTAGAGAAGGCCTTGTTTCTCATGTGAGAAGTAATAGTTGAATATGTATATTAATTCCAAGTTCATGGAATTTTTAAATAAATCAAGGGGTTTTTCTTTATGAACAATTGTTAAGAAGATAGATAGGTCTAAAATCCTTCTAAAGCTCTTAAAAACTTTGATGAAGCTAAACACCCTCTCAAGTGATCCTGATGTACCTAAATTGGCTTGATAACTCTTAAATACCATTTAAAAACTTAATGGTCATATGTTGAACCAAAAATATTGGCATGTGTGAAGAAGAAGCATAGGAAAATGGCCTAGAAACTACACTTTTAAGCCTATTTGTAAGTGTTTGAGTGAGTAAGGTATTATTAACCATTAGAAAAGGATTTTTAGGCTTATACATAGGTATAATGAAATTATACCTTATATGTAAGAGGTATACATGGTGATATAATAGGTTTTAAATCTCTAAACCAAGCCATGAGGAAGACTATTTTCTTATTTGCATGAAAACGTAAGATTGTAGACCCTTTTGAGGTTATTTAAGGCATGATAGTATTCATGATACCCCTATATAAATTTGATGAAATATTTATAAATATCTATAGGTTTTATACAAGCTCATTCTAATGATTGTAGGAAGTTTTGAGATCCTATTAATAGGCAATTCTAGTAGTAGTCATGTTGTTGATGATACTCAAAGAAGCATAATAAAACTCTAACAAATGTTCATGTTTGCCTCAATATTGAACATGCTTTTGAAGACTCCTAACAAGATATGATACACCTAGAAAACCAGTATGGAGTTCATGAAACATGGACAAGAGTACATACAACCCTCTCCAAATTCCTTTATAGTAAGTTATGAAGACCTAATAGACAACTAATCTATTAAAGGTGATTTATAAACTTGGAAAAAGGCTTATGATGTTCTATAGGAGACACATGAAGTTGAAAAGTTTTATAGTAGTATTAAAGAAAAGAATAGGTCTTGTATTAGAGATAGGCTTGTCTTCATCACAATATTTTGGATCAAACAAACTTTGACATGAAGTTATAGGCTCTAATGATAGAGATAAAAATATGAAAAGGTTTAGGCCTTAAGTCTCATTCTCACCAAGATGAGAGATGCATTTCAAGAGCCAAGATGATGTATAAAGATGCCAAGAATGTCAAGTAAACCATGTGTAAATATAGTAAATTGTAACTCTTTAATCAATAAAGGACAGTTTCAAGAGAGAAAGGATAAGTCATAGGAGATGAAGAGCCAATTTTATGCCACCTCTCATGAGATCATCATTATGTTAGGCCAATACATGTTGAAGATGAATGATATGGCTATTTATTCACCTTGTTTTGTAAATATAACTAGTTTCATGATAGATAACAATCATAATGGACTTCTCACATGTTTATTCTCTCTGTCTCTCTCTTTTCCATTATTCTATATATACTCTTGACAAAGACATTATAAAGCATCCTCCTATTTAGTATGGGGAAGCCCTGTTAAAATTGATACTTGTTAATTTTAAAGTGAATATAAACTATTTTTACCTTTTTCATCTCACATTTAGTGCGTTCATGATGAATTATTGATGAATGTTAGTATTGATATTATATCTCCTTGAATTTATCCTCTTCATTCTTACCTCCTTGTGAGTAAGTTATCTCTTGTAGTTCCTATGGTGTGTATCGGATGCTTATGAAAATGTCAAGTTTGGAAAACCTCATTAGTGTCTCATTTTAGGTATCTTGATTGTATCTCTTAGTTAATGTATTAGCTATAACCTCCATATTGAAATATTTATGTTAAAGAACTATTTGAAGTTGTGTGATTATATTTAGCCTTATCCTAGCTTTATTATCAACTCATAAATAAGAGGAAGAGACTTACAATTTAGTGCATCACCTCTTTTTCTCTTTGTTTTCAACTTTCTCTTTCTCTTTCCATTATAATTTGAGTAGGTTTAGTTATAATATAGGTGTAGCATCAATGGAGTTATCCCTCTCTAGAGTCTATATTTAGTTATGGGTCACCCATATTCTTAGAGAGTTCCCATTATGTCAATTGGGTGAAGAGGCCTGAAATGCCTCCTCAAAGGGTGAAAATCAAAGTGACAATAACTATACCGACCCACTTTGGGCTCCTCTCTAGAAGTGGCCTAGCTTAGTCCTAATATTATTATAAATTATCCTCTTATTGATGATGGAATACTAAATTTTACTAAGCTTAATATTATATATACACAATATTTAAATGAGTCATATTATGAGTTCCATAGAGTTTTAGGTCATTGGGCCAAGGATTGTCATGCACATCAATAATAGAAAGCCTTAGTCTCTACTTCTACTATAGATAACTAACCTTCATAGTATACTAATCCTAAACATAATTTTTATTTTGATGGCATGCTAATGTATTATTATAATCATTACTAATAATTTTGATAGTACAATGATATGCTTCATTGAGAGAAGGCACAATTTATTAACGAGATCGTACCACCTCCTATGATAATTTAAAAATACATCCCTAATTATGGGGAATTTTACTATATATGGAATTAGTGTACTAAACATACTAAATATAGATTTAAAGTGCTACAACAACAATTTAATGATTTTCCATGGCCTACACCTTCATCAGCCTATCCACATACACCAAGATGTTCACAAACAAAGGTTTGCCCTTCTTTGCAGCCCACATTTACTCATAAATCTAAGGGTGTTCATCACATATCAACATTAATTCATTAAATTAGTATCCATTTTATGAAATACCCCATGATCATCATTGTTATTCAAGCATACCTGATTTCTTAGTAGAAATAATGCATCATGAAATCCTTTCACAACTCTCTACAAAGATTGATGAGACATTGATTCAAGTTAGAGTATAATTACACATTTATCATTTGTCATTAATGATGTTTGACATGAAATTTATCAATAATAACACATTTTATTATAGTTTAATATGATTTGGATTTGATTTATGAGCATATATTGATCTTATGTTTCACTTATCACTTAAAAAAATTTCATGGATTAATTTCATGTTCATTTATTTTTCCCCTATTTTTATTTAGGATAATTTATTCTTATATCAGTTATATCATGTATTAGAATTAGATAGTTATTATTATTATATTTATTCCATCCCACACCTATATAATCCTATCTTTACCCTATGATCAACTGATAAACATATATCTCATTGTACCACTACATGCATACATCTATATGATATCCACCTTCCACTCATTTTTAGTTTATACTAAGCACACATATGGTTAGTATTGAGATATAATATGGTTATTATTATTTTCCATTGGGGTGAAATAGCCTAGTAGACTAAGATAGAAGGTCTCAAATTTCTCTATACTGCTTCCTACTTTCTCATGAAAGTACCCAATCTTCACAATAGATCAATGAATTTGTAAGGGATCTTAAGGAATTAATAACATGATGTATGAAGGTAGGCCCATTTTAATTTTATTATTTATATAAACTTCATGAGATGATATGAGTGCTAAACTTGTTCACCTACAAATTTTTATGTTTACTGTGAACAAATATCTTATGAATTATGCATCCAATATATTATTAGCACTTACCTATTTGCATATAATGTCTCATGCATACTAATTATAAATAAAAAAACCTATGTAAAATTTTTTCCACTCCATTTCTCATTATAACATTCCCAAAATTCCTCCTTGATGAATATTGTTTGTTATCTTATCACACCCCTTTGCTTATCCTTTTTTGAGTTGCAATGTAATACCTTGGATAAGAATAAACCTTCCTCACACACATCCCCTTATCATGCATAAGAATTTCCCATCATTATCATTCACGTCATTGATTTACCCTTTGTGATTTGTAGTGTAAGACCTTGGATAGGACTATGCTTTATTCACAAAGTATCTTCAAGCTTCATACCATGTTTAGTCATAACATAACTACACTTTTTTTCAAAAAATAAGTGATTAACACAAATCCTACATTTTTTACTTGTCATTCCACTTGTTATTTTTAATTTACATATCTTATCTTGTATTTCATTATTGTAATTTATTTATTTATAATTTACATTATTCCCAACATGATTTCATGTGTTTTATATTTTTTACAATTCATTTATTTATGTTTTACATGCTTCCCAACATGATTTAGTGTGTTTTACATTTCATTCCATTTTTGTCCTCTATTTATTTTTTACACACTTCCCAAAATGATTTTGTGTGTTTTACATTTAATTTATGTTTTACATGGTTCCTAGCATGATTTAGTGAGTATTACATTTCATTTCATTTCCACTCTTATTATTTTATGTTTAATATGCTTCCCAACATGATTTAGTGTGTTCTATTTTTTTCCATGGGATCTAACAACCATGTATTTTGTTCACAATTGATAGAAAGGAATAAAAAATACACCATACATTTTCTTAAAACACATATCAAATATTAAAAATGTGATAAAAATAAAATACATATATCTATAACACCCATGAGTCATGACAACACACACACACACACACACACACACACACACACACACACACACACACACACACACACACACACACACACACACACACACACACACACACACACACACACACACACACACACACACACACACATTTGGCTCCAATTTTTGATACAATACAATAAAATTCTACAAGTATAATAAATCTCATCTCTATAGTTGTGGTCTTCCATGCCTATTTGGTGGATTGGTTACACTATCCATATATCCCTAAGACTTACCCCTCTAAATGGTACACTGTAGTGAATCTATCCATGTATGTATGCCCTTAATATATCCCTCTAAAATGGTGACCTATCTTTGTACACATGCCAACTCTCTATATGTAGTTGAATGAGTGGTCCACTCCTCAACTAATGTCTCCCATGCTCGTAGATCTCCATCACCCACTCCTAGTGGTAATTCCTCATGTACTACATCTCATCATATTCATAGCTATCACACTACCTCATTGACCAATTGAAACCAATTAACATAATTAGGAGTAAAAGGTACAAAGGGATCAATCATATCTAAAGTATCATGATTTGATAACACATCATCTAGTATATTAAGATTTATTGCCTACACTATAATTGATTATCTAAACTCCTTTACAATAGCATTGAAAAACATAAACCAAAAATATATTAGATCTCTCTCTCTCTCTCTCTCTCTCACACACACACACACACACACACACACACACACACACACACACACACACCTATTCATAATTTAATAAACACAAACTACATATCAAAATAAAAATCATGCACCAATAGTCTCTCCATCAGCTTGCCTATTGATTACCTCTAATGGGGCATGCCTTTACTCTATTTTAAAACTAGGATAGAGAACATGATCATGCCATGGTCAACTATGAATCTTATACTCTATAGACCAACTCTCTATAGGTTGTACTATAGGATATCCATGCTATGGTGCCCTTGTTTATGGATCCTCCTCCACATGCATCTACACCTACATCTATCTATGTCATCATCATGGGGGCCATGATGGTAAATGTAAAACCTATTATGGCACAATATCCACCTATTCCTCCTCCTCCTCCTCCATCACCACCTGTAACTCCTCCTAAATTGTTCTTTCCCCTTATACCTACTTCTCACACAACCTTTATTCCATAAAAGGTATATGAATGTATGTATTTTTTTATTATTTAATTTCATTTAATTTCCATTTTTTTATTGTAATTTATTAACTCATCAATGTGCATTGCTATGTTCTATTTATAAACACCATCCCATGTTAAAAATACATGATGTGTGATGAGATTCAAGTGGGGCATATGTTTACACACAATATTTGTAAACTTTATCATTTACTGACACTTTATCTCATGCAAGAACCTATCGAGTTTCAATCTCTCTAAGTGCATGTATTAAAGGGTACACTGATAAAGGAGTGGATAAACATTTTTTTCTTTACAAGATTATTGGTCCCTATACCATTACCTAAAACCACTAAAAGTTACTTTTATCCAACTCCCTAAAAAATTAAAACCCATTTATCCATTCCTCTAAGAAAATCACCTTAAAAAATAACCCTTGAATAAGTAAATACCCTTCTTCTTATTTGTCCTACTATGTCATCCAGGTCAATCTTGTTATGGATATAACTTATGTTATGAAACTATGTTAGCCTGACTGACTTATTTTGGGACTAGTTCGATACCTAACAAATATCTTTCCACCCAATAACATTGAGTAGGTTGATTTTATAGGCTAAATTCTTAGGAGGGGTTTAGGGTATATCCTTTGATATAAATACCCCCTTTAATTAAATCTAAAAAATATGAAAATTCATTTTTGCATTCTTAAAACTCATAATTCTACTAATTCTACACTTGAGGAGTCATTTTGTTAGGGGTTTACCTTGGAGGGAAAGAAGCTTGTCTTGTGGGAATGTCTTGGATGAAAAGTAGGAGTATTTTATCCTAGAGATAATTTATATAGTGTGATCCTTACAAAGCCACAACAAGATCTTGAAAATCACCATTATCCAAGGGAGATATTGAGGCATGATAGTTTCAATTCAAGGTAATTATACCTAACTTTTACTCTTTCATTTGGTAGATAGATATTTCACAAAGTAATAGGATGAATTTTTTACTCGCTTATTTTATCTATAAATTGACTTGAGTAGAGTTCTCTTTATATATTTTTTGTTTGGTTAACTATCTCCCTTTGTGATAAAATTTTTAGTGAGCACTAGATTAGATTTATTTTATGTATTATAGGCCTAACCAAGGTTATTGCATAGTATAATTTACTTAGAGGATTTGGAAACCTCTACTTTGGTTTTTTTCAGTAAGAGATCCATTGGTTAGGTTTAATAGATCTGAATTATTTATTTCTTGATATAAATAGCTATGCAATGAGTTGTTTGGTAAGATTACCTTATTCAAGCTTAGAATCCACTAAGTAAGACAAGTTCCCTATACATCATAATTTGTTGCATAAACATATGAGGTAGGCTAATCCAATTTTATTAGCCTAGATTATGTAATTAGTGACACATAGGCATCATAAACAAAGTAATATGGTATAATAAAAATTAGATATAGAAATAGATTATTCTAGACCAATTGATATAATAGAAATAGAACCAGTCAATTAAACATATTATATCAACTAGATTTATATAGTTGGAACTGATATAGAGATGAAAGGTTATACCAATATAGATGATATAGTTGGAACATATGTTTTTAAGGAAAAAACTAAACCATTATATTCCATATAGTTGTGAAGTTAGAGAATTTTAACAGGTTGGCTGATATAATTGTGCTATCAGAATCTATTAAAGTGATAAATGATTCAAATTCAATAGCCATAAATTGATTTAGAGAATTAACCTAAACATTTATGTAAGTTTGATAATGGATATTATGCTTAAGAGGATAAAAATATATGCATATAATAATGAGATTCATTTCATAAATGTTTATCAAAATTTCTTCATCATTGGAAGAATGATGTTTGTTTATGGTTTCAAAAACATTAGCAGCTGATTGGAAATGGATTTGGTTTTGATTATTGCATTGTTAATTTGGAATGTTATTTATAAATGGATTGAAAAAAATTTTAAGGTGATTTTTGGATTACTAATGTGCATCATTCTTGACCTTAGAGTCATGAGCCTTATCTACCTTCTCATAGTCTTGGTATTGCTATCTAATTATGGATTCATAATCAAATTTTTGACAAAGTAGGTACTCAAGAGCTAGGTGTTTAATATTTTTTAATTATAATGAGAAATAACCTAGTTTACATAAAAATATATATATTTTTTAGGATTATACTAATGAGATCTAAATTAAGAAGTATCAAAATCTCTAGGTGAGGGTTTAGAAATTTATTTCCTAATCTTGACTATAGAAAAGGCTGATGAATTTAATAATATTATTTTGTGAAGGAAGAGAAGGATCCTATAAGGTACTTACATTAATAATTTTTGAGAGATTCACTTTGTTGGAGATTATTTTTAAAATAACATTAATGGTTCTCTTATAATTTTAAGTATTATATACACCATCATCTATAGTATTCTTGTTTTTATATTTCATAAGCATTTGAGTTCCAACATTATGTTGGGAATGATAGAATTTTATTATAAATAAATCTTGGAATTTTTATTTATATAGGGCTTCCTTAAATAATTTTTGATAAATTTTCCAAACAATATATTATATTTTATAATTTATTTCATTAATGAAAATGTGAAAGAGGTTGTCTTTGACATGTTATGCTTGGCTTTGTGATGCATGTACATTATGAAATCTTGTAAATTGTGTCTAAGAGGCATTATAATATGTTTTTAGAGTGTCAAATAGACAATAATAATCTTTAATTTATCATTAAAATATCATAATAGGTAATTAAGAGTCACTTCATGACTTTCCTACCAAAAGTGACTATTCAAAAATTTGAATTTATTTTGTATATATTTAGGGATTTTAGCATGGTTTAAGGGTCATGATCATTATGAAGTGATAATTTTGGGTATTATAAGGTAAATTAAGTTTAAAATACTCATTTTAATTTATGTAAATGTCAATAACTATGCTTTTATCCTTATCTAGTCTAGGTCAACATAGGAAAGATCTAGTTTAGTATATGTTAATATTGCATTTATTGTTGAGAACTTTGTGAGAGTAATTAAATGTTATAAAATAAATTTTTACATAATTATATTATTTATTAATCCTATAATTTTTTTTTAAGGATCCCCAAAAAAGGTTCAAATTATGCATAAAAGCTTTTTTTGGTAGATTAGCCTAGTTGTTGGAAGTTTGCAAAAAGACTATTAAGATATTGAGGCTTTATCAATGAAATAAAGTAGTTTTTATGAATAAAATAATATTTTGTGTTAAATAAATGATTATTCACATTTTATAGTGATCATTTTAATCTATTATATGCTCTTAAAGTGATTGAATAAATAATTGTGTTAAGAATTTCTATTTTTGTACTAGTTATAGGTTTGTAAACAAACCGTTTTTATGTATTTCTCTTTTTATGAGTGTAATATCATTATTTATAAAGGATTTATAAAAATTATATAATTTATTACATGCATAAAATAGTATTTTTTATCATTGAGCTGAATTTTATAGTCTTTTCTTCTCTTTCAAGATATAAAACAGAGCACAATGTGTACATAGTTAAATAAAAGCTTGTGATTCACATAGTTTTTCATTTATGGAAGGATTATAATACTTGTAAAGGGTAATAATAAATTTGTAGAATAATATACAACTATAATTATATTTTTTAATTTTGGAAAACCCTAGATATTCATTTGTTTTCACTATCAGTCCTTAAACCCCTATAAAACCCTAGTTTGGGGCTTTCAAGTTAAAAAAAGGTCTTTTTTCTAAAACAAAACCTATAAAAGTTAAAAAAAATTGTATGTGGATAATATTTAAGGTTTTATAAATAATTAGGTAGTTTAAAATCCAAAATATTTTTGAAGAATAAGATATAGAGGTTTGAGTTTAGTTTTAGGCCTAAAAAGACCCGCAAACAACGATTTTGAAAACTATGTTTTGCTCTATCTTGAATTATATAGATACAATTGTATTAAAAATTTGAAATACCATTACCTAATATATGCTATGTATATGACACATGATTTTTTTGAGCTTAAAATCACCATTTATGATATCTTATGAAGGTTTGAGATAGTTGTAAGCATGGTTTGACAACAAGAATGTAAATGAAAGAGTGGTTTTGGTTAAAAACTTTTGGAATTAGGAAGTGAGGTGAACTAGAAACTTTTTTTAGTAGTGAAATATATGTAAATGAATTCTATACACTTTTTATAAAATAAATTATAACCTATCTCATTTTAAGGACTATAAATCCCTTATAGTCCTACATTAAGTTTGCATCTTTGAGAGAGCATAAAAAGGTTTTATTAAGATAATTTAAGAATTTAAAGATAATTTACACCAGTTTTTTGTCTAAAGATTACCAAAATTTTATAAAGGCTTGGTCAGTCTCATTTTAAGATTACTTGTAATTAATTAAATTGGTTAAGTTGTTTCCAGTTAGATCATTAGATTGAAACTCTTGGACCAATGCATTAACTAAGTATTATAATATATAAATGGAGTTATAATTTGGTTAATTGTACCATTATAAATTGACACTAGATAAGGTTTTGACAACTAGATTCATAGCAGTAAAGGTGTTGATTTTAATATAGTCTTTGTAAAGGTTACAAAAGGCCTATAAATGCAAAGCAAGATTAATGGATCCATTACAGGATAACATAAGAGTGATTACACCTATGTAAATATCTAAAATTTAAGGGACTATACATTCATTTTAAGGTTTTTAATGACCTTTATATGAAATGGGGGTGTCAAAATGAGATTACCATGTGTGTATATAAGGGGGGGTAGAGGAGAATTATGATTTGGCACTCCCCATTAAAGTTGTTGAGGTTGATTTTATATTTTAAAATGTTTATTTTGAATTTACGTAATGTAAACATTACTATTATCTTTAATGTTATCCATTTGATTAATTTATTTTAATATGATTTGCTTAGGATTTGGAGTGTTTTATTTATAATTAGAAAATTGGATGGCCTATTTGGATGCACCAGATGTGGCATTGACATTGGTATTTATGTGATCAATTTAGGTATGCCAACTAAAATAAATACCTATCATGTTAGTAGTTATAATAGGGATGGTTGATGAGTAAGGAAATGAAGAATATGAAAAATATTTTTCCCCAACTCTTGTATAAATGTTGTGAGTAGGGGAAGGGGATAATCCATGTGGGATGCCATAATGAGGTGATAGACAATGGTAGGGTCCTTTACCTAATGTTTAAGATGCTCATGGTGATATATTTAAATCTTATTTGTATACTCAATGCCACATTCCTTTTCAACCTCAAAATCTTGGACTAGGTGATCTTGTATAGTGGTTTTGGGGTTGTTATATGACTCATCACATTTGTATCTAGTGGAATCCATTTTAAAATCACTTTCAAATTCATATTGAGTCATGTCAAAATTAGAGGGCATGTAAGTATTTTTATAAAATATATTGGGATTGGTTAGTTCCATAGCATTAGGATTCTTATAAAATCCTATTGGATTTTTCTTCAAATTTGTCTAGGAGATGTTACATAATGGAAGATAAAGATAAACTATACCAATATATCCAATGAATTAAATCACAAATTAATTCAATAAAAATTGTATCATGTTTTCTAATACAATAAGAGTATAAAAAAGAGATATCAAACTATATTGGTGTGGATGATATAGTATGTTCACATGAAAGATTTATATCATGATAGATGACAAAGTTTAAAGGATATTAGTAATGTTAAAATATTTTAGGTTGGCCAATGTATTTAGTGGGAATAAAAAAATTATATTAGGCTGGCCAATATATTTGGAAATAAAAATAAAATTATATTTGGGTAGTTAGTATAGCTAGAGATAGATTGATAAAGATTAATTTTATTAGGCTAGCTAATGCAGTTGGAAATAAACTCATAATTTTATTAGGGTGGTTGATGTAATTATCTCACACAAAACAAAAAGGATTTGAGATGGTTAACACAACCTAAAAATAAATAAGATTATTATTTAACCAAGTAGTATCAAAATGAATAAAATGGGAAGGTATCACCAACTTGGGTGTGTTTGAATTATATGCTTTGAGATATATAAATCAAAATATTAATTATTAAACAAGTTACATGGGGCATTTATTACAAATTATTACAACATTTTTTAGTTTCACTATCTCATCTCTAAGGTACATTGAGAATAAATTACCAAGTATAACCACTTCCCAATGCATTATAAATCAAATGGTTGTAAGGATTCCTAAGGGGTTAAAAAAAAAAATTATATGTATTTTTGATATACCATGAGTTACATGGAGTTTAAATTTCATATATAGTTTTGTTTAATGGATTGAGAATTAGGTAAATACCCTCACACCATGACTCATGTAAAATTGATGACTAGTTGGCCTAGAACAATAGCTCCTAAGAATTTTTAAACTTACAAAACATAGTCATAGGAAGACAAAAAATAAATATGATTCACATCAAAATAAAAATATACAATGAAATAAAAAAACACTCTAAACTATATCAGGTTGGCCAATACATTTTGAAAAAGAAACTAATCAGATAAAATTATATTGGGTTTGCTTATATAGTTGGTAGGATACATATATAAATATGTAGGGTTTTTATATAGTATGAAAAGGATACATAATTGTATAATGCTAGTTGATTTAGTCAAGGAGAAATAGGAAGATATAGTAGGCAAGTCGATATAGTTTTTAAAACTAATAAATAGCATCAAGTTGGATAGTATAATCAAACTAAAATACATATTATGATTTTGATGATGTCACTAATATATAAAATGAAAAAACATGAAATTGATCCAACCAAAGTTAGGGTAATATTCACATTAGCTTCACTATAATGTATGCACAAGCTAAGACCTAAAACTATCCTCTCTCTCTCAATACATTATGAATTGAATAATATCCATCAAACAGATCCTATATATATTTAGATAAGTGGATAAGGACCTATGATATCGATAGGTCTAACAAAGGGTAACTTGTAACTCAAATATCAAGAGGAAAAGGATCCAAAGCCTAATTATATGACAAAAATATATATTACTTGTTATACCTCAACAAAGGTAAATAATTGTAAATAGAAAAGTAAGGTAAAAAGTGTAAACATGTTAAATTAAAGTAAATTAGTGTAATGGGGTACAAGTAAATGATATGTAACTAGTTTAATGGTCAACTAAATGGGGATATATGCAACCTAAGGTGATAAAAACAAGCATAATTAACCATATATCTATACCATCTTATTCATTATATGGAAGAGCTTAAGAAAGGATACACACATGCATCACTAAATAAATAAGCAACATGTAATCTACTAATTAAATGGAAGAGTATAGGGGTAGAAATAATTACCTTGGGGTAGACCCATCAATGCATCAATCTCCCCTTTTAGCTCAAATAGAGTTTTTTTAAAGAAATTTTGTAGGTTTAAGACCTCAAATGGTTTGATGATGACCTATATATCCCTACTTATAACTCCAAATGACCTCACCTATTGAAATTCAATGACATTACAAAGTAAGACCTCCAAGATAGGGTACTAAACCACTAACTCTTATAAATACTTCCTTGGGACATAGATGTAAGCAAAAGAAAAGTGTGAATGTGATATATGTTTTAAAATAAAATATGACCCCTATATGTATTTGGATCCAATACCTATAACTAACACATAACTCTACATCGATGGTATTAACTAGGATGATATAATTAGAAGATGTTGGCTAGCATAGTAAGGTATTAGACAAGATAATATAATACAAAGGTTAGAATATAGACTAAAAATTTTACCGTGTTGGCTGATATAATATAAGGAAGACTTAAGCAAGAAATAAAATATATCAACAAGACCAAAACCATAGGGTATGTGGAATATAATAAATCTAGATGAAAAATAAATTAAGAGGAAAGATGAAAAGATACTTAGAGGGTTTTATATTGATAGTATGATAGAATAGTATGAAAAAATCTCTTAAAATCTACCATGAGTTGATCCCACCCTAATCCTATTACACCCTTTAATGCATGCATTCAACAATATTAATGCATTGACGAGATGGTAAAATAGAAATAATCAATTAAGTGATAAAGTGGGAAATATTAGGTGTATAAACTTTCCACTTTATTATATAATTACTCATATGTAATTTATTAGTATATTATACCACATATCATCTTAATTTCATTTAAATAAGTTTTTATTGATATTTTCCCTTGGTCCTATGTGTATATTTTGGTGTTTTCCTCCTTTGCCTCAAAGTCCTAGCTCCACTTTCAAAATTTTCTTGACCTAGAAAAAGGGGATGGAAAATATGGTTGGATAGTCCCAACCACATCCTAAAAATAATTGAGTGCTTATGTTCTAATACTCTAAAAATGGCTCAAACTACAATTAATTTTCTCTTATATGTATATATGTGTTCAAAAGTGTTCCACTAGAATGCAATGAAACTCTTTAGATTTATATACTTAACAACATGAAACTTTTCCATTGCATTAGTTTTCATACATATATGATAGGACTATTACTTTTAGGTGTTTTCATATTTGAATTATTCTGATAGTACCTCAATAATGTAAAAAAGGATTTCTTAGGCTTACCTAAATAAATGGTCAATGCTAGATTATTGTTATATAATAATGACCTTAGGCTTTATATATATATATATATATATATATATATATATATATATATATATATATATATATAAAATATGTCCCCCATAATTAGCATGTGAAACATATAATTAAACTTAAGGGAGAGACTTAAATTTAAAAAATACCCATTAGCGGGTATAAGGAAACTGTCGATGAAGGTAAAAAATATCAGTAATTGCTAACATTAGACTATATTTGGTACTATCTAAAGAGGTAAAAATACTCATATGGAGAAGTAGATACTATTTTATTACGATTTATAACATTATGGCATAGACTAGTGAGATCCTAATTATGGAATATATAAATATATGTTGGTCAAGTCCATAGATAGATAAACACATAGGAGAGAATGTGAGAAATATTTTAATGTTCATGCACAAGTCATGTATGTGAATGATAAAGCAAAATTGATGTTTCCAATTGTCTAATACCAAATTTATGTGTATATAGTCATTTAAAAATAAAATCATTAAATTCACCATGTGTAACATATATAGTAAGATAATTTTTAATAATACTATAAATAATTTTTGTAAACACATGTATCTAACAATTTAAATATTTCATCATCTCAAGCTCAATAGTTACATGTAACCCAATAATCAAAGTGAGCAAAACAATCTTAAATTGTAAGGGTGTTAAAAGGGAGTGGAAATTGATATTCCCCAATGGAACCCCATAAATAGGGACACATAATATGAACCACTATGAAAACATGTCAAAATATGGATAATATATAGCAAAAAATGTACTAATTTTAGTTTATCCTAGTTCAACTTAAATCTATGAAGTATGTGTGGTAAAACCTCATCATGATATAATAAATGTAGAATAAATAGACACATGGGTGTATCATTCCCCTAATGGAAATGCATATTTGATAATCACATGAATAATATGACCTTATATTAGTTGGAGACATAGGGGTGTGTAGGAAATATATGATATATGAAGCTCATGATAAATGTAATAAAATTTTATCTTTAAGATGACCAATAATGTGTCTATAATATGGATAAGATATAATCAATATAATAGTGTGATGTACTTGATAACATAAGATATAATTAGTTAAATTCATGATGAATTTTTAGTTAGAATTCTCCTCTAGTAGGTAATATAAAAAAAAGATATGATATTATACAAGGGTGCTTTCCTAGTTAGATACATGATATGTACATAATGGAAATGTAAGCAAGGAAACACAACATATGATATGGATCATGGTAAACAAAGGATCCTAGTACATGTAATGAATGAAAATTACAAGTAAAACCAAAATCAAGCATGTGCACATAAAATAAGTAAGTAAAACAAATTTCAATAAAAAAAACTCTCGAGAGGAATAATCAATGATTAAAAAATAAATCCAAGTGGAAAAAAAAATAAATCGAATATATATGACCAATCAATAAAAATAGAAGATAAATCAATGTGAAAACAAATGAAAATATAATTCCACCATAATTACCCTAGATCCAACTATGAATCCATGATTGTATATGTAAAATTGAACTCTTATATCTACCAAGTGAATTTTTATTGCAAGTAATTTCTTTGATGCAATGTTATGTACAATTGAATTAAACTTTCCTTGGATTCATGCTATGTAATAATATTTTATTGTTTATCTTCGAGGTTTGAATTTTATATTGAATTTCACATTTATAAGTAAGTTCATAATGTAATTTCATTTGAGTCATCCCATGGGTAATAAAATATTAAAGCTTATGACTTGGTGCTTTAATATATATATTCATTTTTTGAAAATTACCATAGTCAATAAAGTGTTGAACTCTATGTTTTAAAGCAACGAATTTATTTTCTAAATGACCTTTAACTTTATAATACTCTTCATTATATGTGAACCATCAACACATTTAGTAAATAGTTTGTATTCCTTGTGATTTTGCACATGGGTTGTTTATGATTTTTCAATATTTTAAACCAAATTATTAATATTATTTATTTTAAGAACATGGTTATTAAGACTTGAATCATTTTATATATCATAATGTTGTAAAATCGTGACTTTATTCAATTATTACACATGAATTTTTATTATATTTGGAAAAGTGAGTATTTAAAAATTAATATTTTATTACATCCTCATGATTGTAACCAATGAGATACCAATGATACTCTTTAAAGAGTCCCTCAAATTTTTAATTATTAATATATCCAAGACCAATTTTGAATTGATGAGAAACTGGAATGATTGAATCTTTAATACAATACACATATTTTCCCAAACCTTGACCTGTATACCCTAATTTTTGTGCATAAGTGAGTCCAAATCAATATGGATTCTATTTATTTTTTAGTAAGAGTAGCAAGTTTTATCATTTTATTAGTATTTAAAAAATTATCAAGCATGGGTGATTTACCTATATCATCATAATATGGTTTACCATTAAGCACAAATAATGGAACGAGGGGTGAAATATAATTGACAATTTCAAAAGGTATTCATATGATCTATATATTCACTTGGACTGATAAAAGTTTAGCTAACCTTTGATAAATATTCATTGATACTATCAATTTTATAGTCATCCTCTTCATCATCATCTTGAGTGTTACTACAATTACCAAATTGACATGTGTGTACTTAATCTATTATAATAACTTGGTTATATTTTATAATAGATGGTTACTTTGAAGTTAGATGTGAAATGATTATATGGGTCTACCATATTAAAAAAACTAGAAAAGAATGTTATCCATAGAAAAATTATATATGAATCCCTTATAAAAATAAGTTATGCATATATGTAATTTAAATAGGACCATCTTTTTACCACGAATACTTGGCCTTCCAAGTAAAATATTATAGTTCATATTATTAGGTATCACTTGAAATTCCATAGAAAACAAAGTTAGTATAGCCATTATATTTAATTCAATTGTTACCAAAGCCTTTATTGGTTTATTTTAATACCCTTTTTTGATCATATCCTAAGGTGTGAGAGAGATATTGCCAAGACCAAATGCATTAAAAAAGGTCCCATTACAAATGTTCAATCATGAATCATTGTCTATAAGTACACATTTAATTTTATGAATTATAACTTGAATATGCAAGAGTAAATATTGGCTCAAAATACCTTGAAAAGGTAAATAATTTGTCTCAAAATATGTTAGGTTTTCATTTTATTGTAATTTTTTTAAAAATATAATAAAAACATCTTGGTTCAATATTAAGTGGTAAGTTATATCACATAAGCTCTAATAAATTATATATTTATAAATATTAAACATCTAGAGATACTCTATGATTAAAAAAGTGCATTAGAATTATTATGTTGGTCCATGATATCATAATCCTTGTCATCTTTCACTCTAAGCTAAAGAGCTTGATGAAGGTTATGATGGGTTTTCTTTTCAACTGCACCTTGAGGTTGAGAATATGGAAAGGTAATAAAATCATTGTGTGTTATATCCCTATAGGTTTTTATGGAATTCACCTTATAAACCATAATATAATGAGCTACACAAGAGGTATCACTAAAGGTATAAAAATTAGTGATATCATTTTTAAGGGTATCAAAACATAAAATTTTAATATAACATATAATATTATCATTATTCATACCATATGATAACATTATATGATATATGCAAGGAAATAAACATGTAATAATTGAAAAAAAATTGCATTAAAAAAATATCATAAACTTTAATAATAAAATTATAAACCTTCCATGTGTTAGAATATAATTTTGACCCAATACAAAGTTGTGCATTTGCTTTTTTTAGTGCTCAAAAAGCACAAAACTCACATGAATTTTGTATGAGTAATGTGGAAAGGCACAGGGTGAAATAAATAGGAAGATCATAGGAGACCCTATTTTTTATAATGTCTAATAGAGATCCATAAAACTTAGTGGTGCATAAGGAAGTGGTTTTATAGATGTACCAAGAAACCCAAGAGTGCTTATATCAAAAGGACTTACCAAGTCTCAACATATGCTAATTATGGTAATGTAGTTATCATGAAACATGGATAATATTGAATGGGAAGGAGGTTATGCAAAACACAAATTTTAAATTGAATAACCCCAATATAAGAATATATTACAAAAAGAGTCTTCACGTAGGTCAACATTAAGGAAAATTATTAAATTAAAAGGTTTTGAGAAAATCTAGCATAGTATATAAAAATATAAGATTTATTTGGTAAATTAAATTTATTTTAAAGAAATCATACCCTAATATATTTATAAATAGATGTTCATTTCAAGGGGTGTATATTTATTGATTGTAAATTCAAGGTGTTGGCTTAAACCTATAAAATTCCACCTTTCCTCTTAGTTTAGGTTATTTCTAACATTTTGGATGTTGCTTCTAATTTTATTGTTATTTTTATTATTGGGAAATTGTTGCAATATATATATATATATAATAGATGGTGTTACTAAGTCTTCAAGAATTTATGTAATAATAAATCTATGATGATGTTCAAAATATTTTCACCATAAATAATTATCATAAATTGTGGATAATGTGGGGATGAAAGAGCAACCCATATAGATTATAAATAGGTTGAGGCTTTTAATAAAATTATAAAAGGTTAAATCAAGGTGAATAAGACTAAAAATATGATGTAAGATAAGACTAGAAATATATAGGAGAAGACTAGTCATATAAAATAGATGGCATTAGTTATGTAAATACAATTAGTTATTGTATTTAAATAATAGATTGTATCAGGTTACTTGATATAGTTAGTTATTCAATTAAAAAAATAGACTGTATTTGGTTGGTTGATACATTTTGGTAGAAAAGGTGGTGTTATTGGTAGTTGGATAAAATGACTATATCAGTTAGTCGATATAGTAGGAAATACCTTGGGTTAATTAATCAATGTAATCAAGAAGACACACAAAACTATATTGTCCTAGTTGATGCAATAAGAAAGACACATATAAATATACTAGGTTTGTTTATGTTGTAATAATACACAAAAAAGTATTAAATTCACCAATACCATCTAGAAATAAGGTGAAAATCTAGCTAAATAGTATCAAAATCAAAGCAACATGAAGGTATAACTAAATAGGGTGTGGTTGGCTTGTAAGATCTCAGATATACTAATCCTAGGTGTAAATAGAGAACAAGGCCAAAAGGACACTGAATACAAAGGATTACACAATCCTATAGCTTCACTAATCTATCTTTGAGGTAAATTGAGAGTAACTTCCTAGTGTTAACCGTTTATTAGTGCACTACAAAATAAAATTATTGAAAGGCTTCTTATAGGATAAAAATCAAAACCCTTAAATTTTTTTATATACAACGAGGTACATAAAATATAAATTATTTATATAGTATTTTATAATCACTTGAGTAATAGGGTAGTACCCTTCATACTATATCTAAGTAAATATGATAAGCATTTGGCTAAGAATGACAACTCTTATGAGTATTAAAATTGTCAAAACATAGTTCTAAGAAGACAAAATAAAAAAATAGAAATAAAGTTGATTCATATAAAATTTAAAAACATGCAATGAAATGAAAAAACACTTTGAATAGTATTAAGTTAGATGATATAGTCATAAAAAAATTGATCAAATAAAATTGTATTGGGCTTGTCAATATAGTTTCAAGAAAACACATAATTACATCGGGTTAGCTAATACAAATGGAAGCAAATGTAAAACTGTATTGGGTTTTTCAATACAGTTATAAATGAATAAAAAACTATATAATGTTGGTCTTTATAAGTTTTAAGACTAATAAATGGTATTGGGATAACCAATACATTTGGACTAAAATATATATGATTATTTTGATGTTGTTACTAAAAAGCTAAAGGGACAAACATGAAAATTATCCAATGATAAGTGGAATAAGATTCACATTAGGTTCACCATAATGTATTTAGGTATAAAACGACCTAAAACTATCCTATTTATCTCAATAGATTATAACTCAAATAAGTTCAATCAAATATAGCCTACTAATACTTGGACAAGCTAGTAAGGACTTAGGATATTCATATATCAAGGTGAGGGTAAACTACAACTTATTTGTCAAGAATAAAGGTTTAAAAAACATAAGCCTATGACATAAATATACATATCTCACTATACCTCAGTATAGGTAAATTATTGTGACTATATTTATAAATATTTAAGTAAATTAATTTATTATAGATGGGTATAAGTCAAGTAAATGATGGGTAAATTATTTTAAAGAACATAAGGTGTGATGGTTAGCCAAATAGGGATATATGAAACCTAAGATGATAAAATGGAAAACCTAAGTAACCCTATATATACTAACATATTTGGTATACAGAATGTATTAATAAAGGATACACACATACATCCATAAATAAATTAAAAAAAATAATCTAATATAATAATTAAGGAAAGAGTTTGGGGACAAAAACTTACATTGGGGTAGACCCATTGATGCTTAGATCTCCCCCTTTAGCTCAAGTGGATATTTAAAAGATGTGTCATAGGTTGAATATCTCAAATGGTTAGATTAATTCCTATATTTTATGAGTTAATAAATACTAATGACCTCTCCTATTAGCTTCAATGACACCACAAGATAAGATCTCTAAGATAAGGTTATAAATGACTAACTCTCCAAAATATTTCTTTTGGAATAAATGTGAGTGAAATAAAAGTGTATCAATATGATATATCCTATTAGGAATGATATTTGACCCCCCCCCTCTCTCTCTCTCTATATATATATATATATATGTATATATATGTATGTATATATGTATATATATATATATGTATATATATATATATGTATATGTATATATACATATATATATACATACACACACATATATGTATATATGTGTATACATATATATATATATGTGTGTGTATGTATGTATATATATGTATACATACACACACACATATATATATATATATATATATATGTATATTATATATATATATATATATGTATGTATATGTATATATATACATATAATATATATATGTATATGTATATGTATACATATATATACATATACATATACATATATATATATATACATATACATATACACACACACATATGTATATATGTGTATACATACATACATACATACATATATAAATATGTATATATGTGTATACATATACATATATACATATATATGTGTGTGTGTGTGTGTGTGTGTGTGTGTGTGTGTGTGTGTGTGTGTGTGTGTGTGTATGTATGTACATATATGTATATATATATGTCTATATATATATATATATATATATATATATATATATTGAATACCCAAAACCAACCCTAAATTATAGGCCAATAGCATTGACCATATTGATATAGTTGGAATATGTTGGCTAGTATTAGCCAGGTCGATATAGTATAAATGTTAGAAGACATATTCATAACTATATTAGGCTAGCCAATATGGTACAATGAATACTTAAGCACAAAAAAAAAATATATTGCCCTATCCAATACCTCTTTCTATCTCTATAAATATGTATATGTATATGTGTATATATATATATATGTATGTGTATATATATATGTATATGTATATATATATGTAGATATGTATATATATATACACACACACACACATATATACATATATATACATATATGTATATATATATATATATATATGTATATATATACATATATATATGTATGTGTGTGTGTGTGTGTGTGTGTGTGTGTGTGTGTACCCAAAACCAACCCTAAATTATAGGCTAATAGCATTGATCATATTGATATAGTTGGAATATGTTGGCTATTATTAGCCAGGTCGATATAGTATAAATGTTAGAAGATATATTCATAACTATATCAAGCTATCCAATATGGTACAATGAATACTTAAGCACAAAAAAAAATATTATCCTATCCAATACTATAGGATATAAGGAAGGTAGTATGCATGGATGGAAAGTATATGGAGAACACATATGTATAAGGACTTAGAGGAGGTCAAACTGATAGGGGTGTTGGTGTGATAGAATAGTATACAAACATCTCTTACAAATTACCATGAGCCAATTTTGCCCCATTATTTTTGTACCCTTTAATTAATCTAATTAAGGATATTTATGTGTTAATAAGTCACTTTAAGGGACACCATCATTAAAATTATATTAGTGAAAATACTAGGTATATAAAAGATTTTCTAGGAGGACTATGATGTGAATTATTTCCTATTTTTGTAGAGGGTGATGCATGGATCAATAATTTATAATTAATCCCATAATTTATGGGAGGGTTTTAATTTTAATTTCAATTGATACTAAAGCTGAAGTGAATATTCTCAGTAAGGAGGTCTTACACAAAATGTATAGTCTAGCATTGAAACCTTATACTCATGTCTTATTCATGGATACAAATATTCTCACATAGAACCTTAATTTTTTTTAAATGTCTATCTATATTATGGGCATGAAATTCATTTCCAATTTTAAAGTGATTGAGATAGTTGAAATGGATAATTACCCTACCCTACTTGGTTAGCTTAGTGTTATATAAATAATGTCAATACACATTTTTTAAATCACTACATGAGATTCAAAGATAGATATAACCATATGTTCATCTCCTTAGATAATTATCATGGTCCCACATATGTATAATGTGTGTATATGGATGATGAATTCAACCAGATAAACAACATAATTAAACCAGGGGTGTAACATTTGATCCCCCATGATAATGGAGTCATAAATTAGGATTATTATAATTATATATTTTATACCACAAGTGTTCCTTGTGATCATTGGGTCCATGAATCTTACAAGGTGAATAGGTACTATTTAAAAAATGTGCATACATAACCTAGGTAGTTTTTCAATGATGAAGGTTTGAGGGACATTAAGGTTAAACTAGTCATACTAGAAGCACAAAATTTTGGGTACCACACAAAATGATAAATATGAAAAGTGTTTTCCAACTAATAAAGGGTAAAATTTCTGCACTTCCTCAATATGATGGTTTAGTAACCACTTTCCACTATATTAGTAATCTATGCAGTTGCTTACCCAAGGAGAAGGAACACTTACTCACTTTGGTATATATATATTAAAGAGTATGGATGCACAGTAATTATAAATATATATACATTCACTACCTTTATGTCCTATTATAAATTAATTAATCTACACCCATTTTGACCATACCAACATTAAGCATGGGTTTCCCACTTATGATGGAGATATATCCCTAGAGAATCATACACAAAATTATGAAAAAGTATGGATAAAAATTGTGCACTAACTTCCCATAGAGTTATGGTTTCATGATTTATATGATACCTATAAAACTTAGGTGCACACTTGGTGCATTATTAGGGAGATGTGAAAAGAGATAACTAAGAAAGGATGAAGGAAGATTTGTCTACACCTTTTTATTTTCCTCATCCTATATTGATATTTATAATCCCTTATAATGGATTTATATATTATTTGTGGGTATGATGATATCATGGGATATTAAATGTGGGAGATTAACAATGAGAAAGGATGGGTGTTATTGTTAATGTTTCAAGAATTCAACAAAGATAAGGAATTCAGTAAATGTTAAGGTCTAATTAGATTGTAATTGGAGGTTCAAACATAATAAGGAAAAGGTTGTTCATAATACATATGAGAAGTAACCTGAGAATAAATCAAACCACTTGAGTGTATAGAAATAATATAGATATCACAAGGTTAGATAGAAAAGGAGAAATAAACAAATTATTATAATCAACGCTTGAAAACTAAAAAGTTTATTATGGGTATCAAGGATGAGTCAAAGATTGATACCATTGGGGACTATTGAACAAATGAGAAGTTAGCATGGATAATTGAATTATTTCATAAGTTTCATGATATCTTCATAAATATAAATATATAAGAGTTTTACACTATTTCCTTTGGAAAATGACAATAAAACTTGTTGAGGGCATAAAACCAATAAAATATAGACCATACCATATGAATCCTATTGTTATGTAAAAGTTAAGGATGATATTTATGATGTGATTTATGTTAGGGTTATATATATATATTGTTTATGATTATAATGGATAATCACAAATATGAATATCCTATAATTATATGGGTGCATCTAAACTTGTGTGGGAATTAATCTTTTCAATACTTCTTATGTTACAAATACATTCTTGATCCCATCGACTAAATAAATAATGTAATGAATTTTAGGGTGTAAGATTTATAATTTCACTTATGTGCACATATTTTAAGACACGTGGGGTATTATCATAATTTCATCCAAAACTATGTAAATATTTTTGAGCCTTTATAATACATTTTGTGTAAGTAAGGCCTTTTCATCTAAGTGGAAAAGCACTAAGAAGCATGTGACACACTTAAATACAATCTCATAAGTATACCAATATTCCATATCCCTAACTAGAATATTTTTTTCCATGTTCATTTTGATGCATCTAAGTTAACCATTGGTGTTGTCTTAATACAATTAGGAGATAAAAAATTGATTACCTGATATAATTCATTAGTAAGAAGCTACCCTTGGTTGAGTGAAACTATAATACTATCAAGCATGAATCATTGTACATGGTTTATGTGATCCAAAAAAATTGGTGTTACTTTCTCATTGCCCCATTTATGTTCTTTCTAGGTCATGTGGCATTGAAGTATATTGGTAAAAAACTGGTCTTACATGAAAGGATTTTTATGTGGATTATATTATTTCAAGACTTTCAATTTTCAATGGTTGTTAATATAGGATAGTAAAATTTTATCCCACGCCACTTGTAATGAATCACATGAAAGAATATAAAACTATTTAGGACTTAATTCCCAATTCCTAGTTGTAAGGTTAAATGAGTTCTTAAATATTTAGCTAATATAATATCATTTCTCACTTTGAGAATTGCACAATGTGATAAGAAAACAAGGGATTAAAATTAATTAGTAGTGTGCATTGCCCCATGTTAAATCATTTCTAGTGAATTAATTTTTTTGAAATGATAAGGTTCTATACCAATGTGTTTTACATAATGAGCCTACATGTTTTATGTGGATACACAATAGATTCATTAATGGAAACTATGCATAGGAAGCCACCATATACAAGATTATCTTTTATAAACTTTACTAGTCAACACTTTACAAGGATGTCAAATAATTTGTGGATAAGTGGAACATATGTTAGTGGATTGGAAAAATTAATATATGGGATGAAATTCAATTAATCCAAATCACTACTTAATAAATGGGGAATCGACTTCATTGGACACATTTTCTCTATTGTGTAAAGGAATAGAACATGATATATCATAATGGATATATATTACCTCATTAGGTGTTTAAAATTATCACCAACTAAGAATTATACTAATACCATGGTGGTAAGATTTTTTTGAGATAATATTATAATCTATTATAGGTTCCCCTTGAGTATCACCAATGATCAAATTACACACTTCCTAATGAAATACTATGCATTTTATTACCTGAGTACATGGTATCACATAGTGATACTACATCATACCAACCTTAGTTTAATGGGATCATATAAGCTTTCAAAAATATTCTTATAATGACCCTAACCAAGATCTATAATTTAAGATGTAAGGACTAGGATGTTCATATCTCCATAATATTCTGGGTAGATATATTAACCTATAAGAGATTGAACAAATATACTTTATTCTAATTGGTATTTAGTAATAAATATGTTGTACATGTGGCAAATTTTGTGCCCTCCCTTTGTATTTCAAGTGCTCAATGGATATATTATAATAATTCACTATAAAAATGGCTATAATATCTCATGAAGTTATACAAAAACAAATATTTTCTAGCTATATTCATGGAGTTAAAAAAAGAGACAAAAATCGTGGCATGAAAAACATATCAATGGAAAAAATTAATCAAAGATTCACATGTGCTACTAAATGATTCAATATATGTGAATCATCTAGGCAAACGTCATACTCATTAGATGTAACCTCATATTATTCATGTTTTTTTGTAAATATGTGCATGTAAAATTTCCTGCTTTGGATGAAAAAATGATCACTAGGAATTTCAATGGGAGTACGCTCAATCCTTTCTATTTATAACATCTAATGAGCTGCTAAAATAAGGTATGCAAAAAAATCTAAATATTTCCTAATTTTTAGTTTTTTATGTATTTTTTTCAACAAATAAGTGTTGTTTTTTTGTTTCACTATTAGGTTAGCAATAAATAAGGCATCCCTATAATTCTAGTTGAGTGATGGATTTCCTTGAAATATGTCTATCAAACATTTAAGTAACTCTGCGACAACATTTTCATACTAATTATTATATGAAAGCTTTCAATTTATTTCCTTTTCTAATAAGACCTAATATTTTTTTGAGTATTTTATTATGCCAATTTTTTACACACATGTAACATAGGTTTATTTATACACAGACATCAAACTTCCATTTCTTACAAGGAGGGTTTTTTATTATTTTTTTAAAGGCATTAGTCTTGTGCATATGTGCCAAAAAAATATGAATGAATTGAGGTATCTATATAAAACATATGGGTGAAAAATTAAAATATAACATTGTAAAATAATTAATGTATTGGAGGACCATGCACATAATTTATGTGGGCTAGGGTTAAAAGAAAGGCTCACACTATCAAGGGCTAGTTGGTGGATATGCATGCATAAATTACCAAGGATCTAGATACTTTAGGTCTATGATTCATAAGGGTATGAATAATTATATTACTATTGCACAAAAAAATTTGGGAATGAGGAAAAGGTGTAGGTCATGCCTAAAGAAAGAAACAACATGGCGATGTCACCATGAGGTAAGACTTATGTACATAAATTTTTGTGATAGTGATGGAAATGGAATGACAAGCACCATTATGGAAATTAACATTAATGGGAAATATAAAGTGACCGCTAAAAGTCATTTTCACTACTTGACATTTAAAAAAAATGAATAAGATGCAAAACATGAAGCACACAAAACCCTATGGCATATAAAATTTATATAAAATTTAGGTTTAATTGAAATTTACGAGAGAATATAATAAAAAAGAGGAATATGTATGGATTACCAATAGAGTTCAAATTATGGGACTAAAAGACAACCTAATTTATAAGGGAAAGAGTTTTCATAAGAAATATTCACTATTATAGCTTGTAAAATATTAGAGCCAAATAAAAAAATTGGTACAAAAGGATAGATCAACCTAGGATTTTCGTGAAGGGAGAGATACTTATAATGTCACCAAATAAAAAATCAATTACAATGCTAGCCATAAGTATTAATCACATTTGCATTGCCAAATAGAGAGGAGGTGATGTACTCATCATCAAGGAAGTGACCATAAAAAAAACTAGAAAGAAATAGTTTAGAGAAAGTTTCAGATGGGATAGATAGAATTTAGTTTCTTGATTCAACTATATGTATATAACTTAGGTAGGCCAATGCATATTTAAGGACTACAATCAACACATTTAAAATAATGAGTAATATTTTAAAAATGACTGTATTTTATAAATTATAAGAGTGGGTGTAGATGGAATGATGATTTTGGATGTAAGAATTAAAATTTATTTGGACATGATATAAATGTTGGATTTATTTGAGATTAAATGTTTTTGGAAACCAAAATCATACACAAGGACAATATTTACATTTTAGTTTGTATAATGAAAATATCACCCAACTCCTATGCATATTATCTGGTTTGTCTCACACTAGAAATGATATTAAAAATGAACTAAAAAATTATAAAAAATTCAAAAAGGGTCTTTAGGATGTTGAATTAAAATAAAGATAAACTCACCTTTCCTTTGATAATTTAGATGATTGGACCACTTGTGTGGAAATAATCATGCCTACTTAACATAATTTATGTGAAACTAACAACTAGGACAATAATAACAATCAATGTTTATATGTTTCAATAGGATGGTTGTTGAAAATATACAGTTCAACATATAAAAATTATCTATTATGATATAGTTTAAAATATCAAGTAGGCCCACATAGCATAGACACATTTAGGTGGGTAATGATTCTTATTTTGTTGGTGATTTATGAATTTAGGATACTGGATGGATATAGTGATAGGGTGTGGCTGTACCATTATTGGATGAATCACCATTAAATAGGTATAGTAATCACATGTATCCTAGTACTTATAAAAAACTTACATGATCAATAATAATATATGGTATGAAAATATGATGACAACATTTGGTTATAAATGGAACATTTTGTAAAAATTTTCAATAGAATATGGCACCTACACCAATTTTACAGTAATGAGGCACATTCTATTATAAAAATATGAATGGCAAGAAAAAACATGTTGGATTATCTAAAACTACCATAAGGGGGATAAATACATTATTTTTATATCAAATTGAAGAAAGTGCCTAATGTATGTCTGAATAAATTGAATGTGGAAAAGGTTTATAAGGACATATTATTTCTCAATACACTCTACAAGTACCCTAATATAGTGGTGGTGGATGAAAGTAGTAATAAAGAGAATGAATCTACTTTGATTGAACCTATACTTATTGAAACAATGGGTAAGGATAAGAATATTTGCATTTATCATATTTCATATACCTTGAATTTAATAAATCACAAAAGAAATTATATAAAAAAATAAGTACAAACATAAGAGGTGAATGTGAAGTGGCAAAAGAGGATCCAATGATTGAACCATTGATAGATACTAAAGAATATGAAGGATCAAACCTTGTAAAAAAATAATAAATAATTACACACATAACAATCATCTAATGCATCATCCTCCAACAAGTTAGATGAAAAAAGACAAGGTAAGGTAAACATGGTAACCAAGGTAGAGGTGAAACCCAACATCAAAAACTCTAATTGAATAAATTTAGCATAAAGCATAAATAATGAGGATGATGAGTATAATGTGACACTATATAATTTAAGACAACTATCTATGCCTCTAATAAATTCATCACTTAGACAACCTACTCCACCAATATCTATGGTAGATGCAATGAGGCCTTCTAAAGTGCACCCATATATATAAAAAAATCCATGCCTGCAACACCTTGAGGGGATTCTATGGAAATAATATCGTAACTGGAATGGGATCTAATGGATTAACTCACTAATTTTTGTCACATGTGACTTGGGAATGTATAATATTTTTAAGGCTATTGATAAAAAAATAATGTTGGATGAAAATCCCATGAATGAGTAGGTGAGAGTGTTATAGGATAACAGTGTAATGGGTTATGAGATAAATTCTTAGGAAAAGGAACAATGACTAAATGGATTGATAGGTACATGTTAGGTGGATGATAAATAAGGAAGAGGGCAAGAATAATATAGATAAGAGAAAACATATAAAGTATTTAGACTAGAAATAAACATGGGTAAAGATAAATAAATATATGATGTTTAAAAATCTCAACATTCGGTAGCTGAGGATGGCACAAATAAGACAATTAATCCATATGACTCATGTTATATCTCTTTAACATTAGATTCAATACAAAAATACATTTCAATTGAGGAAAATATCATTGAATAATATTATATCACACATCTAAACTATGATACATAATGAAGAGTTGTTATTATGGAAATTACTACATAAGGAGAGTGCCTCAAATAAAACACAAAAGTTTTTTTTAATGTATTTGACACTCACCTAGATTATATTTCATTATTAAAAATGGTAAATTTTTGAAGGCATAATATTCATAGACCATTGATGTATAGAGGAAGTTCACACACATAGACCCAAAAAAAATGACTGAGGTTCAAACACAACATGCATTAATAAGGTTGGATTCAAAAGTGTCATGGAAAAATGTCATAGGTAAAGTGATTATAATGAAAAAAAAAATGGAATAACATGACAAGAAGTATGCATCATAAGAGTATAAACTATCACTCATTAAGATGAAAATTATAACTTTGTTTGTATAGATCACCAAAGAAGAGCCAAATTTAATGGGTGGAGTCTATTTACACATAATATATTCAACTTTTATCAAATAATGATGCTTTACATCTTGAAATAACCCATCAAGACTCAATATCTCTGAGTATATGCCTTAAATGGTGCACTAGGAAAGGGGTGGATAGACCATTGGTGCTTCATAAGATTGTTGTCCCTTATTACCACTTATTACCAATCCAACCTTCTCCTAAAAATGATGCCCTAAGCTACCACTCCTCTTTTTCATACTCCATTATTTTCCTAATTTTTATCCCTCTTTTCCTCACCTTAATCCCCTTTTAAAAATATTTTGTACTAGGTTGATGGGTCAACCCTATACAGTTTTGGGTAAAATTCATTTAGGGTTTAGGTCAACTCTTGGTTGACCTAACCTGTGAACTAATGAATTTTTATCCATAATTATACTAGGTCAATTGGGTCAACCTTGTTATTCAATTTTTTTGAAAGGTCTTAGGGTTAAATCTATCTATATATACAAGATCATTTCATCACTATTTAGAGAATGAACAAGATTTATTATTCACTTGTACTTCTTTACAATCTATTCTTCCACTGTTCTACTTGAGGAGTCTTAGTTTAGGGTTTTAACTTGGAAAATTTAGTCTTGTGGATAAGTCTTAGATGATTTATCCTTTCTTAGTGATCCTTAAAAACCACAACAACTTCTTGTGAAGCCCCTTTGGCCAAGGGAGAGATTTAATCTTGACGAGTTCATATTTTAGGTAAGTATTCTTTAACTTTGCTCCTCTCTTTAGTAGATAAAAGTAGCATAAGTATTGGCTATGAATAATATTACTCTTATCTTTCCATGTATTAGGGTCTTGCTCATATATATCTTAATTGAGATTCCACTATACATTTTTATTTTTTTATTAACCCCCATATTGTGCCATAGGCTTTGGTGAGTACTAGTTTAGATTTATTTAATTTACTTGTTATTAGTTTAGTGAGATATGAAACATAGGACCTAGTTAGGGTTATTATGTGATTATAATTGAATGGAGGCTTTGGAACCCTCCATAGCATTGTGTATTTTGAAAAGAGATCCCATAATTGGGTCTAGTGGATCCCCATATTGGTCTTGTTCCTGATCATCTAATATATCCCCAATTGGAAGTGTAAGTATGATCTATCTTCTCTGAGTTAGGACTGATTTATAGACATGATTCATTTTTTATTACATACATTCAAGTGAACCTAACATGAATCTAACCTTGGAATGTTTTATCTCATGTTTTTCATTATTTTATCATTTTATTTCTCTATATTTGCAATATTGAGTCAATAGTGTTGGTATAGTTCTAACTTCTATGCATAGGTTTAACACAGAGTCACATCAATATGAATCTATTCTATTTATGTAGTTTTTTCATCAAGGATAGGCTACTAGGTTGACTCTATCAACACAATACATTTTATAGACTTCTAGATAGACTACAAAATTAACTCTATCAACACAATACATTTTCTAAACTTTCAGATAGACTACTAGGTCGGCTCTATTGACATAGTAAATTTTTTAAAATTTCAAACAACATAGTAGGTCGACCCTGTTGATGTAGTATAATTTAAAGGTTTCAATAGTAGGGTTTTAAGAACTAGGTCAACCTAGTCAACTTAGTTCGCATAAATTTCAATCAGTTTAAACATAAATTTTGCAAATTCTAAGCATCTTCCAACCCACCAAGGTTCCTTTCTATGATTCTCTATCATTTATGTTATTTTATTATAGTTTTATTTTTCATATTTTATAATCTTTAAAATTACCCCCATAAACAAACTAGGTCAACCATATCGATGTAATTCCATATTCTGTCTTTTGTCTATAAACTAGGTTGACATTGTCGACATAGTTCTTTTTTAGACCCTTGCTTACATAGTACAGTAGAAACACTGTCGACTATATTCTTTAATCTCTAAATACACTATTGTTTGAACTAACATTGTACTATGTTTCAAAGTTAGAAGTGACACTTATATGATAATAATTATCTCACATTTTCACTCTTTGTTGCTTGTATGATTAGAATAGATCACATAGTCTAATTAGGTGTTTTATTAATATAATATTTCATTTTACTATTTTCTATTTTCTTGCACACACTAAAAAATTATAAAATCTTAAAATGCACTTTAACTATTGTCTACCCAAAGCCTACTTACTGAGATTTCATCACGAAGGGTGAAGCCAACATGGTTTTCTATCTTAGTATAAAAACATGGTTAATGGTATATATTGGCTAAGCACCCAACACCCTTATCATTACGATGTGTGAAGTGAGGGGGTAGGCCCCAATACCAATCCAGTACCATTGCCAACATAGATCCCTTTTAGCCTAAATGTCCTAAAACCATCCTTGGATTCCTTTTTAGTTCCTTACTTATACCCAACTCCCTATCATATCTTAAATCATATTCTTATAATCTAACAACATTCAAGTTGACCACTTAGTTAGCTTTTACTTTCCTAGTTGATTACTTGTTTTTTACTCAATTGTATATTATATTATAAAAAATTGCATTAGCTAGTGTTGGTGTAAGGTTTTGTGTTGTGTGCCTCAATTATATCAACCTCATTGACCTAATTGATTATGTGTTTCCTTTCATTTCTTGATTTCAAAAGTAATTCCAATTTTTTTTCTTGTTTCATTACATAATCATTCTACTTGACATAGTCTCTTACAAACTATCTATTTTCCCTCCCTATAGTACTAAGTTGACCCTATCGATGCAATACTATTTTTTTGCTTTCCATGATACAAAAATAGGTTGACCCTATTGACTTTGCATATTTTTCTACCTATTTGTTGCCTAGGTTATAAAACTAGGTAGACCTAGTTGACTTTTTATTCCTATTTTATTATTTTTCAAACCTTGTTTTTTATACTAAATTGACCTAGTTGACTCTGTACTCTTTCTACCTTCCCTATTTATCTGAATTAGTTCACTATTCTCCTTCATAGCATTTTTTTCATTTATCTCAAGTCATCATGAAGTCCCCTATCAGAATCTTCTTGGAGAAATTTAATCCATTTAGTTACTATATGGGATATTAATTTCTCCCTCTCTTTTCCTCCTAAGATCACCATCACTCTTGGGGCAACTCTTCCACTCCTTCATCTATGGCTTGTCACATGGTGCAAATCACACTTCAAGATGTAATTGATGGGTCTAAACTTTTCAATACCTATCAAGACACCTCTTATCCTCAAAACATTCAAATTAATGTGGGAGTAATTGACACAAGTTTAATAAATAATCCCACTAATAATTCATCTTCTAGTAAACCTCCCCCTAATACCAATTCAAGGAGTGCTCTTATCAACACCAACCCACCTATTGACACAACTCAAATTATTGCACAAGTCACACAATAAATAAACATAATACAAACATCTATCACCACTCAAATGATGCAACTCTAATATAATTTGATTAATATGGCTAATCAACCTTTAACTATCCATCCTCAAGCTAATCCTAATTATACTCCTCCACCTCTTAGAGATGCCTCAGACAATGTTATTCCTCAACCCATAATGAATAATAAGATGCTTCAAATTATTTAAAATGAGTGTTTATCTCCCTTCATTGTGTCCATTGATATTGATAAAATATATTCAACTATCAAATATGATGGAATTAAAGACCTTTTATTATTTATCAAATCCTTTGGTAACCTTTATAAAGAGTGGATCCAAACTAATAATTTCACCACAACTAAACTCTTAGTAAAAAAATTTATTGGTGATGTGTTAGAATGGTAAAAAGAACTTCCACAACATTTCATTTAGAAATTAGAAGATTTAGTCAATCCTTTAGTTAAATATTTTCAACACAATGATCTAACTAAAAATTGTCTTATCCACTTCATCAATGCTAAGAAATCTCTCATTGAATCATCTCATGACTTTATCAAAAGATGGAAATCATTGGTCCATAAAGATGATCATAACATAATTGATGATAACTTTTTCAAACTCTTTATAATTGCTTTGACTCTTTCTCTTCAATATAAGGTTCAAATTTTTTCTCCCCAAACACTTAATGAAGCTCTTGACCAAATTAAATGTTAAGATTCTCTCATGAACAAGTTTGAACCTAATCCTAAACTTATTAAAGGATATTTTCAAACATATACTAGTTCTATCATTTGTATTACTCTACAAACCAAACTAGGAGTTGCCAAGCTAACATACCTTCATATTTTTACACACTACTCTTGGTGCATCAAATGAAACAATTTTTACCACCCTCTAAATCTTTCACCTATCCTAAAAATCCTCCTAAGTGGTATGATCCTAATCAATTCTATTGGTTTCATGTTGACATTGGTCACTCCCATGAATCTTGTAGAGAGCTCACTAAATGTTTTGTTTCTTATATTCTTGGTGATTCATTTAACCATGAATCCATGATCAACTTTCATCGTCAATAGTACACCACTACATCTCAAAAATGACAAGTTTTCAAGGCTTCTACCTCAAATAACCAAAAATATTTTTTCATAAATAATCAATAAACTACCAAAGATGTTTATGCCATTAATTTTGACTATGACCAATACTATAACATATTCTCAATATGTCCACATTAATAAGGTCAATTATCATCAAAATCTAGCTCACAAATATCTTGTTACCAAACCTAAAAATACATATTTAGAAGAACAACTTCTCAAAGATACTACCACCATTAATCTAGATTCAAAAGTTCCTAAGGAACAACTTCATCCTTATGAACCCCTAACCACTTATATTCCTTTAAAATATACCTTACCTCTTAAATATAATGCTAGTTCTTCTTGTAAATATCATTGGAACTTTCTTAAATAACTTAACTCTATGCCTTGTAAGATTACACTTATAGAGTTGGTTCACATTTCCCCGTATCATCGCAAGTTCCTTATGCAAAAATTACAAGAAATTAATGATCCATCCTCTATAAATGAAGAAATACCATCTATTAGGTCAGGGGGTGTAGTCGGTTGGTTGGGTACTTCCGTTGCGGCTCTGCCCATCAGTGTTCAAGTCCCCCACCAGCCCCGTGGTACTGGTATTAGTCGTGTCTAGCCAGCGGTGCTAGTCACGTTAAAAAGTTTACCCGGTTTTCAAAAAAAAAAAGAAATACCATCTATTAAATCTCAACCTACCAATGTGTATACCATTAAAACTATGTGTCCTTCCAAGCCTTCTATTGAATTTATTAAAGAGGACATGATCAATGATGAAATTGTTTTTCATGATGATGATCTGCTACTTTTTTTTTAAATAGCCATTAATACTACCCTTATCTATAAAGTTCTAGTTAATGAAGGATCTATTATTAATGTGACATATTTATGGTTTATCTAATAACTTGGTTATACCAAATATCATTTCAAGCAAACCCATCTTACCCATCATGGTTTTGATAAGACTAATCAAAATCTACTTGGTTGTATTTGGTTTTTGCTAACCATCAGACCTAAGAGTATTCAAACTAATCTTATGGTCTTTGATTTACCCTTATCTTATAATATACTCCTTGGTCACCCATGGACTCATTAAATGAGGGCTATTACTTCTTCTGATAGACAATTCATTAGATTATTACATAACATAAAATGATATAAGCATGAGGTTGATCCCAACCCTTGGAGTATTCAACTTCTTAATCCCAAATCTCAGTATAATATTCTTACCATTCCTAAGATCAATAGTGCTCATTTACCCTAGTTCATCAATATCAATCATGATTTACATGTTACTCTTTCTAATTTAGATGATGATAGACCTAATGATTTGTAACATTATTTCAATATTACTAAGCTACCTCCCTACATTTTAGAGTGGCTTCCTCCTTCATTATTACCTAGGGACCATAATATCCCTATTATTTATGAGATCACTAATTTCCCCTCTCTATGCAATGCTTATGAACCTTATTTACCTGAATATACCTTAACTTACAATGACTTTGGAGTGAAAAAATTATTTCAATATCCTCTCATCATGTCTCTATGAAAATTTAGCAATATTGTAATTTTCCCTTTTGAAACTCATCCAAAATCTCAAGCATGTACAATTTATCCAACATATGATGATAGTTACATAATGGCCCGAGATCAATGTCAAGACTTGGATGTCCAAAATTATCATAAAATATTAGCTCAAATGCATGATTTTAATTAGGATGTTCATACCATTTCTATAGACATAAATTAGATCCCTTTTTCCAATTCTCCACTTCTTGATACTCCTTGGGTGGTAGAGCTAATTATACCTTCTAAACCTTTAGAAATTCCTAAATATTATTTACCACCTATAGATCCCATCATTGTATCTAATCTTTTCCCTATCAATGAAACTAATGACACTCCAATCTCTTATGATCTATCTACTTCTCATACTCCTAATATTACACTAGATACCAAGGTAACTGATGTCTGTCCAATACATTCTGAGTATGATCACCATGGTAATAAAATTATATATATTGAAGTATATGTTGAGTATTATGGTCCTCTTCCCACCTTGACTAGTGATGAGGCTGTTCTTAAAATACTTCATGCCTGAGAACCTCAACTTCATCAACAACATCATAAATTGGGGAATTTTTAAATTAAAACCCCTGGTTTAAATAACTTTGTTACTAGCATTGATCCAAAAACTAATCCAATTTATACTTATCCTAATTCACCATACCATTTCCAAGATGGCAATGCTATGTTTATCTAAGAAACCACTACCATTAAATATGGTACTCCATCTTGTCCTCGACCAATTACAGTTTCTCACAAATACTCACCTACTAAGTATGATAACTTTAGCTTATTCTTAGATAAATATTATTAGATCTTTGATTGGTCCTATGAGGACATGCTTGGTATTGAACCTAGAATTATGGTGCATAACATCATTAATTATCATGATGTCAATCCTATGCATCAAAAACAAAGGAAATTTCCACCTGAGGTTTCCACTTTATGTCATAAGGATATCATCAAATTACTTGATGCTAAATTTATCAAATTAGTAGACTATTTTGAATGGGTTTCTAACATAGTTCATATTCATCAAAAGGTCATTATGGTCATTCACATTTGTATTGATTTCCATAATCTTAGTCTCAATTGTCCTAAGGAAAACTTCCCTTTACCTTCGATGTATGCCATCATTGATTCCACAACTGGTTATGAAATATTATCTCTTATGGATGGATTCTTAGGTTACAATTAAATTCAAATTACCCCTGAGGATCAACATAAGATAACTTTCACCATAAAATGGGCCACCTATTACTATGTCAAAATTCCTTTCAACCTCAAAAATGTTGAAGCCGCCTATTAATGAGTAATGACTTACATCTTTCATGATCTTATCCAAAACATTGTTGAAACCTATATGGATGACCTCATTTATAAATCCAAAAGTAGTTAAACTCTTCTCTCTAATCTTGCCATCATATTTGACCATCTTATTAATTATTGAGTTAGACTAAATCCTTATAAATGTGTCTTTGGTGTCACATTTAGAAAATTATTAGGATTCATAGTCTCTCTCCATTGCATCGATGTTGACCTAGCTAAGATTAGTGTTATCATAAACATGCCCATTCCTCATTCCATTCCAGATATTCACACTTAATTAGGAAAAGTTGGGGTAATTAGATGGTTTATCCTTGAAATGACTCATCACATCCACTCCATCAATTCTCTTCTTAAGAAATTTAATGCTTTAGAATTGGCAAACCCTTGTAAAAATGATTTTGATAACATGACAGAGTCATTAATTCACCTGCCTACACTTCATCTTCCTTCCAATGATTGAACCTTGATCCTATATACTTCTTCCACACATGTATTAGTTGGGCTAATTCTTGACCAAAAAGATGATACTGAAAGAGAGTATACTATCTACTAAATTAGTTGAGGCCTCAATGATTATGAAAAATGTTACACAAAATTTGAATGTGATTGCCTCACCATATATTTTACAGCTGAAAAGCTTTGACACTACATGCTTTATCAGACCACTTATGTCATCATTCATTCAAACCCCCTTTACCACTTATTATCCAAAGTCTTTCTTCCTGAAGATAGAATTGGCAAATGGATGATCCTCCTTATGGAATTTAATCTCCATATTATAACATAAAAAGATGTCAAAGGACAAGTCATAACTGATCAACTTGCCACAACTCCTATGCAAGCTACCAATCACCTTCAAGATATTCTTCTTGATGATAATATCCTCTATATTTAAGGTCTCAATCAATTTATTTCACTTAAATATTACTTTCATAAATTTATCACTAATCTTGAAGTAGGTAATCTTGATGAATTTACTATTTTCCCCAATACTAATAAACCAAAAGTAGTTATTGAAAAGCTTCCTAAACTTAATGTTGACTTGCACAAGGATACTTGGATCCTTCAATTTGATGGTTCTAAATTCCTTTAAGGAGTTGGGGAAGGTTTCATTCTTACTAGTCCTCTCAGCAAAATTACTCCTTTAGCTTTTCACTTAACTTTTAACATAACCAAGAACATGGTTGAGTATGAAGCTCTAATCTTAGGCATGAAAGCTACCCTTGATTTAGACATACAATAGATGCATGAATTGTTTATTATTATCCTATTTACCATCAATTAAATGGTCATTACCAATGCAAAAATGAAAATATCATTACTTATCATCAAATTACAACCACTCTCATTAAAGACTTCTTTTATTTCACTATTGAGCCTATTCTTAGAGATCAAAATTCCATTGCTAATTCCATTAATTCTTCAGTATCTCTCTTTCATCCCCACCAAATTCCTTTCAATCCCACTTTTATTATCCAAATAAGAAAATCTTCATCCTCTACTTAACCACATAATTCACTTATCTATCACATTGAGGATGTCACCATTCGACAAAGCTCATGGTATAAAGACATCATTCAATTCTTGGAACACCAAACTTATCCTCCTAACTTAGACTCTTGTGAAAATACTTGCATTCATAAATAAGATTTCAAGTATGTATTTTGATTCAACATCCTTTATTATCATAATACTGAAGTCACCTTTCTCTATTGTGTTGTGCAAGATGAGGTCCCTTATCTTCTTGAACAAGCACATGGGGGAATTTATGGTGGCTATTATAATGTACATGATACAACCTAAAAATGCTTATATATGGGTTAATTTTGGCCTAATCTCAAAAAGGATGCAATCAAATTTGCTAAAAAGTGTACCCCTTGATAGATAGATTGATGATTTAATTCAATCACCTCTAGCTAAGACTTAAACTATTGAATCTCCCTAGCCATTTTCTATGTGGGGATTAGATCTCATTGGTAAATTACCTTAATCTCAAGATGGGCATGTTTTATCATCACAAACACTAAATTGTTTACCAAATGGGTTGAAGCTATACCCCTTATTAATGTCACTAGTAACACCATTGCTAAATTCATTCTTAACTAAATCATTTATTGCTTTGGTGTCCCCCATACTATCATTTCTAATAATGGTGGTAATTTAAAAAACAAGGATGTAAAATAATTCTATGCTAAATTTAAGATCAATCATAAATTTTCTAGACCTTATCGTCTAAAATGCAATGGTCAAGCTAAGGCCACTAACATAATTATTAACAAAATCCTCTAAAAGACAATTCTTGAAATTTTTGACAGATTAGCACCTTCATCTTTATCCTATTCTTTGGGCCTATCAGAATAGCATACATACTGCCACTGGGGCAACACCATTCTCTCTAGTATATGGTTCTAAATTAGTTCTTTCATTGGAACTTGAGATTCCCTATATCCTTATATCTCTTCATGGTATCATTCTCAATGAATAATTATGTGAATCTTACCTTCATACCCTTGATCTCCTTGATGAACATTGTCATTTTTCTTTGTAACATAATCACCTATACAAGGCTCATATTGCCAAAAGACATAAAAAATGTGTTAAAATTCACACATTTGTTAGAGGTACAATCATTGAGGAGGGGGTGAATTAGTGATACAAGATATTTCAACTTCAATTCCAATCCTTTCAAACCCTTATTCAATTCCCACAAGCATTCGTATAATATACGAGTCATTTAAAAAAATGAACAATAGATAATGCAAGATCATACACACAACACAAGATCTATGTGGGAAACCCTCTTGGGGAATAAAACCCAATCTCAAGCCTAAAAAAATATGGACTAATTATCCTATAAGATGATTACAAAAATGAGACTGGTCAAGTCCTTCTGACTAAAATTTAGTGAAACACTTATTTTATAAGGAGCACCTACCCTTAAGATGATCAAGTCCTTATAACCAACTTTAATGAAACACCTATTTAATAAGGAGAACCTACCCCTAAATTATCAAGTCCTTATGAACCCTTGTTAGTCAAGTTATTCTAACCTAGATATTGAGCAACCTCCCAACACCTATGAAATGAACATCTCCTGATCATTGATTACCTACTAATCTGATAGAGATATAATGTATATCAACTCAATTTAATTATTCACACAACTACAAACATACAAAACCACCTTAAAAGTAGAAATTTTTTCCAAAAACCTAAATATTATTGCATATTTGGATTCCTCTCAAATATCTATGTAATTTAAAAAAATCATCACAATCTGAGTTCATATGCAAATGTTACGATCTCCAAAAGTTTTCATTCAATCATGTCACACAATTGTGTCATTCAATAATGTTTTATGACCATGTCATTTATTTGTGCCTACAACATGACTAAATGACATAGTTGTACGACATGATCAAATGACATGGTCATGCAACATGAATGAATGACATGACTGAATGACATGATTGAATGACAACTTATAGAGGCCACAAATTTTGCATACAAACTTAGATTAAAATGATTTTTTTTTAAAAATTGCATAGATCTTAAAGAGGAATCCAAATATGCAATAATATTTAGGTTTTGAGAAGTCTTTTTATTTTTTATTTGTTATAGTTAAAATTTAAAGACTTTGATTTAAGCCATTTGATCCAACATATATATTTTCCATTACCCATATATGATTTACCATAGCTATGAATCAAATTTTCCTATATTCACTAAAAATTTACAATAGGTTTTTTAGTAGGTCCTCTTAAAATGAACCCTACCTTTTGGATCACTCTAGATGTCTTCACTCATCCTCAATATTCAAACCTATATGAAAACTATCTTTGAAATAAAAAATTTAACCTTTAGGTCATACACGTAGTCATCAACCAATTCTACTCTACAACCCATCCACTGGGCACACACCCTTTCCTTCTCTCTTCAACTCTCACATATGCCTCTTCTCTCAAGTCTCTTAAGTTTATTCCACAAGCCTATAAACCATCACATTTGGTTTCACCTTTTATGGAGTCTTCATGATTATTATGATCACAACCTTCCTTATTGGTCATAACACATTCCTTCACCCTTAACGTATCTAACATGGGTTTCCTTTAAGCAAAACCCTCTTTTAAATAGGCTTAAGTCACCTTTTAGGTCCTATGAATATCCATTCACCTATTTGACACTTATTCAAGCAAATTAAGAACATATAAACACCTTAAAATACATGGACCCATGACACATAATATATAGGACCTATTTAAGTGATAAAAACCATCACACCACCCTTTTATTAAAGCTTAATTCGCTCAAACAACATTTTGTGCACACAACCACCATGAATGAACACATAGTCATCTTCTAAGCATTTTTTCATACTGAAGATAGGTTGGTCAAACCTATAAAATCCATACAAATCATCCTCATGGAGTTTAAAACACTCTTTATTATCTATCTCATATTTAAACATCAAAATACCATCAAGAATAACTCTATTACCCTTCTCAGGTTACTTGTAGAGCATGAATGAACACATAGTCAACTTTGGATCTAAATTAATTTGACTATAAAAACATTTAGACCTTAAAATGAATATTAATAGATGATATTGAAGTAATATACAAATTTTATTATTAATATAACATCAAATTAAGCATATATCAAAAGTTATGGCTCAAAAACCAAGCACTAGTCTTTCCTTCATTAAATTCAAATATTTAAATCCAAATGGTCACAGTTAAACCTCAGTCACTTAGAACACATCTTGTGATCTTCACTCATCTTGATCAAATAAAACCATTGATATTATTCAAAATTAGATCAAAATTTAACTTGAATTACTCCACTTTCCAAACATCAAACCTTGAACATGTTGACCTCATCTCCTGCACCCTTGTAATATTAACCAAATGCGCACTATGAATCTCTATAGATTAACTAGGTCTTTAGCTTATAGCACTCACCATTGATCTAATATATGAGATACCATTATTATACCACTTTATATACCTAAATTAATTCTACACATTTGAATCATTGACTTGTTCTACACTGTTGATCTTCATAAGTATGAACCTCCACTCACTACTGATCATCTATCAGATTAGCGAGCTTGTGACACTTATTACTAGTGCATGCAACCTTTGAGATTTTAACTTCATACACACCATTTATCTCAATATATATTATTAATAACTCACCATTGGATATTATAGACCAATTACCTTAGACTTTAATGTGATTAAACATGATGGTTTTGGCCTATCACAGTCTACTAGAGTAACTTTGAAGCTTTATAACTTGAGCTAGAAATCACTTCAAGACTCCAAATTCTTAGGGTAGTTTCTTAGAAATATAAAAAAAATCTCCATGAAATCCATTAAAATCATTTTAATTTATAGGTTATTGTATTAAATGAAAAAACTTTATGGTTCATTCATATCTGCATGATGTATAATGACAATCTAGCTAAGTATATGAACTTAGTAAACTTTTATCTAAGAGGCCAAATTTGCACCTACATATCTTTAGATTCAATTAACATAATGACCTAAAATTTAAACCACATCAACTTGGGACTAATATTATCACACCCATATAACCAAATCCCCTTGACTCATCTATACGTGGTAATGGTGACATCATTAAACTACCTACTCAAATTTTTTACCACTAGACCCAAAATGTTTAGATAAAAACTATGAACTACTAGATGAAATCCACTCATGTAAAAAAAATTAAAAGAATAGAATACATATTATGGGGCCTATTTTATAGCCTCAAATCACCATACTCATCCCTAAACATCCCTAACCATACCAAAATTTAAGATCAACCAAGCCTACTTCAAGTATACTAGAACAAGCACACTGCACACTTTGTCATTGATACTTAGACTATCAAGATACTTCATCCACTCACCTGGACATCTCCATGACATCACTAAAAATATAAAACAAAAATTAGTGTTGGTGATCTTGTTCTTAAACTAGATTACATTCATGACAAAGAAGATAAACATGCCCAAAAATGGTGGGGTCCTTATTTAGTCAAAAATATTATTGGTCCAAGTACTTATCACCTTCAAACCAATAAAGGCCATGTTTTCAAAGATCCCACCAACACACAATTCCTCAAGAAGTATTTTTCCTAATCTTTCCCTTATTTTCATGATTTATATATGTTATCTATCTAACACTTTCTGGAGGTTACTTACATAGGTCTCCCCCTGCAACAATTCTTCCTCTTTATAAACATTTAGTCCTTCCTTTTTGGTATTTTGGTTTCCCCTTTTCTATCATGAGTTAAATTTTAAAACCATATATATGACTCAATATTCCTCATGATGTACCATAGTCTTCTTTATTTTCATAATCTTTTTACAACACTTTTTAGCATCCCTTAAATTTTTCTTTTGCGAATTGCAATTTAAGACCATGGATAGGATCTGGCCTTCCTCACAAATTAACATCTTTTGCTTATCTTATTTTATTTTTCCCATAATTTTTACCATCCTTGTGGGTCTCTATTTTATGATTTTTAGTGTAATACCATGGATAGGACCTGACCTTCCTCATAAAATCATCATTTTATCATTCATTTTCTAGAATGTTTTTTTTATCCTTGTTCTCAACTTTAAATTTTGCTTCTTTTGATAGATGTAATTTCAAAAAAAATATATGTTAGCATGTTTTCATCCATTTCCCTCATTCTTATGACAATGAATCACACTTTAATATCATTGTATCCCTTTTTTACCCTTTGTCACATTTTTTGTGATGTGAATTAATTCAAATTATTTCATATTTCATTCCTCTTGATTTCCTTTCCTTTCACTCCTCATTAGATAAAATAAGGTAAAATTCAAGACAACACTTTTATTTCACCTATATTTACAAGAATATTAGACTCATGCTCTCTAAAGTTCTCTCTCTTAGCAACCAAGTCCCAAGTATTCAAATGAAATTCATCTTTAGCACCCATTTTGGTTTTCCAAATCCGTATAGAGGAGGATTAAAAAAAAATCTATCAAGAAATTTAAAATCCAAATCATTTGAAACAAAAGGCAATGATATATAAAAAGTAATATAAAAATATCAAAATTCAATATCAAACCAAAAGATATCATTTCAAGCACATCTCTTATCTCCAATTGAAGCTCAAACTCCATAGTTGGACTCACAATAGAGATGAGGTCCATTGGGGTGTGGTAGGCTAGTAGATTGGAATAGGAACATTCAACAAACTCTATGGTGATACCTAATTTTTCATGCAAGTACCCAATCTTCATAATAGACTAACAACTTTATAAGGGGTCTTGAGGAAAATGAGGAACATGTTTTGGGAAGGTAGGTCCATTTTAATTTTCATGCATATATCCTTCATGGGATGATTTATATACTAAATTTGTTGACTTAAGACTTATGTGGCTAAGAGAAGTTCTTCAGAGTCCTTAAGATTGACAGTCCTCTTGTTTTTACAAACATAATTTAAGTGTCTTGACTTCAATAAAGAGTTCTTATACCTTGGTTTTTATGATGGGTATTTAAAGAGTTTATAATCAAATTTATCTCATTCAGAGTAGCCAAATATAGTACATAGAGGAATATAATTCAACACACAATATTATTTCTTACACTCTAATATATTTACCTATTACATTGTTTTTTGACACAATACATTTATATAGGAAAACATCCTATAATCTAAGAGATCTTCTCTACCAATAATATCTTCCAATCTCTTATATTAATGAGTTGGTTGAACAACACCACTCATGTACAACAATAATATAATAAAAAAATCCTAATATACATTATTGTTACTTTAATAATAATGTTACTAATAATATTACTGTACTAACCATAGGGTTAAAAAATCTATAACTAGTATTTAACTCTCATTAAATAAACCATAGTAAATAATAATTTACTATTTACCTTTCTATAAATACCCTAAATTTACATAATGTGAAAACTAATCCCAACATTCCTCCCCTCCCTTAGTTTTTACATGGTACACTATATCTCATTTTCTAATTGTAGCATGCAACCTTTGTGTGCTCATGATCTTCTCTGCATATATGTGTCATCACACATCTCTTCCTTCAAACTCATTTGAAATTGGTTTTCTAGTTTCACCAATAACCTTTCAAAATAGTTTTCTCAGGTTCACCACTAACCTTATATCATGGTTTTTGTAGGGTCACCATTAACCTTATAGAATGGTTTTCACAGGTTTACCACTAACTTTTCATCATGATTGCTACAATATTTTTTAGATCAATATTCTCCAATGTAAATATACAAAAGGGTTAAATGAGAATATCATTCACAAGTGAATAGGTATAACTATTTTTATTTTTCACACATGCTGAAAAATAAATGTAACTACCACACTAAAAAAATTGAAATCTATGCAACTAAAAAATAACACACCACAAAATTTCACCACATCATTGGTGTGGCCCTGTCATTGGTGACTAATGAGAGGTCATTGAAATACATCCTTTCTCCATGTATCCTCCATCCTCTAGTAGGTAAATCTCTTTACTTAGCTAGTATGTTGATGTAGCTCAGGTACATGATTTTTTATGAGGGGAATCCCTCCACAATATGCATGTTGTGTACAAGCAAAAAAACATCTATAAGATTTTTTTTAATTTTTACAATTTTTGAAAATGATGACTCAACTATTGACTCAAAAATACTTTGACTTTTTGACAAAAAAAGATACATTTTTTGACCATATAAAAATAGACCTTTGACTTATAAAACTGAATGTTTATAAAACCTAAAGGATTTACACATTACAAATTTTTAAAAAATTATAACAAGACTAAAAAAGTATAAACTTTTATAGTTTTAAAAAATTACTCATTTAAAACTTGACACCTTAACCAAGACTTGAGACTTGAATGCATGATAATAATATTAACATAAAAAGTGACCCGACTAAAAATAATAAACAATAAAGACTTTTAACTTATTTTTGATATGACTCTTTTGAGTAAAAATACCTATTAACATACTTTGACATTACTAAAACCAAATTTATTATTCAAAATAATAAAATAAATTTATAGCCAAACTTATGATTTAAGCTAATTTTCTTTTATTTGATGTAACTTGATGACGTGGATACTCTTTTTGCATGTGTACATGGATATGCTTTGACATATGAGACACATACAACATGAAAATAGATCTGATATAAAATAATGCAAGTGTAGATAGGTGATGATATATAATTTTGCATGGATCTATGCTTAAAAAAACCAAGATGCATAAAAGGCAGACACAACTTCAAGTTAGCAAGGTACACTATTTAAATCTAGGTGTATCTACACTAAAAAATGGTGAAATAATTGTAAATCAGTCAACAAAAAGAATAAATTAGATCTATATGAATTAAATCTTCCAAAATAATTTAGTGATATGTATGTAGTTCGCATAATAGACTAATAAACTAATAAATTGATAGGAGTTAGTGTAGAAAGTGGCTATATTATATACCAAATTTTATAACACTTCTTCAAACTTGGATATGCAAAGAGGTATTCAAAGTATAGATGATATATGTGGAAACTTGATGGAAGATGTCTTAATTGGGGCTAGATTCTACCAATAATGAAGGTGTATCATGTCCCATAGAGAAGTTGTTGAATGGTGAAGTATGCTTGAAACACACAAATAACGAAGATTATGACTTAATTTTGTATGTTTGTTGACAAAATGCCTAATCAACATGGAATAATTTTGAACTATTGAATAGTGAATGACTAGGTTACATATGAAACTCACCTATATTGTTATTCATTATGAAATTTATTTAAACTAGCTTTCAAGACTCTCATTGACAATAACCTTGCTTAGGAACATAAGATGCTCTGATACTAATGATGGGTATTTAAAGAGCTTATACTTAGATTTATCTCATTCAAAGTAGCCAAACATAGTACACAGAGGAATATAATTCAACACAAAATATTATGTCTTACACTCTAATATATTCTCCTATTACATTATCTTTTGACACAATAATCTAGGAGATATTCTCTACCTATAATATCTCCCAATATCCTATATTCATGAGTTAGATAAAAAAATCCACTCACGTATAACAATAATATAATAAAAAACTCCTAATATACATTATTATTACTTTAACAATAATGTTACTAAAAATATTACTGTACCAACCATATGGTTAACAACTCTATAACTAATATTTACCTCTCAATAAATCAACCATAGTAAATACTGATTTACTATTTACCTTTCTATAAATACCCTAAATTCACACAATGTGAAAACCAATCCCAAAATTTTCCTTCATTATCCCCTCCAACCATTTCATTTCCCCCATTGACAAGAAAATTGTGATTCCAAATTTGTTTTCCCTCTTTTGTACTTCCTTCTTCTTCACATCTTAAAAACATGCTAACACTACTTTGTTTCAATTTTATCTATCCTTAGATCAAAACAACATGCTTGAGTAACTTTTGATTTATTTCTTTATACCATAGATTTACATTCCTAAACATGTTTTGCTTTCTTTTTACCATTTGTCATTTGTTGTACCACCCTTTTTATGGACACCTAAGTTCATTTCTAATTTTATGCACCTTTTTCCATTTTTGAGTGAGATAAGGATTGTTACTTCTCACTCATCAATGTTATTTTACCCTTTTTTCTTGCCCATATTTGTTTATGTAAGGATTGATATTGATTTTACATAGATGTTTGATTACCATCTTTTTGACATGTATCCTTGGTTTGACTTAGTGAGTTTTCCTTTCTTACTTAAGGTCTACTTATTTGATTTTTTTGGCCTTAGTAGCCTTGGATTTTATGTTACCCAATTTACTCTTATTTTTTACTTGGTTATTTAGTCTAACATAGCACTTATCACCATAGCTTGCCAAATTTCCAAGTACATCCCATCCACATAGCACCAATTTATCTTGTATTTCATGTGTTTATTTGTTTTTGCTCTTTAGTTTTGTATTCTTGGGTTTATCGAAAGCAGTCTCTACACCCTACACAATCAAAACTACAAACACAATAAACAACCATTCAATGATAAAGGTAAGTCAAGGTACACATCACATTTACTTTTTCATGTTATTTCCCTTTTTGAGTCATTTAATTTCAATCATATTTTATGATTTAAAATACCAGAACATTTTTTTAGCCTCAACATTGTGTATTACTATGTTTTTTATTGAAGCACAATCCCCTATTACATCTTAGTGATAAGTGATGATCTTTGAGTGGGACATATATATACAAATAATATTTTAAAATTTTATAAAATCCTAATGCTTTAAATCTTATAGGAACCCATCAAGACTCAATATCTCTTAGTGCACACCTTAAAGGGTGCTCCAAGAAAGGGTGGGTGGACCATTGGTTCTTTACAAGATTGTTTCCCTTATTTCCACTTATTACCAATCTAACCAGGTCCTAAAAACTATTCTCTAAGCTACTAATCCTAATTTTCAAACTCCTCCAGTCTTTTCCTACCTTCCATCCCTATTTTCCTCACCTTAATCCCCTTTTTACAATATTTTGTACTAAGTTGACTAGGTCGACCCTATACAGTTTTGGGTGAAATTCATTTAGGATCTAGATCAGCTCTTGGCTGACCTAGCTCATGACCTAGTTAATTTTTGTCCATAACTATACTAGGTCAACTGATTTAACCTTATCAACAATTTTTTAAAAAAGAGATTAGGTTTAAATACTCCTATATATACAAGATCATTTCATCATTATTTAGAGAATGAACAAGAGTTATTATTCCCTTATGCTTCTTTACAATCCACTCTTCCACCATTCTACTTGAGGAGTCTTATCTTAGGGTTTCTACTTGGAGAATATAGTCTTATGGAGAAGTCTTGGATGCTTTAGCCTTTCTTAATGATATTTACAAACCATAATAACCTCTTGCAAATCCCCTTTAGCCAAGGGATAGATTGAGTCTCAATGGGTTCATCTTTTAGGTAAGTATTCTCTAACTTTGTTCCTCTCTTTAGTAGATAGAAGCAGTATAAGTATTAGCTTTGAATAATATCACTCTTCTCTTTCCATGTATTAGGGTCTTACTCATACATAGCTTAATTGAGATTCTCCTATACATGATTATTTATTTACTAATCCCCATATTGTGCCACAAGCTTTGGTGAGTAGTAGTTTAGATTTCTTTACTTGTTATTAGTTTACTGAGATATGAAAATGTAAGACCTAGCTAGGGTTATTACATATTTTTTCTTGACTAAAGGCTTTGAAACTCTCCCTAGTATTGTGTATTGTGGTAGGATATCTCCTAATTGGGTCTAGTAGATCCCCATATTGGTCATGTTTCTAATTATCTAATGTATCCCCATTTAGAAGTGTAAGTATGATCTATCTTTTTCAATTTAGGATTGATTTATAGACATGATGATTTCTTTATTACATATAGAGTCACCCTTTAATGGATTAAGGAGATAGATCAACTTGGACTGATATTAAATTGATTATTTTTTAATGGTATGATCATTTCCATTGGATATTTTATACAAGAATAAAAAGAGAAGGTGAAACATGACTTTGATGAGTGATCTCATATTTTTAAGAATGTTCTTATTAAGTTCCAAGAGAAGGTAAACCTAATAGATTATATTTTCAAAATGTTATCTTTAAAAATTAAGGTAATGTCTCCATGTTCCATGTATAACATGTTCAATTCATTTTAAAGAGACATACGTTACATGATACATATTAAGATATACTTAAGTTCATAGCCATACAAGGGGACACAATTTATAGGAATAGGGAATACAATTTTTCACATACAAATACATTTGAAGGTTATATACTTGAGTGCATAGCCATATAAGGGCACATGGTTTATAGGAATATGAAATATAATATTTCACCTACAAATACATTTGAGATAAAGGTATATATATATATATATATATATATATATATATATATATATATATATATATATATATATATATATATATATATATATATATGTAAACATACTTATAGATTCATGTTTTCTCACTACCCAATGCCAATGAATTGTGTTCTATCAATAAACAACTGTAATAGTGCTCATTGAAAAATACTTAAATGTGCATGAATAAGTATCATGACTAACTAAATCTATGCCTCTCTCTCTCTCTCTACACACACACACACACACACACACACACACACACACACACACACACACACATTGACATAGATTTAGTTACATTCATGATACTTATTCATGCACATTTAAGTATTTTTCAAAGAGAACTATTATAGTTGTTTATTTACATAACACAATTCATTGGCACCAGGTAGTGAGAAAACTTAAATCTATAATTATGTAGTGGTTGATTCATGGTTTTTTAGGTAATGTACGTTAATATTTAGAGATGATAAATCACCACTCCATTACCTATAGTGAATCAATTATGTGGTTCCCACCTTACCATCTTAAGGTTCAAGATCAAGGCTATATTATTTATTTGGCCTAGTGTAGTTGAGGTTTATCACACTCAATGGTCTTAGCACTACTCCACATTCATAAGGGTTTGTTAATTTACCTTTTGTACCTAAGGGATTGCATATTTATATGAATTCTAGGCACAATCACCCTACCCCTCCATGTGTTTTAGCAAGGAATCACACTTCTCCAATAGTTCAACATTAGGTACAATTCTTGAAAACTTAAACAAGGAAGAATCAAATCCAACAAGTTATAGGGAGTCAAGATTTTACTTATATATAATTATACTCTTTCCTTTCTCTTAAACCAATTCAATTTTGTATTTAATATTTTAGATTTCACTTATGGACATTGATGACTACATTTTTACTACATATTTTCTTTAGGAAAGTTACACATTTGGAGCCATCTCCAAAAGATGAAATATTTTTTACAAACTAAGGTATACCTTTATTTTTATACTCTATTATTTATCTTGAATTTCAATACTGGAATACACAGGGGGAATTTATAGATATTAATATTTATCATTAGACCATTAAAATGTCAATTTTAACCTACTATCACCATACATAATTTGTGCACACATATATACCCATTATTTTCCATTATGTCACATATACATGATTGTTATGAGTTTTACCCTCCCATCTATATGTCATTCACCTAAAATAACCTATCAATCTATGCCAAACTAGCTAAATATCTTACTCAAAAATTTATGTATCATCATATCCATATTTGTGACTCATGGACACTAACATTAGCCACAAAATAGTTTTGTTGATAAAATTGTACTAAAGTTGACATTACTATCCCTCACATAACAATTACTATTGATCAAAATCAAATAATTCCTATTAGTTAACCCATTTTCCTATCATGGTAGTTCCATGAGAAATTATCCAAATCAAATCATATAAATACATATCAAACCCATACTTGGTTCTTGCATGTAACTTATCTATCAAGAATTTACACACTATTATAAATTAAGCAAACTTTCCTTATTCTTACCAAATTTTAATTTAGTCACTAGGAGAAATCATCATCTAAGTCTGATGCACACTAAACCATGTTAAAAGCACATACTATTAAGTATCAAAAGTCAAATTTTATGTTCATTTTATAGTAAAGGTCAAAAATTATGTATTAAAATTAATGGGAAGAACTAAATATGGCTTGAATTCCCTCTTTAGAATATTGGATACGTACATAATGGTCAATCATCAATGGGTGTGATTGGTGTTAGTTTAACCCATTACACTTAGTTTTTATAGGTTTCCACCATTAACAATTTGATCTAGGTTTTAAAGGATAAATATAGTAATTTATATATTTTAAAACACAATTATATGTAAATATTACACACATAAAGGTATTATAAGTAGGCATAGCTAACTAGTAGTAAAAAATAGTCAAACTAGTACAGGATAGTAATGTCAACTATAGTTAGTAATGTTGACTTAGTTTCCCCAATCTAATATTAGTGACCCTATGCATACATATAATTAGTTATAGATTTGAGTAACTCATATGCCTACTTATATCCCATTTATACTATCAAAAATTCAATCACAATTAGTCAGTGAACTAGAAAATCTAAGTATCTTGATATCCTTAGTAATTTCTATATTTACCATATTCCACTTGTCAAAAAAGTTTCAATATTTTACATTCACAGTCATACTTTACAATCTAAATTAAATTCAATTTTATATCTTAATAAGGGTTATACAATATAAATTATGGTAAAACTCTCACTTTGAAATTCTGAGTCTTTATTATTAATCTAAGTGTGAAATATTTTCAATGTATGTCCCCATTTATATATAAGGGTTGAAAATTATGAATAATTATTATCATAAGACACACATATATACTTATGTGAAATATTTTTAATGTATTTCCTAGTGGAAACTTTATTATCTAAAGTATATTCATTTAATTGGGGAGTTTTGTCATCATATATTAGTTTGATCATCTAATTAGTGTATGTGAGTGTGTAATCCATGGTAAATGATCAAGTTATAGTTCCATATGAAGTTAGTGTACCGTAGATATGTCCATTTATCCAAGTATTGAATATGCATTACTAATTATTAAGATCAATAAGTTGTTTTGCATTCTATGAATTTAATATTAACTTGAATTTGAATAAAATAAAATAATCCTTTTAGCATTTATATTATCAATTCCCCAAAGTGGGAAAATAAAAATAATAATCATTGAAATACCATAATTAATATTTTTTTAAATAGGTATATAATTTCCATAGGAAATGTTGTTTTATTTGTATTGTATCAATTTATTTTCCCTTTATCACTAGGATTAAGGAAAGAGTTGGTGTAATGTTTATATTATTAAAGATATGCATTTATAATATTCAAATTTAGTATATAATTAAATTACTTTAAATATTTTAACAAGAAGAAAAAAATCTTGTTTGTTTTCTAACACAACTAATGAGAGGATAAAAGGACTTA